>OU744320.1:25984447-26380346 GCA_916610145.1 Eristalis arbustorum | reverse complement strand
TACCCAGCCACGCAGACGCCTTACTAGGCTCATGTCGCTGTACAGGCTGTACAGTTCGTAATTGTACATGTGCCTGCCTGCACTTGTCGTCAAAACATGGGTTCCTTCTGGGTGGTTCCGTAAAACTCAGCACATCAGTGGCAGCTTCTTTGATGGCTTCTTCACAACGACACCATCCTTCTTCGATGGTTTGTGCAGGCGGCATCGAACTTACAGAGAGTTTCTGGGAGACTAGATCGGCAGATCAGCTTTGCGACGTCAATGGAATGGTCCCCGTCAACATTGATTCCTCGGAACGTTCGGACATCAAGAATACTGTCTGACATCCATCGCAACGTGATCGTTGATAGATCTGGGGACCGACATGTCCCTTTATGGATGTTGAGGTGTGGTAACCGCCTGCTAGCAACAGAGAGGTTGTGTCCCATGACAAAGTTCACCAGCCTTAGTGCTGTAGGCGAAAGTAAAAAGAACATATTAATTCAAAAGAAATGTTAAAAAGCAGCCCTGCGCAGAACTGAAGCTTTTGATCATTCAGTCATCATTTAGAATCTCGTTTTGCTATAAATCCAAGCAGAAAGCAATTTAGCCTTCTTCTCTTCGTTGCGAAATAAAGATAACACCGCCTGTCAATCAAGTGTTGCATTTTTTTGCGTTAGTGGACGTGGTGTCGTGTAGGTTTAGCTTATCGGTCATGTAATGTTCTCTCTATTTCCCTATCGTGACCAGCGGCTGTCATTGCATGCATTTTCGAAACGACTTCGACTTGATGAAGTTTGTGGAAGCTAAAGCTGCATGGCAATGTCCGCCAAATATTAACAGAAACTCTTTATATATTTAGAATCTGATTAGAAGCTATATATAATTCAGATTCCACACGTCGAACAGATGGAGTCCGTGAACATGATACGATGCTCAAATTAATAAATGTCAGTCTGCTACCATGTCTGACATGTAAATTTAATCCCTTGCGCCTGGGAAAACTTGACTTTAGGAAGCCTCCATCCATCTTGGAGGGACGTCAATCCTAGACATGTTAGTGAACAGATTGCCGTTACCCACCCGCCCCCTCAACTCAAAGAAAATGTGTTGGCCATGTGTTCGGGTTCCCTTGAGCCTGGTCCTTCTGGTAGCTCTACATCATTAAAAGTGAAAATAAATTTATACAGTGCATTCAGGAATATAAACATGCGCATATTTCATCCACCCGATCGCACTCCTGCATTTTGACCACACATGTCCTAAACACATGGTCCCCGCCCGAGGAGGATCCAAGCAAGGGAGTGTTATTGCCAAAAAGTAATTCCCCCCTTCGTTTCATATTGATTTTCTCGGTTCGCGTTCATCTTCAAATACCTCTGTTTGTGATGGAGATGTTTTTCTCTGAAATTTTCCCAGACTCCCCCTGCTTCCGGTTCTCCCAATTTTCTTCCCATCATTCCTGTTTTAATTTTAATCAGAACTTCTTTAAAGGATTACTTCGGATTATTATTCCGACCTCAACGAAGTACGCACACCTATGTGCACTTGTGTGGCCTTCTGCTGACGGCATGACACGAAGAGAAAGTAATTTCATGGATGGCTAAGTCAAATATTTATTACGACTGCGAATAGAAGCAGAGTTTCAGTCACGTCGATGAATGAATCAGATGCACTACTACGGGTTCCCCGTGTGCAATTCGAATTTCGTGGCAATTTATTTCAACAATCAAAAATAATTTTGTGGAAAGAAAGGATATTGCCACACAGTCAGACATGTTCTATTGTCGCGTTCAGGTTTCGGTGCTATTTCCCCTCATCAGTAAACGTCTTTCTTACCCAAAACCCTTTCACTGTGCGCTCGTCGTCTGAGGAAGACCGTTGTTTGTCATGATCTTTCCTTTAATAACCATTGGCCCAGTGCGGCGGGGCGTATACGTAACGTCCTTCTCATCGTGAGCGAACAGCAGATGATGGGTTTCGTCGTGTCATTGCTTTTCGAAATACGATCTGAAAGCAGAAAGGTGACGAATTGATGCTCATTGCATAGATCCCACCTGGAAATGCTTCGCTCGGGGGAGGTGTAGCCAAGTAGTAAAGTTTATAGTTATGTTGTTTAGACTGCGTGCGTATGGCTGGAAGCACATACACCTCTTAGTCAAAATTTTAGCACGCATGTACTCGTACTTTGTTGGATGTTTATGTGCAGGCACTAACATGAGGGAGAGGTGCGAAAATAAAGTCACAGTAACAACCTTTGCTTGTACCGTGATGTTGCTTGACGGGAGACATTTACGCATTTGGGTTGAGTTTATGCTCACAGAAGAACAAGGCCATTGGGTTTTATCGCGTTGTTATCTCTCTGGCCTATGGCAGGGCAGGGCTTAAAGTGTACTCGAAAAGCATTCGGGTATTGCATGCGAATTGAGATATCCGACAAAGTGGGCATTCCGATATGACACGTTGGAAATGCCGGAGTGGTCTTTAAGTGGGCTGGTTGCTGCTGTAGGAACTGGAAATTATTATATACTTTAATATTGCAGGCCTTACAACTTAAAAAATGTACATTATTTCACGCTTACAATATGGACTGTGTAATGTGTGTGCCCGTGAATCAGAGAGAGTGGAGGTGAAGATCAGGTTGGTCTCTATCTGCCTCGGGCCTGAGGTCTTTCCTAATTAGCATTTTATTATGGAGACAGCGATCTTAGTCTAAGTGTCTCCCCAGCCATCGCCCATCATAGCTGAGCCAAAACAACTCATGTTAGACACAATTCATTAGAAAGCGTCCACAAGCAGATCTAGAGTTTTTCACTCGCACACTACTTTGAGGTGGCATCCGAAGTGGGCAGCTTCACCATTTGCTAATAAATGCTAATAAATGCTTTGAATAAACAGATTTAAAGAGTGTTCAGTTTTTGTCAGAGAAGGAAGTTTTATAAAATTTACTTTATTTTATTTTATTTAAAAACGATTCAGTTGTGCCACTAAGAATTTGAACAGAGATTGTATCAACGTTATTTTTTTCGAATGAAACTTCTATTTGGGCATGGTCTCCTATCACTCATACCTGATGTACACATTCCAATAAATTTATCCGGCGGACCGTCAAACCACCCACCCGGCAAGGGTGCACGTTTGGAGATGCTTCTAAAACAAGAATTTGGCAATTTGTGCATGTAACTGCAATAAGGTAATGACCCGAAACATCGCAGTCGTTTGTGCAGTGCGTGGAACCAACAAAAAGACGTCGATGTTTTAGATTGGCCATCACAGTCGACGGATGCAAGTCCCATTGAACATGTTTGCGAGTTCCAACTATAAGGAAAGAAGATCTCGACGGTCAAACAATTATCATGAAAAATACGAGTTTTATGGAGATCTTTGCCTCAAGATTATGCTATAAGATTAATACAAATCATGCCTCGAAGACCCCAAGCAATTATTGATAATGGAGGAGAGTGGACAACATTTAAGTTGAAAAGCCCTCAAGTAAATAAACAAAATAATCCTTTAAGTTATCGTAGCCGACAACTTACACGCGTAATCATTTTCACTGCTCGCCCATCGGATGTAATATGAAGACCGTGGAATGCACCCAGACGCATTGCTTGCATTTTCGGCAAGGCATGCACGAACCAAGGCAAGGCAATGGAAAAACCTTGATCGACCAGTGCGACGTTAGATTTTAAGTAGATAAATATTGTACAGTTAGTTCTAAGCCAGAGCCGAAATGGATCCTAAATAATAAATATTACCTTAGAAGCAAAGCAATTTCTACTTACTGATAGAATCAGGTAATACATGCTGCCACAATCATGACTTCCTCCGCAATGGGCCGAAGCTCATTTTGAAACCCTAATATCATGTTAATAATTTTAAGGATTAACAAGCAGCTGCAGAACATACGCGTCGATGCCTACCATATGTTATCCGAAAAAAATAAGCCCAATAAGCTCATTGTCCAACTGTTCACACAAGGGACAAAACTACACAAAAAAACAGTGCAAACGTCCCACATTACACTGATGGCCGATCTGGCAGTATGCGTTCAAAGTCCGAAAATCGACGTGCTCGTTGAAATTTTTAACGCGTGCTTAAGAAAGCAGGAAGTCGACTGAAACCCACATCACCCATAATCTAATTGTGTGGATGTGAGATGTTAGTCATCCAATCCAAGACCCCACCATCCCACAAGCCCCTCGAAAATAGTTTTCCGTCTTAAATTGGGGATGACAACAGAGCAGCCTGACGAAATCAGATTTCGCCATTCGTATCCATAATGTTATTGCTGCCATTTAATCCCACAATTTGTCGGCACAGCCGCCCACCCGTTGACCTTGCCCCAACTACACAGGCCAAAACAAAAATTCACATTTACATAAATTGTCCAAAAAGGAAATCTGGCGAAATAATATTTTCGCTACACAAATTTTGCGTTGTTATCTTCAGCTTCACAACACACAGGCCACGGCGACACAGCGCCTGTGTGTGTCCTCATGTCGGGGTGTGCCTCTGTATCGAGATGTGCAATTGGGAATAAACAGTTCGCCGCACACATCCGCGCACGCCGAAGGACCCGAATAACACCCCTTCGACTGTGTATTCGCATACTCAAACATACTCGCATCGATTGGGGAACGTGACTTAAATAAATAAAATTCCGAATCCGAGGACACCCGATGGATATGATTCTGGGGAGTATAGCGAATAAGCGCGGAGTAGAAGCCTCGGTCAGCCGGGGGGCGGAAGTCGCTCAGGACTCACTCGGGATGTTAGTTTATTGGGTGACAGCAACGAGCTTAAGAAAAAGTTAAGTCGCAGCATACGACGAACGAGCGGTTCGAGCATGAACAAGATGGATTCAGTGAGGCCATTAATGTTCGCCGGTGGTTGCTAAGCGAGGACGGTGCGGCGCTGATGGAGTGAAGCTGGAAATATGATTATCGATGGATTAGGTCTCGAATGGATGATTAAACACATCTTCGGCAGTCTCTGGGATTACCCGTGTTTTATGACTCTTAGCTATGAGCATTTAATTGAGTGCCAGTAATCGGGGGTGTTTGACCCTGTTCTTATGAGAGAGTCAAGTGTACGTGCATTGAATGAATCACCGGGGATGGGTTTTTCCGCCAGGGGGTGGAGGCGATCGATGGCGATTTCCGACACGAGTCTGTTATTCACTTTCGTTCGTACGAAAATTATTCAATAACGAAAAGTTAATGTGGCAAATAAAACGATGGCATCCGCCTTCATGCGGAATGATATCCGAAGTGCGGTAGGATTTGCTCAGAAAAAGCAAATAAAAAACATGCTGCTTCTCAATGAGGACAACTAATTATATTCTGCCATTTGCGTCAACCTCATCTCTCACGGTGCCTTCGTAATTGGAACTCAAAATGAGCGGTTGCCTCCGCCGCCACTTGGCAACATTTTTATATTAAACATTTTAGCTCTGCTTCAATGCACCTTGCGATGCTAATTTATAAAACGTGGTCAGTAGGTACATTGCATACGGCTACGCCAGGTGTCCAGGTCGATTTCCGACACAGTCTCAGAATGAATGGCACGGCTTGAGTAGCTGATGACATCCAGTCAGCTTGAAAGTTTATGTGTCCTTCACTTTTGATAGCCACCAAATCTCGAGCGGTTTCTCTAGGAGTTAAAGTGAGTAGGTACGTCGAATTTTTTATTGAAGTCAAACGCACTACTCGTAAAAAATAAAAGCCGGCGACCCTCAATGGTTCAAGCCAGTACAATTCATTCCTACCATTGGTGATTTTTTTCATATGGTCATAAGTAGCACAAGGTTCCCTCGTAAAAAAATCCACACAGCAACCTGCCGATCCCCGGATGTTCGAACCGCCAATCAAATCGACCATGTCATGGAACACACGCGTCAAATATCCTGGATGTGCGAACATTAAAGCAAGCAAATGTCGACTCTGAACATTTCCTCGTGGCAACAAGATTCAGAGCTCGACTGTCCAATGTCAGAAAGCTGCACCAGTCGATAAAGAGAATTTTTAACATTGGGCGACTTACCACACCGGAGATTGCTACAGCCTGCAAAGAGCAATTAATAGAGAGATTCTTCAGTATGCCTATGTCAAGTTCCAACGCCAAGAAGATGTGATTGCATTGCCGCTCGGCCATCAAAGAGGTGGCGGAAACTACCTTAGCCTGCCCATCACCACCGACAAGAAACCCGTGCACACCGACGAGGCATACCAAAAACCGCTGCAACGGAAAACAAGAGCCACGCAAAAAGAGTACCGGGCTAGAAGACGGGAGGCGAAAAAGCTACTACGTCTTCAGGCATATGGGTCTCTCGCCACACTGGACTGTACCGCATCGGCCACACCGGGCGAATGGACAAGAAGGCTTCAGCAAAAAGGGTCTTCGAATCCGAGCGTCCTATTTCGAGGACAGAAATTACGAACTCCCAGTACAAAGACCAAGTCCTCTCGGATGTAAGACAGCTTAACCTTGATGAATGGAAGTAGCGTGCCCAGGACCGTCACCGATGGATGGCAGCAATTGCTCAGGCTAGGACCCTCCATGGGTCACCTGCCTGTAAGTATCAGTGATTTTTCTGGCCACGCTGCATCCAGTCATCCATACCACGCTCACATCCGCGACGACCAGGTCTCTATACCGGAGGTTCGGTCTCCCTCTCCTTCTTGAACAAGGAGGCTCGGATACGAAGACCCTCTTAGCTGGAGCATTCTTACACATTCTCGGGGTAGTGTCTTCTCCTCCATTGGCCTTCGTACCATACATCCGACGTCGAATTCTTCTTCCAAAGCATGATTTTTGCCTTCAAACGGCGTAGTGGTTTTTTGCTCGATGGCATGTAATTTGCCTGGTCCTTGTTGACCATAAGACTAGCTCGTCTCGCCTTGATTGTTTCCACTACACTTTGGGAAGGCGCAACCATGTCGATGTCATCAGTTTATCCAAAAAGCTGGACTGATTTGTAGATGAAAGTATCCTTCGTGCTTTCAGTAGCCCGACTCACTATCTTCGCCATTACCAAATTGAAGAAATCACACGACAGCGCATCTCCTTGCCGAAATCCGGAGTAGGTTTTGAACGGTTCAGAGGTTTTTGAACCGAACTGCACGGTGCATCGCGGGTGTTAGCGTGCGACACAATCGGATCAATTTTGGCATGATTCCGAATTCGACCATCGCTCCGAATAATTCCATGCGATGAATCCTGTTGTATGCTGCTTTGAAATCGATAAGAAGGTGGTGAGTATCGATTTCAAACTCGATGGTCCACTACAGGATTTGCCTTCGTGTGAATATTTGGTCCATAGTCGATTATCCGGCCCGTAAGCCGCACTGGTATGTGTCGGATTAAGACATTCACACAGTGAGCTGGGATATACCTCTGAATTTGTTGCAAGAGGTAGAATTGCCCATTTGGGGATGGGGTACATGGAGCTGATATTCAAGTCGTCGAGCATGCCTTCGTCTCCCCATGTTCAGCAGATGATCTGGTGCATACTTCCTACCAGAACTTTGAAGAGCTCTGCCATCGGGGCCATCTCAACCGGGGCCTTGTTGTTATTCAGATTTTTAATTTCTTTGACGGCTTCCTCAAGGCTAGGTGGGAGAACTACTTCATCGACTGGAGTTGGGATTTCCTGGGCAGATGTTGGAAGTGCTGCTTATATTCCTGCGAAGTAGAAAGAAGTTGCACCGTAGCAACTGCCTGAAAATTAATTAATGAAGTGGATCAACTACATGCTCATCTCAAGTGGCACCCTCACCGTCATGGTGTCCCAGATTATTGAAGTGTGCACCCGTTAAAGGTGGCAGGCATTCATCGTAGAGGTGACTTGCTGTTTAGGCGTTTAAGTCTGGTCCTCTGCCTCGACAGTAAAAGATGTTTTCAAGTTTTTTATTCGGAGTAATTTTCGAATCATGAATGGTGCTCCACTGTCTGTTAGACCTTACCCCCCACGACCTCATGATCAACGAATTTTAGGTGAAACTAAAAGTCTGGTAACGTTGGAAAATCGATTGATCAACATCGCTGCGCAGAAATATAATCTGCTCATCAAACCATCGCAGAGGCTAAGATCGCGTTGAACTCTCCGACACACTTCGGATGCATATCGCGATGACCGAGGTAAATGGACTAAATGGTGATTATTTTCTCATTAGTAAAAGGGGCCATTTGAACACCCAGGACACACTGCAAAAAAATCGGTAGCAGTCCAAGAGGCCTTGTAAATGTGCCTCTACCACCTCAGTTAAAGAAGAATCCATTATTCACATGTGAAGTGAACACATCACACTCCGAACTTGGAGCAGCACAAGTTTCCGAAAGCACATTTTGAATACGCAAAACAGTCGTTATTAAAGTCACTCTCGTTTGATTAAAGCCAAATGCCAGCTGCTGCAAAGACACACCAACGACACCAACGAAGGCGCAGAAGTCATAAAGCAAAATCCGCCAACACGTGCGCAAATGTTCTGGCGTCTTTTTGCGGTAATTCCCTCTCTCAAGCATTCCACTTTACGAGCGACAAAACAATTGAACATAAAATAAATTTGTCTACCACATATTTCGCAAGAAGAACCCGCCTTTCTTTGTTTTGTTTTCCGCGAAAAAGGGATACAGAGGCACACACTGTCTCTCGTAAACTAGAAAGTCACAAGGACGCTTCGGGGTGGGTTTTATGTTTCCGCTTTCATTTTCGTCAATCAGCAAAATATGTTACGCATGCAAAGCCCCCCCGTTCCACCTCACCCACCCACTCAAACTCGCATGTTCGCACAACTCGTACACGGAACACGGAAGTGAGCACAGACACACACCGTCTGCGCGACGATGGGAGCCCTGTCATCAGGCTCAAATTTGCAGACAAAAGCTTGTGTGCCTCAAATTACCACAACTCGAATTTTTGAGTTCTCGCTGAAGAGTACTTTTTCTGGCGAAATTATTCCCTACACTTGGCGGGGATAAGAGGCAGCCTGAGTGGAATATATCGCATATCTTCGAGTGCGATTAAGTTCGGTTCACGCTTAGCAACGCCAAGCGAATGAATTCGCGTTGCCTGCGGAAACTCGGTGATAGCGAAATCCTATTTTGTCACTGTTTTCGTGCTTAGCCGAGTATAAGCGCAGAAAAGCGGAAAATATCTCCAACGGCGACCGAGCCTAGGCGGTGTGTGCAAGCTTCCATTCGCAAGGTTCAGAAAAAAGAAAAAATTCGCTTCACAATTTCCTTCGGCGGAAGGCCACTCTCGTAAAAGTCGACAAAAATTGCAAACGCAGAGAAGGATATACGAGTACATGCACAGAAAGCTGTCAATTTCACCGATTATCCTTCCAGCTGTAACAGCGAAGACACAAAAACTGAAATGAAATTCATTTAGCGGCCCATCGACGGCGTTGTCATCAGTGGTTGGTTGGCTGTTCGCAAGGTCGTCTCTGACAAAGGAACGATGAAACCGACGGAGAAGGAAATCGAAGTTGTTGACGGCGTTACGTTTTATTAACTTTACGCAAAAAGGGATAATGGAAAAGTTTGAAAAGGCCGGACACTTGGGCCCCCAGTGAATACAGCGGAGAAAAGGATGATTTGGCGAGGGAGGAGGGAAGAAAAGGGGAGAGAACTGAAGGCACACGATTGCAGGAAGCAAGCAACGGCGTTGAAATGGAAAAGTCTGAAGAAAATCATCATTTCAAAATGCCAAGAGCACAAAGTCCTCGCATTGTGTCCTTATTCCCTTCAGATGCAAGGATGCACGTTGAAGTCAGAATAATTGGTTTGAAAGTGGCAACTTGAATTTTTTTTCCGCCTTCCTTCCTCGAGCCCCGCTGGTTGGAGGGTACAAAAGGGGCCGGCAAACTTGTGTAGGTTAAAAAATGATATGCATCGCAGTCGTAAAAGATGCTAAACTCAGAGTTAATGCCATTGAACAGCTGCGTTGATAATCTCATTGAAAATGCCATCGATCATCCATGACATTTTCCTCCTCCCGAAAAAAAGTGGGGTGGGATGAAAGATGAAATTCATGTTTATTTGTTGAATGCAGTCTGAAAGGAAACGAGGAAGCGAAGAGCTTGGTTGGGCGAGGGTCTTGGGTGTTGGTGTTGTAATAACTTCTTTGTACACTCTGGTTGTGTTTTTTATGTAATGAGCGTGGTGGGCCATTCAAGGGGATTGCCTTTCGCATAATCAGAAAGTTTTCCCTTAGGCTGGAGCAGATTCAGAACACCGTGCTGATACAACCAGTGTCACAATTTTAAATAGAATTATGGAATAGGCATCATTTTTGCAGACTCATCAAGATAGTTTGCAGTGAACTGAGGGAATTAATACGCAGACAAGCAAAGTGGGTCGCTCCCTTATCGCCAGCTCCACCAACACCACGTGTGGTGGTAACGAGCTGTGCAATTCATTGAAGGCGACCTACATTGATTTGGTTAACAGGCTTGCAGCCTGCATTACGTTAGGTACCTTAAGCGTGAAGATGCACTATAATCCGGATTGGCTTAATTAATATCGGTCGCTAGTCACGAAACGAATGATGCGAATTATTAACGTCTTATCAGATTATTACATACTACCCCATCTGTGCTTGGGTTAGGTTAGGTTATTGGTCTGCTAGGGAAATCGCCAGCACACTTGACCATGATGGTCCCATAGTCAAACCACAATTGCCACTGATCGACAACTTGGTTTGAAAAGCAGATAAAAACTATCTAAAGCTCAAGCCCATAGAATCCGGTGCGTGTGTGGCACAAAAATCTTATTCGCCGGACAAGAGGAGTCTAATGAAATAAGTGCAAGAACTGCACTCGACATTTGTCTATAAAATGACACACACCCAAAAATGATGTACTAGATTACATTTAATGAAAATCTGCCATTTTTTGGTGACGTATAGCGAGATTAGTGTCAAAAAGTAAGAGCCATAGTCATCTTTAGACTAATATGAATTAATTTCCGCAAATAGCACGTAAACAAAGAACAATTCAACCGCTCTCATCCCCCTCTACGTCACATCTGTCAGTAAAGGCGTAATTTTGTGTACATCATTTTTGATAAACACCTATGAGAATGAACTGTCAAACGGAACCAAAGTTAAGTACGCCAACTTTATCCAGTCCGATACTCTCCACATATAGCCCACACTCATTTAGTCTTATGAGTTGTCAAGTTTTTTGACGGGACGCAATGCACGCAACGGATTCTATGAGCTTGGGCCTTTAACCTTGCTTTGTATGTACCGAGGACGCCGCTAAGCAAGGGCAGGCACTTATCCACCTACGCCGTCCAGCCATTGAATTTGTGGCGCAAAAGAACCATTGTTTCGTTATTCTTCGAAAATTGATCATCCACTGTTGCCATTCTTGCCACCATTCTGACCATTAACGACGCTTATAATGGTCAAGAGGCTTTAGTTCTTGAGTCAATTGCACCTTGTAAGCGTGTAAATGCAAGTCTTTGTGCATAATGTTCATCGACGACGAGCGTGAGAGGTGCAATTGTGGGCACGACGACGAGTTGAGGAGGACGGCGCTTCAGCCACAGTATCGTGAACAGCAGCAATATTTTCTGCAGAACAAGCTGTACGAGCATGCACTGGTGTTTTCACATCTCCTACAGGCCCGGTATCCTCAAATTTGTGCACGATTTTTTTTCCGATTGTACGAACATTTGGTCGATTAAATTAATCGAAAAAATCATGAAGTACATGATGTGCATTCTGATTTTAACGCCCATTTTCATAATAAGCCTGAATAACTTTAAAGCGCTCGATTGTGTATCTTTCCATGGTTCAAATTGAGTTAGTCTGAAATAGAGAAATGTCAAATTAAATCCAAATAGGTGTGGTTCACATTCAACATCGGCCCTTCAAATTGAACTACTTCTTATATTGTGGATTCGATTCCCACGAAATTCGTTGCAGAATAAGAAGTAAGGCTAAGGGCATTTAAACGATACCGAGCAGTCAGTAATTCAAAACATTCATTGATGCACCTTCCTTTCCGATTTGAAAACGATTAAGGCTGACTAGAGCAGCATTAACAGATATGCTATGTTGAAGAAAATACTGCCACCTGTAGAGGGTGCCACATCCTTCACTCTGGGGCATAAGTTTTCAGCATTTTTAAGATTCCTGGCTGAGGATGGATATCAGATCGGTACTAGTAAGGACTTTGAAGTTGGAATGGTACAAGCGACATTTTCCGGTTGTTCTTCACGAGGTTAGAAGGATATTTATTTCCAATGTGAATAAATTTAAGCATGAGCGAAAAGAGCGGCAACCGAAATTATATTTGAATGAAAAAATTAAGGCAAATTTCCATTTGTTCCTTGTTCTAAAATTTACTTTCGTTGCAACCACTCATCATTTTTTTCCCCAAATAAGCAACTTATTTGGGTCGGATTGAAAACGTGCGGGTGAGATGCGTTTTCTAAAATAGCACTTCCCCGACATCCGCTCACTTTCTGGATGGCGTTTTCTACAATTGAAAAATTTCCCTCCGCTGTCAATCCGCAGGGTTCCATAATCCGCATGAATATGATGGTTAGTGCAAAAATTCGTTAACAAATTAAATTCAAAGTTGTCAAAATTTCTATTCGAACACTTTATACATCGGCACTCTGTTAGGCCGTCATTTGCGGCAGTGGACAACCATTTGACCATGCAGTTGTGTATAGGGACCTTGTTGTCCTTCAAAAACATCCCTTTTCGCTTTCACTTCAATCGGCGTGAAAATTTCCACCAGCGCACCTGGACTTATCGATTTATGCATCGCACAGCTTAATTGTAAAAACAAACAGTCAACAACATCCCACCCACACAACTCATTAACGTGCCCATCACCAATTTAATGCACGCCCCATCCATATTGCATGCCGCTGTGACTGGTATCTACACCGACGGGTGACTTCCGACAAAACGAGGCAATTACTGTCATAAATTGTCAAACAATCAACAATGCTAAGTACTCTTCAATAAACATGCAAACACACAGCACCCCACCCCCCACCCACCACATGCACGTCGACGAACACATCCGGCCATTATCGTGCGCAAAATGATGTTCGCTTTAAATTACAATTTGAGACGGAAACATTCAGAAGCCATCAACAAATCATGTACCTTCGCAAATTATCATTCCTAAGCAACATTTACCGAAAATTTATTTCCACCTCGGCTCCCACTCACCGAGTGCATAGTTAATAATTCTAATGGAACACAAATTGAAAAAGAGCGACTACACAAAATATTAAGATAAAATAAAAACGACGGCGACCGAGACATGAGCCCAAAATTACAAAACCGCCCCCGCTTCGGTGAGGAATGCCTGAACTGAGGGATGGAGCAAACACAAAAAAAAAAACGAAGAGGAGAAGAACACATTTGACTTATTGCCAACCCGGCCGCAAATAATTTTCGCACAACAACCTGCTCAATTTTTCATAAATATCTTTTTATGAGCCCCAAACATAAAAATTAATAACATTTTTGCATACCTCCACAAAAGCCATTATCCTTCGAGCATTCGAGCTCCGCGGGACCCACTCACTCGTCCTATGTCCTATCTCTTCACATTCACTTCGTTGAGCCGCCATCAAGAATCTCATATAATGTTTCACCTGAATATATTTCATATTTCCCCCGACAAAAAAATGAGAATAAAGATGCACGCCAACGTGGCACGGAGGAGCGAGGACGCGAGCGGGTCTCATGTGTGTGAGCAACAACAAGTCGACTAATCTTCCCTAAATTCATCCACCGCACCGTGGCTCCGTGGAAGGTAATGAAAACGGAGTAGTCAACCGAAAAAAAGTGTCATTCCATTGGCTCACTGTTTCACCGTGCCGCCGTTGAGACCCGAGCAATTCAGCTTCAAATATCAGCCATAAATAAACAATGATAACCCCCGATGGTGACGCGAGCTACCTAGGAGGGGCGGACGCAGAATGCACGGATGGCTGCAGGATGTGAAGATGAAAAACGAAAAAGGAATTGAAACTTGCTAAACGCTGAAGGAAATAACTCCAGCAGCGCAGCGGCGAATTCAAATCCTCACCGCGCTCTTGAGAGCACAATTGCCATCGACTGTGTTCATGCGACTAGCTGCTGCTCAATACGAAATGTGCCATGGGGCTAAAAGGTCTCGACCGCAATCCTCTCAAGCCAGCTCTGAGGCCGTCTCTGGGTGTGCACTGTGCGACAGCGTCATTGTGTTTCGTGTTGCCGAGAGAAGGGGTTTCGTTGCTCGTGTTGGTGGTGTTACTTTTCCCGGACTCGGTGTTTTGATATTTATCGCCTGTGCCAAAGCTCCATCCGTTCATCGCCCCCTTCGCTGGGAGCAATGAACCGCGTGACAGTGTCGTCAGCAAGGGTAATTTTAAAATTACATTAAAACAGTCCTCGAGTGCTAATGCTGGTATCCCGACCCAAACGCTACGTGCGCAGACTAAGTTGTATTTTACGAGTTCGACTTTAACGTGCATCAGATATGCGGATGGCCGGGGGACTCGGTGAACGCAAAGCGATAGGCGTTAATAATATTTCACGGCCCTCAAGGACTACTGGTTCCCAAAAATATCCTTAATCCGAATTGTTAACCCTTTTTAATTATTCAGAGGCCGATATAAATGGAAATTAAATTGAGGCGATTTGAGTTGGTTGGTCTAACATGAAAAGCAAGGGGAAATATTTGATGAATCTGTTCATTGCTTTGTCCTTAGAATTTCTAATCGGTGCCCAGCTTTAGACCCTAAATCGGCGCACACCAACAACAGATCAGTAGTGTATTGGGGTCCTTCTGGTGGAAACGATATAACTTTTCCTTAATTTGTAATTATACGTCTTTCCAAATGAAGCCCCTGAAAAAGGACTCTCTCTATAATTATTCGATTAATTCACCACAACACATGTCTGCCTTGGGAAACGTGGCTAGCATGTACGAAAAAATGAAGTGCGAGGATATCGTGAATGACAACAAAGATCGTCTATGGCAGGTTAATGCGTCTCAAAAGACACCACTTGTCGCACTCAATCAAAAAGCTGCACTCAGTGTACGCTAGCAGTTTAGACACTCATCAGCGTGGCACAAGTACACATGTTTCAATGATGGGTGTGCCTTGTTGCAGAAGTTGCAGTATGTGCTCTCAGCGCCACGTTGCAATTATTATTATTGTCCAAAGATACCTATGAAGGGTTCCGGTGCCGGCCACTCCATTGCCTTCTATCTCCTTGTGGGCCGGTGTCCAGCAGAGTCTCATTTTTTTCTCCTGCTCAGTTGCCTGCGCGTCTGCAGATTCTGAGGTATTCCCACATGAGGTTCGATTTAATAATGTAGGAGAGTCTAGTGCCATGATAGCAACTTCACAGTCTGCAATTAAGCTTCCACAGGTGAGGGGGCAATTGATCAGTACATCAGAAATGTAGCTGTGTGCAATGTCTCTTGCTATGTCACAGTCGGTTTCTGTCAAGGCGGACTTGAACGCACCTGAACATGGCACAGATTTCTGATTGATATGGATTCGAAGTTTGGTGTCTCTGGTCCAAGTTCACGCGCTCCAGTACCTTCATTGGAGCTTTATCTGTTTGTAGATAATTTTACCAATAAACCAAGACCTTAAAAATGGCAATGAAAATCAGATACTGACCTTGGTGCTTCCTCAGTTGGTGTCAAAGGCAGTTGCATCGCAACGAGTCTTGGGGCTCCAACTAAGCGGTACAGGGATCCACCAATTGCTGAATGGATGCTGGTATTCGCTGCCCATCTCCACCAACGTACGTCGATACCATGACGACGATACGCCAGGTCTTCAGTGATGAACATCCTTGATTGTATGCTAGAGGCCGCTATAGCGTTATATATCCCCGCCAATCGACTAAAATACATAAGTTGAAGAGAGCATGACGTTATTGCTCATTTTGGGTGCCTCCTTCAGTTGCATGCTCAGCGGGTGGCGCAAGTGCTTCAGCCTTTAGATGATCTACTTTTCGTTTGTATGATCTGTTCTCTCTGAAGTTGGGTTTGCGTGCCCTTAGACTCATCTTCTTCTTCGACTTTCTGAGTGCAGGCACTGTCACCTTGCTGAACTTGTAACTCAGAGATATCTAATCACGTTGTGGGACTGTTGGACAAATCCGAGACCTAGTACTAGGCTTGGCCCTGTGCCCTTATATCTTCTTCCTCGCTTCCACAGGCCCGGGGTTTTTGATCAGTTCATCAGTAAGGTCATCATTATTCATGTAGGAACTTATATTTTTATTAAGAAGCTCAAGTGAATTTACAAAAACAGTAATTAGATTTTAAGACCGGGAGTCCATCCTGAGATAAGCCACGAGTGATCGACAGCCACTGATGGACAGCTACTACGAATTAACATGCCATCAAGTTTCAACACCGCTTCTTATATTAGATCTCATACTCCCAGCGTATGTAGCAATCGATGCCACCGACATAGTCTCCAAGCGAACCTCCGACTAGGAGACTAGCTGATATGACGCCACATTGATTTAAGCAATCTGCTGACAGTGGTAGCCATCGGGTACTGGTTGTAGTTCACCCGAGCTCAACCTGCTTGTCATAGGGGTTACAAAAAAGGAACTTTCCACCTAGGTTGGGGGTTGTGCAGTCGGGGTAACCCGGCCACACAAAAAAAAACTATAGCTACGAAACAACAACAAGCCTCGGAAACGGATGATTTTACTTAAGCTGACAGCAAGCTTTTCCATCTTGGTGCCAAGAGAGGTGAGCAGCCTTATTGCTCGAGTTCACATACCTAACGCCAAAGCGGTATCCAATACTCGAGCAGTAAGTAAATTCGATGGACTGTCCCAGTGGCAGCGTTCGACCTTAAAATAAACAAACAAAAGGGCGATGACGACGACGACGACACCGCGTTGATGACGACTGTACAGAGCAGGGATCGAACCTAGTACGTCGAGGTTGAGGTCGACGCACATACTCAAAACGGCACAGGCCACCACTTTTCTTACACTTACATCCATGAAAATCGACAGCAAATCAGAATAAAAGAGTGATTCTTTCGCGTGTATGTAATGTATACAAAGCAGAATGTACTTAAGAATCATCACCTTCCAATTTTGCTAACCAAAGTTTTCGGCGAATAATGCATTGGCATCATAGTGAAACCAAACCGATCGAAGAAATTCACCAAGAGCTTCAACACATCAGCCAAAAATAAGTCTTGTTTCATGGGATGATACATTCCTTAAATATGTATCTTTATCGTCGTGCAAACATGCCCACAGCGGAATTAAAATGAAAATATGACACAGTCGTGCCCGTAATTCAACACGTCCCATATAAAGGAATATTTCCTTGCTTAATGTCAGAAACACCGAAGAGGAATGCCTCAACGATCATTGACCTTTCAACTTGCGTCACACACTGTTGCGAAAGTCCCTTTTACCAATTTCCCTCTTCAACAAGAAAGATATGTACCTACCCATAAAAGCACAAAAAAAAAACGAAGAAAATTTTAAAAATATTCAGAATTTTTATCATTTTTGATGAGGTCGTAAATTCTTGGTAGCTCGAGTTTACATTTTTTACGATACGGTATAGTCAGTGAGTTGGCCTGGTCTTCGTTAGCAATATGCATCCGGCGGACCGGAGAAGAAACGAAGACAATAAAATACCCCTGCACGGGACATTGTGAAACATTGCTGCCGGAGTTTCGGAGCACGTATGTACACGTAAGGTAGAGGCGCACGCAGGGACACCATGTAGTGCTGGTCTGCCGTACAACGCGTTATCATTCGCAAACGATTCCTGACTCCTGTTGATTTGTATCGAAACGTGTGTGCGAACCGAATCTACAACCCAGTGAAATGGAGGTCTTGAGAATTGGTTTTTATGTTTTATGGGTTATGAATTTCAAATGATTGAATAATGCGTTAGCATGCGATGTTGTAAAATATCAAGTGTGAATATTTTGGGGTCGCCCGCCATGCCGCACAACTACAGACCACATCCGACCGCTCGGTGGGTGGTTAACAATTTTATGTTTGGCAATTTAATTGCGGAAATTGTGTTCAGCTGGGTGGTTGGGGCGCTTCTGGTGGTTAATTCTATGGCGCTGGTAAGCATCGTGTTTGTGGTCTGCTGTAATGGTGGGTCATCCTGTCGTCATTTTGATTAATCTGCCGATAGAATACCGAAATCATAATCGAATTGAAGGCACTTCGGAAGCGAATCTACAGGAAATTAAACACCAAGTTGTTGGCGAATCACATGACCCTGGCCCAACGGGGAGATAAAATCACATTCAGCGATCGAAGTGTAAGCAGAGGCACAAGATCCCAGCACCCCCGAGTTATTCTATTTATATCGAGGGTATAATCCGGCTTAAGCATTGTGTCCACTCTATACTCTCATCACAGTGCTTGGCAAACAATTCACACAATTTCAAAGAATGAATCCCCGTAAATCCTTGGTTTCGTTCATTAATCCACTACAATACAAATGCAATTTGTCAGCCCTGCGTCCTGCGTTAAACCGACAACCGACAACGGAAAAACTTGAGATTAAAAATTATTTCTTCGCCCACCCGTGTATATGTGAGTGTGCGCGTGGGTACGGGGCGCAGGAAAGAAAATCCAGTTCGCTTTGTCCTTCGTGGTTAAAACTCTTTCAGAATTTAAGTGACAGCGAAAAGGACTCGTTGGCAATAATTCACTTTCAGTACACACAGTGAACGCGAAAAAAGCGGACAGAAGTAAAAACAATGAAAACAAGAATGGCGAAGAATATAACTGATGGCACCACAGAAAGGAGAAGGGATGTGCGCGCTTATCGGATTACGTGTCCTAGTGCCGATTTCTGACGCCAGACAAGGGAGAACGGTTTGTCATACCGCATCTTCGTTCTCCACCCGCTTGGCCACGTCGAATCCTCGGATCAATTCATTGACATTCGCCAAATCCTTTTCTGTTCTTTTTTGCTATAATTTAATTCTGCTTTAAAACGGTCACGACAACGGCGACGAACACAAAACGGAAGGATGTCACAATGGAGGCAATTGAAATTGCTCTTTGATTAGCACGAAAAAGGTTTGATATTAAAATAGAAACTCCTCCTCGGTGTCCTTCTGCCTTGCTCTCACACTTACTATCCAGCACTATGCCTAGTCCACGAACAGTGATGCCCTGGCGAGTTGATTTAGTGAGGAAATGGAGGGATGAACGTGCAGAGCCTTTTGTCCTAATGCAGATGCCATTTTAAAATTGACGCTTCCTGTCTGCTTATTGATTTCGCGTTGAGTAGCCTGAATGTCCTATTTGTTGTGTGCTGCTCGCTGTGTGTGTGTGTGTATCCATTGGCAAGGCGGAACACCAAAGATAAATGATTCAATTTCTATTTTCTATTCGGAGTAATTTTTTCTCATCTCTTCTCCACACTTTGTGTAGGGTGATGGCGGTGATCCTTTGCGCAGAGGACGACAACTCTTGTCTTTCATTTATGTGGAAGGACTCTCTGTGTTTCTCTCATCCTGATCAATTTCCGAATTCAAATTAGATGGCATGAAAGGAATTTCTGATGATAAGTTCTTTGCGGATAAGAATGCGGGGTGTTCTTTCGGTCGGGCCATGATTGGTTGGGCGGAAGAAGTTTCGTTTCGATTTTGGTCTGCTCTTGGGCTTTCTGTTGGTTCCTTTTGTCGGCGGCTGCTCTGAGGCCGCAATAGAAGGTGTGGATTGGGATTTTTATTTTCCTTTTTTCGTTTTTCAATTTCGTATCTTTTGTACATTTATTTTTTGTGTTTCTCGTTGGTTCTTTTCAATTTTATCGATGACCTTCGTCGATATCCAGCATTAGTTGTGAATTGAAATCGTGAAGGAAATACAAATTCTTTTTTTTCGGTAAGCACACTAGCGGCCATTTACGGGGCTGGGGTAATGTGAATGTAAAATGAGAGGGGCGATGAATATTGCCGGGATCTGAATAGAGCGCATGCAAAAAATAACAACTGAAGTGGACATTTTTTGCCCGAGTAGTGGATAATCATTAGGTCCTTTTCGTTGTCATTTGTTACGCTCTGGGAAGTTTCGTTTTCGTGTTTTTGTTTCTATTTGTTTCCGCGCTGTCTGTATGCGGAATGGGGAGTCGATAGAATGACGTTTGCTCCATTGGAGGCATTTACAACGTTCGTGTAGTCAGAATTGAAATTTTTGATTATTTGTAAAAAACACAGGAAGAGAAGAAAATCATCACGATTCGGCCACGAAATTGTAAAACTTGTAGGAGACTGGATATTTGTGACGGTATATTTGAAAAGTTTTTATTTATTCAAAAAGTTCTCATTTCTTTATTTGCATTTTCCAGCCCGCTACGCAGTCGATAACTATTGCCTGCTTCCAAATTGGTATAATGCCTCAAATGGTCATACGACGCCAGCCGTGGTTGTCAGACGTCGGCATGTGTTTTCAGGCTTAATTACTAACACGGGCAATAATTAGCCCACTGTTCCATCTTTCTCGAGTGAATCTGACTGTCCAGAATGTGTTAATGTCCAAAACAAGCCTGCCACATTTCACCGCTCGCAAAAATAGCACGTAGACGCGTGAAGCAGTTTCACATAGGTCAGGCTGGCTCAAATTCTATGCCCGACTGGGAGAATAATCCTCTATGTGCATTTTTCACAAATACGTTATTTTTGCCAGATCATGGGAGCTTTATAAGAAATGTTCTCGCAGTGCAGTGGCGAGTGTTGTGTATCGCCCTTATTCTGTGGTGCTTCAAAGAAACAGT
Source organism: Eristalis arbustorum (assembly GCA_916610145.1). Taxonomy (NCBI): domain Eukaryota; kingdom Metazoa; phylum Arthropoda; class Insecta; order Diptera; family Syrphidae; genus Eristalis; species Eristalis arbustorum. Next base: position 26,359,587 of record OU744320.1, on the reverse strand, counting down.
CCTACTTCAAGCAAGGCAGTCCTATGTTAATCGACTTCCAAATGCCCTGCGGATGCTAACATTACTTTAAAATTTCAAGATGCCACTCGAATTTTTCAAAAACCTATAACAAACAGTGTGGTGGCCTGTGGCGTTGTGCGTATGTGCGCCGACCCCAACCTCGAAGACATAGGCTCGATCCCTGGCCTGACCTGGCCCTGGAAGACAAAAACAATGTTCATACCCCACCTCTTTCGAGTCACTGACAATGCTCAAAGAGTACTTCTGTCTAGAAAACGCTTCTCAGCTTGGCCGTTTAGAGTCGTCAGAAAACTGCAGGTCCCTTGCACTCGTGAGAGAACAAAACAAGCATAAGACTGGTGGTGTTAGAGTGGTGCTAAGAAGCTGGACACTGTAGCGCCACAAATATTAAATAATTTCCTGTCAACTCTCAGTCAACTAGTTGAAAACGCCATGAAAGCAATTAGGGTGATATTATGTGGTCCAGGCATAAACAGAAAAAGGCAGTAGGCATTGAGATGCTATTAAATCTTATACCACTCGACCTGTATATCCAAACTAGATAGTACGAACAGCATCAGTACCAAGATCATGCGCAGAATAACTCTTGCCAACCGCTGTTTCTTCGGGCTCAAGAGGCAATTGAGTAATAGAGCCCTCTCTCGAAGAACCGAGTTGACTCTATATAAGACTGATCATCCCAGTCCTGCTATACGGCGCGGAGGCATGGACAATCTCGAAAGCGGATGAAGAAGTCCTTGGTCTCTTTGAGAGAAAAGTTCTACGCACGATCTTTGGTCATGTTTGTGTTGACGGGTTCTGGAGGAGAAGATTCAATCATGAGCTGTACGGGCTGTACAGCGACATGAGCCTAGTTAGGCGTCTACGGATCCAACGCCTACGGTGGCTAGGTCATTTAGAGCGTATGGACACCACAGCTCCGGCCCGAAGAATCTTCGAATCCGAACCTGTCAAGCAACGCAACAGAGGACGCCCGCGTTGAAGGTGGCGCACCCAAGTGGAGAAGGACCTCAACCAACTTGGTGTGCGAAACTGGAGACAGCTAGCCAGGGATCGCGCTAGTTGGAGAGGCATGTTGGTTGAGGCCCAGGTCCACCCCGGACTGTAGCGCCACACAAAGAAGAAGAAGAAGAAGAACCGGTGTTTCTTAGGGCTCAAGAGGCAATTGAGTAGTAGAGCCCTCTGACGAAGAACCAACCTCACATTATATAAGACCTTGATCATACCAGTCCTGCCCTTTTTTTGACCCTGTTTGTGTTGAAGATTTCTGGAGAAGAAGATTCAACCACGAACTGTACTGGCTGTACAGCGACAAGAGTCTAGTCAGGCGTCTACGGTTTCAACGCCCTGTTGAGCGCATGGACAATGTTGTGCTCCAGCCCGAAGAGTTTTCGATTCTGACTGAGGCCCATTCTCACCCCGGGCTGTAGCGCCATAAGAAGAAGTTTTAAAATAAGTAGTTATCATCCCATCCCAATTCATGTAATGGACCGTGTAGCGCAAGCAGTTGTCAATTTTTGGACCCAGAGTTATAGTCCTCTTCCCACGATATTTTCTAAAAAAGCAAGGGCGTTAACGACACACTTCCAACACACTTCGAAAGCTGTTCTTTTTTATACAATCATTGCTACCTACACAAACGGGACAAGAGCATTCTATGGCAACGTCAATCTGTTCTTGATGATTGTCATTTAATATCTTCATACTCAGGCTCAACATTTTTATACAAGAGTGTTTTGAAAAGCGATACACTTTTAAGCTGTCCTGAATATTCATAGACATAATATTATCATCCCAAAATGGGATTCAAATAAATAATTGGATTTTCTATTTTTGTTTCAGGTGAGCTTAAGCTATGCAACACAATTAAATGTTATATGCGCACGGTAAGCAGAAAAAAATTGGTTCACAATTCTATTAATAGCCGCGTTAAGGTATAAATTAACAGCTCCCATCTGTGGTGCTGTGGATGAGGTGCCGCCAAAGTTTCCTTCCCATGGTCCAAAGTCAAAGAACGTTTGCATTCAAGTGCGTGACGTATACGTTGACAGTCTAGGTTCGTTTTCGGACATACATGTTTCGCACCCTAACCGCCTAGTTATCGTAAGCGACAAAATTAACAATTTTACAGGAACACTAAAGAATTGTTTGTTCTGTCTGAGCTAAAAAAATATGCAAATGTCGGCTACGATAAATTGTGTTTTCTTTGTAATATATAACTGAAATTCCTTATTTCAAGAAAACAGTGATACAGAAAGACGCGCCATCAAATAAACTATCGAACTGTATCATTAACTCATTTTTGTTTGAAATGCCTTTAACAATAACATGGCGCTTAGAGCGCAATATGTTAGAAAGTTAGCTGAATATGTAATCGCATTCTAGTGCTCACACTTCAGACATCTGGTTTCTAAATTTCGATCAATTCGATTGACCCGCAAATCTGATAGCAGTCGCTTTTGTGTCCAATAAGTTTGCATTCCAACATGAGCTATACTTACTATAACTAGGAACTCAATTGGCGTGCGAAAAGATTTTAAAACGTCACACAGAGAAGATCCCCTCATCGTCATAATTGTCTGACCCTCATGATCCACTAAATGGGTAGTGGCGGTAAAGCACGCACTAGAAATCTTCAGGCCACGCGATCCTACGCGATCGACAATAACTCTTCAGGATTAATGCCCTGCCGCAAATAAGCGAATTTTGTGACTTGGTCCAACCACCTAGTCCTGGTTCCATTTGGTCGCCTTCCTGATAGAGTCGCATTTAAGGCACGCCTTGGAAGAGGTGATGATGGGGATATTCGTACAATGAAGCATAACTCTTCCCTTTCGAAGAAGCAGCTGCTCCACATTGAGTTCATCGCTTATTGCTGTCTTTCTCACCATATCATAGCGAGTAACTCAACAATTAGTAATACAGCACGTAGAAACCTCATCTCGGCAGCTTGTATTCGTGATGTTACTCTTTCGGTCATTACCCAAATTGCATGACCAAAGGTGAAAGTTGGAAAGAACACTGAGTTAAAAACTGCTATGGTGGCTGGGGAACCTTGCTTGGCCTTTCTGCTCACAGATCTTCCAAGCTGTTTCAATATTGATCCAGCTTGGCCAATCCTACAAGAACTCCTCCCGTCACTCAAGACAAAGAACCCGAGTTACTTCAACTTCTCCATCTGCTTCAATGAAACTCCACTAACATGTAGAGTGTAATGCGCAAGCGTTCTGGAAATATCCATAACCTCAGATTTTTTCTCCTTTTTGACTTCCATTCTAGCACCTGCGAGCCGATCGAGTGCGCGATGGGAATCCCTCTGGGAGGATTAGAGGATAACCAAATCATCACCAAAGAGCAGACTTACAATCAATTCTCGTGATGTAAAACATTCCTCAAATCGGATGCGCAGTAACATCCAATTTAATGAAAAGGAGGGGTGATAAGCCGCATCCTTGGTTATGTACAACGCCCATCGTGAAAGGTGTTGATTTAGCACGTTAACCCAAACACCCTCAAAATAGGACCCTCAATCTCATACTCCTACCGCTTGCTTCACAGCTTACCTCGATGTGCTCGCCTGTATGCTTTCTCCAAATCTGCAAAACAGCTGCAGTTTGGCTTACATACGCCCTAGCATTCTCGAGTACACTTCTCAGAGTGAAGATCATGTCGGTTGTGCTTCTGCCGGGACGAAAACCGCGCTGTTTATCCAATATCCTGGATTCGCGTTTCTACCCAATTTGAAGGCGAACTGTAGTGCAATCCAAAGCTGGTTGGATGTGTAGCCTGATATGAATAAGACTTTACTTTAAGCTCCGTACTCTAAGCGAATATTCTTAATGTACAGAGATTTTCTGGATTGAATAAAATGGAAACGAAATGAATATATCTAGCTTGAACTGTAATTCAAGTTCGTTGGTTAGACCGTACTTGGAAACTTCATCCGTCATTTGGGACTCTCCATTTCACACACAACAACTTAGACTCGGGAAAGTTCAAGAGAATTTCAAGAGATATGTTTTCTGTAATTTACACTCTTTTGAAGAGGTTCCTAACTACGACGAAAGATGTGAAATAATTGGCTTGCCAACGTTACGTTTTAGAAGAAGAATTCCTTTTTATTCGCTCCACAAAGATCTCTTCGGGTGAAAAGCTGTTTGATGAAAGGCATAGAACCCACTTTGGTTGCAATGAACCGGTGCATATACACATTCAGTGATCTTGTTGAATTCGTCGAATTCTAGAGTTGCATGCGAACGAGCGCATGCAACACCACAACCAGCAACGGAGTTCTCCGCCGGCACTATGTGCAGGAACGTATTTACTCCATATGCTGAGGAGATGGTGGTTTGTGTGTAGATGTGTTATAACTACAACTCCGAATTGAGTTCGATTATTTCCCCGGTTGGGAGCTCAGAGTTTGCTTATGTTCATATCACAATATCTACTGTGTGAACTGAGATACTTCGAGTTAACACAAACAACAGCAACGTAGTGGTTTGTGTTGCTCTGTGGTGGATCTCATCCAAAGGTTTCAGACACCACAAGGTGTGCGTATTCGAAATAAAATAAAGTCCCAACACACAATTTGCAATTAATTTGTTTTTAAAATAAGCTTTTCGAGGACAACAACATTTCTGTTATCTTCCATCACTCATCGATGCCCACGTTCAATTTTTAATCACAGCCCTGCCATTCGCCTCCCATTTTTATTGGCTCATCTACCGAAATTGAAAGGAACCAGTTAACTGGGTGAGCTGAGACAAGACACAATTTAATTAGACTGTCGCACAGAATGAGCTTTTCCTTGTTTATTTTGCCGTATAGAAACTGAACTTAATTCCCATCTACTGCTTATCCAATCAACATTCGTTCGCATTCGTTGGCATTTTTTTGAGAAGTTAATGTGCAGCATAAAGCTGTTGGCTTGCGAAAATTACCCGCACACGAAGGGCACTTAAAATTTCCGCCAAAGCATTCGGGATAGAAAAGGCGACACGTTTACATAGACACCAGGCGAATCCAGAATCGTTTTATCCGCACACCACTTACTTTTCCATTAAAAATAACTTTCTTCAGAAATTAAATGATGATCTTATCCCTTTTGCCGAGAGAGAGAGAGAGGGAGCGAAAGAAAACGGTGGTGCGTCGGCATCAAGGACCCATGGAGCAATTAAAACAGAAGACGAGCACAATGCGGATATGTTTTTCTCCACCTGTCACTAATATCTTTGTGCAGCCCCATCGATGGGAGTCATGGCTTTGTTGTGTGCCATTTGAGCAGGTTGCTCTCGTAGCCTGTGGGAAACCTCTTCAGTAATTATTTTTTAATTAAATCCATAAAACGATGTATTTATTAAATGAAATTAGTTTGCAAACACTGATACACATTCCAGCGCCTGCAGAGAAATATGTTACCCTGGGACGGCGGAAATTAAGTGATGGTGCGGGGAATCTTGATGGCACACAGCTGTGGGTGGGGAGGGCTGTGCGGATTAAGCGATGGCATGTGCTTGCCTTTGCAGTCTTAACTTAGAAAATATCATTTTGTGTAGCGTTTTTCCTGCTCTAGGATTTCGCCTCACAAAAAACTAGGGGCGCCCGCACGATGAGGGCGCTGTGCAAGGGGAGCCATGTGTGATTATGCCATCAGAGATTATGTCAAGGATACATCATGTCTTCATTTTTGAAACGAAGTACAAACATCTTCGGTTATTTTGAGCACAGGCTCCACCGTCGCCTGAGTCCTTGCTTTTAGTCTTTTCGGTGAAATGTCCTCTTCGTTTGCAACGATAGCGAAATGCAAACAAACGACGCTGCACACTGCACACTGTGTGCTCGGTCACTTATGAGGCCTGTCGAGCTGCTGAGGCCCTGAAAGTTGTCTACGCCCCCTCTGCTGGTGGAGGCCAACGTACAGTTTGAGAAATGAGACGTTGATAGGTGAATAAATTTTCTTATAATTTCCTTTTTGCTTTAATCTTGCATACATTGCGATCTTTTCTATTCACTCATTCATGCATATTTAATGAAGAACTGCAGACGTGGGGTGAGTGTGAGCTGCGACTATCCCGAACGGGTTTCCTTAATACTAAACAGACGTAGATTCACTATCCTCTTAAAATGTTGATTAGCGGGTCCGGAAATTTGCTGGCACGCTTTAATGAACTTTCGTTTGAGTATCGGGAATACGCAAAATGCGCGTGGAGAAGACGTTCAATGTGAGGATTAAGGTTACGGGGAGAACATCGTCACAACTCTTCACAACCCTTGATTACATCGACTGGATCTAAGAATGGACTGACGGCAGATATTACGACTCTTACCACTCGTTTTCGACGTCTATGGCGAAGTCGAGCATGCTTCGCCATTTCACCACCACAAGTGAATACAAGCTGCCGAGACGTGTTTCGTTGGGAGTATGCGAGTAAGTCAAATGTTGAGCAGCTGCTGTCTCCTTCATTGTCACTTAGAAGGCGTTCCTTAAATGCGATTCCAAAAGATCCATGCTGAGGATGTTGAACCAAGTCCGAAAACTCCCCTTCGTCTGGCCATAAGTCCTGATGACTGAGTCCATGAGGGAGGGTCGAGTGCCCGGGAGCTTCATGTCAGAAGATGATGAGGATCGATTTTTATCAATTTTAGTTACGTCCAAGGATGTGGCAATCTTCTGATGATACTAGAAGCCCGTTCCAATCTCATGCACGATTCGCAAGCCCAAGTACTCGATTTTGGGAACACGCCTGTACTTCATAATGAGCAGACGTCTGTCCACTTGCCTTCCGATCTCGTAATATCGCAGACGAGTTCCTCTGGATGTGCCAAGTTCGCTCTGCCTTCAGTGCATCGTGCCCTCAGCGTCCTCGTCAGCATCTAGACATACGGGTCACATAGGTGATCTATAGTGTTCGGACCCGGTGGAGGTATTTTCGTTAGTCATTGTGTCCGTACGTTGGTAGTTAGAGTTGCCTATTGTTCTAGATGTCCAACTTTCAATGACGGGTGTAAGCTTGGTGCTCTATCTGCCTTTTGCGAAGGTGTTCTATTTAGCTTTGCCATTGCATGAGTGATGCTGTCCGTTATTCTTTTGTTATTTTGTTGTTTTCGTGGCGTTGTGGGTATGTGCGGCGAAACCAAACTCGACGTCGTAGGTTTGATCTATGGTCTGTGCGACACAAATAAAGTTCAACGCTCCACCTCTTCCAAGTCACTGACAATGCTCAAAGAGCGTTCCTGTCTGGAAAAAGCTTCTCAAACTTGGCCGTTCGGAGTCGTCATAAAACTGTAGGTCTGGTAAGAGAACAATAGCACGCACAACACGAGTGGTTGCTGAGAACCTAGACAGGGGCTGTAGCCCCACAGAGTATGCTTGCAGGTGCACTCTGCTTCATTCGTCCACCGGAATGTCTATGGACAACATTTCCGCCAGGACGAACGCTGCACCGTTCGAAAACCGCTGATTACTTTGATTGCACATAGTCTGTAGGACGACGTCAGCATCAATCTCATTTGTTTGATTTCCATTGGTCCTGACCAATTAGGTGCAGCGTACAGGGGTACCGAGCTTACTACTCTTAAGAGTAGCATTCAACGATGTTTGGGAGTTTTAGAGAGAGTGCCCTTTGGGTACGTGACGCCTTCTCACTGGCATACCTCATATGTGCTTTAAGTGATTGCATCACTCCAATGTACGATCGTCTGGTTTCCAACCTGGAAGTTTACATATTTCTGCGATTGGTTATGAAGACAGCCTCCGTTTTGGTGTAAGCTAACACCAGCCGACTGACTCTAACCAATCTCTTATTTTTGAGACCGCCTTAAACGACGCTAGGTCCTCTTCGGAGACCTCCTTTGCCACTGTTGCTGCTGTGATGTCCACCATGCAGCTTGTGTGGAAGTATTTCTGTGCAGCAGTTGGGTCCTACATGTCAAATAATTGCTCAACCCCTGCTGAACATGAACACCTTACTGAAGTAGTTTCTTGAAACGGCTATCTGGATGCAGTCTTCGATATATTACGTTGTAGATATTGTCACAGTTCCCCCGTCTGACAATTTATCCGCATCCACTTTAATGCCAGCAACTGTGTGTTTGACGTAAGATTCAGCCGACAAATTATTCTTCTTATCCTTGCCAATGGATTTTGAAAAACATTTCCACATGAATCACATTGCATGTCAGATGTCTAGACCAAGACCTTTTCCGACGTTCAAGGTCCCGACGAGCTCGTTACTGAATGTTTTCTTTTGTTTTTCAAATAATATCCACGAGTTAAGCGCTAAATGTTGATCACAACAACGCAGGATATCTTGAGTCGACAGGCCCGTCAACTGAACACTCTTCTCATGCATACACCCATCAGGCATTCTTCAATTTCCCCAAACTCCGGCCCGAAAGTAAACAAAAAAATCAATTATTTTCATGCATGCGTTCACCTGTTAGGCGCATGCACGAATGTGTATTTCCAAAAGCAATGTGTTTTTGAAGCAGTGCCTGAGTGAATAAAATGAACGAAAAAGTGGCAAAAAAGTGAATGTCAACAAGAGTGAATTGCTTTGCTCCAGGGCATAACCCCCGATCCCACTGGTGGTCGGGGAGTTGGGGCACCTGCCAGCCACCGGAATATATATCGTACGTACTTTTCGTCTCAACGACGAAGTACTGCGTCCCGATGATGAACATTATTCACAAGCCAATTTATTTGCATCATCTCCTCACTGTGACACGGGATATATTTAAATGAGACCACTTTCAGACCTACGACGACGACGACGACGATGTCTCAGAGGGTGTGCTGAGATTCGGGCGCAACAACCCGAACTATCCTCCGGCCGAAGGTCGTCTCAGAAGGCGCACAGAAGGACATTTCTTGAATTCTAAGATGGATTCTTTGGGGTAAAAGTCTATCTAATGACTCCATTAAAACTCAATATCCAGCCGCTATGTTGGCAGCAATTTGATTATGTTAGATGAAATATTTTGAACGAACCTTGGGATAGTCCCGAGACATGAATGGATCTACTTTTCCATTTCTTTGTTGCTGCTGGTTGAGCCGCCCCAAGTTCACCGAACGGCGCACCGAAAGGAATAGGATAAATCTATTGTTCTTCATGGGAGAAGTGTATGCTGATAAATATTCATGACCTGCCCCAGAATCCAATCAATTTCCTTGTAATGATGTTAAGAGATGATGCGAAGGGCATCGCTCAGGTTTTCATTATTCATCGCCACACGAGCGATGTACGTACGGACGTAACGTGTTTAGGGTTACACGTTGCCAAAGGAGGAGAGTATTTGACACATCAGAATTTTTCGCCTCACAAGAATTCGGAATATCGGCTCGGCGACCCAACGGAGACAAGTGGAAATGGCTAATTTACCGAGCGAATAGGAGAGTAATGATGGCTGAAGGACTTGCTGAAGTGCGGGCCGACGATGAAATGCCATTACGGGGGTGATCTGATGTTACAGAAATTCCTTCAACGATTGCCTGGTATGTCTCTCAGGATGCGTGCGTTGAATTCGAGTGCGAAAAAGGGTTAAGGTTGCGCACATCTCAACAGGAGGCAGGGTTTATTTTCTGGATTTAAGATGGCCTTACTTGTTTTCGGTGAAATGTCTTTAAATGTACTCCACTTCGGAGGAAATTTAAAGATTCATGAACATATTCCCGGTGGATTTTTTGTGTTCTTGAATGTGCATCACGAGGACTAAGGATTGTGTCAGTAATCTTGAGAGATGATCGAATGAGTGGGTTGTTTATTTGATCGTTGTGCATGCACTACGGTCACGCATCCATCCGGCGAGAGTGTGCGTTATGGGTTCTCTGGTCGGTGAAGTTTGAGAAGCACAGTCAGCTACTCTTAGGAAACGTAAATTGTGGCAGTTACCAAATTCTGGAGTTGAGCTTAGAATCATTCCCCGCAATCCACGAGGACCAATATTTCGCCTGCCTTATGGACATTTTTTATGCACTCACCTAGAAAATGATCAGGTTCACATTTTCAACGTCTAATCCTCTCGCCATGCTAACACTGCCCAAATGCTTGCAGCCGCACTGAACTCAGGGCACTGAAAATAAATGTTCAGTCGATCGAACTTCGGATGTTGGACCTATACTTTGGCTGTTGCATTCGTTGCCAGGTGACAGCCTCGTGGAGGCAGTAATTCTTGCTCGAAAGAGGTTTTTTTCTTTTTGTTGGCGGTTTTGATACTCAACTGGACTACTCAGACTGGTCGATGCAACCTACAATTGCTGTAGTTTCCACATCTTAAGGAAGACTAGCAGGCACTTCTGTGATAAGGGGCCTAAGGAATCAACTTCCAGCACATCAGCGCCGAGAAGCAGAGATGAGAAATTAGCAGATTTACTTCATCGTTTAATTGATTTCCATTTGGTGCGTAGCAACTTATTTCTACTTCGTTTATATTGAATTCTATTTAGTATGTATCATACTTGGAGATATTCGCAAAATTCTGCCACAGTCTGTAGCACCTCATCTACCGCCAAGGCGACACATTCTCATTGGTGCCACAGCTCTTACACCGGTTTCGCTTATGCACTGAAAATTAACACATACATTAGAAAAGCTTCTCAAACAAAGCCGTTCGGATTCGGCATTAAACTGTAGGTCCCTTCCACTCGTGAGAGGACAATAGCACGCACAGCACGAGTGGTGGCTGAGAAGCTAGGCCCTGGCCCCTACAGGCTGTAGCGCCACCCATATTATTATTATTAGAAGGCGACATGAGGTCACCTGTGGTAGCTGAAAAGTAGTGTTCAAATAAATATTTCGTTTTTACATTCTTTACATCTGCTCGCCTTTTTGAAAATCCGCGAATTCCATACAGACGTTTGTGAGCAAGCGCTTGGTTTGTCTACCTCTTGGGAAGCTATGCCATATCCGGTTGTGCTCTCGAGAGGCCCAACATCAATGGAAACCATGGGCACACACGCAGGTAGTCTGAGAGCAGATTCAGGCTCTGACAAAGTTTCCTCTGTATCTTGGGTAGCAAGTTCAACGGCGATTTCATTTCCAGCGGTTCCTTGGTGTCCCGATGTGGTTCAGTGAATTATGATTGTCAATAAAATCCAGAGAGGATTTGTAGTCCTGAACTGTCTTGAAAGTGGTTAATGCGTTAAGTACGGCCTGACTGTCACCACAGACATAAAGGGTGATTTTTTAGCTATTATATTTTTGGCAACACTGGTTTAAACAGCTGACTCACGTTTCGTGTTTTGTTTCACTGTGAATCATCTTCAGTTTGGTCTATAAATTAACCACAAATCATCTTACAAACGAACAACGCTTTCAATTTATTGAATTTTGTTATCAAAATGCGTGATCTGCTAGGAAAGTTCAACTCGCGCTTCTTCCATTTTATGGTCAGTTTGTCGGTTTTGGAGTGAATATCAGCCAGAAACATTGCAAGAGCTACCAATGTATCCAGAAAAATCACAGTTTGGTGCGGTTTATGGGCTGGTGGCATCACAGGACAGTACTTCTTCAAAGATTATGCGAATCGTAACGTAACTGTGAATGGTGAGCGTTACCGTGAGATGATATCCAACTTTGTTTTGCCCAAAATGCAAGAGGTTGACTTAAAGCCATTAGACTATTTATTCTGGGGCTATGTTAAAGCTCATGTCTATACAGACAAGCCCGCTTCAAATGGCGCATTGGAAGACAACGTTGAAGTGAGTGTACTATCGATTCAAATAAAGCCAAGCTTCTCAAACTTGACCGTTCGGAGTCGGCATAAAACTGTAGGTGCCCTCCACTCGTGAGAGAACAATGGCACTCAAAACACTAGTCGAGCCCTCTACGGGCTGTAACGCCACCCATATTATACACATATTTTTATATAACAATGTGAACCCTCCATTAAGGCCCACATAGCCATGTTGTTCACCGGAAATGACCTTGTTCAAGCAAAAGTCACCTTGTGACTAAAGTAAAAATTCCCAACACTCTCTCTCTCGTATCATCTTCTGTGAGGAAGAAACGATAGAGCAGTCGCCGTATTAGCTATTCCACCTAGTAACCACGTAGTGCTAAGATCACGTGGGCACTCCAAGCAACGCTGTTCAAATCGTTAATGGACCGTTTGGCGGCTTGACGTGGCTGGAGAATTGTACCAGGCCCTGTCCAGCTATTTTGTGATGCGTGTGGTAAACTTCGGCGTATGGCTTGTTATTCCCAAGTCTTGGTTGGTGCACTCTCTCTCTCTTTTCTGACCACCAGTATGGCGGAAACATCGCGCTCACTATTAGAATATAAAAAGACCGAATTGAAATCTTAAAAACAAAGCCAACAATTGTCAGTGTTTATGGGTTTTATTCGTCAAAAGGAAGCAAGAACATTTAAATACAATTATTCTTGCGGTTAATATAAAACACGTACATTTTGCATTCTAAAAGCAGGCACTTAAGTCTTGTAACCTCAAACCGGCAACGTTGTCAGATGTAATCTACACAGAAAACCAACAACTGCAGGGCAAAAAAACAAGACATCAAAACACGATTTCCTTATTGGTGTAATGACCCCTTTTCACCTGGCCTCATGCAAGGGGTTGCCCAATAAATCCGAGCAAGAAGAGCTTTTACGAGCCTCGAATGTAACACCATCCCCGCATGTTCTCGACCCCACCATGCGGCCAACCCACTCCGTGTGTATTTTACAATCCAATTCAAGGCACAACAGCAATTCAACAACAATAATAATAATTCCGGCATTGTTCGCCCAGCAAGAGCAAAGCACACTCGTGTGGGAATTATTTGATTTGAACACGTTATTCCTTTTAGGGACAAATATAAGTCAAATTAATAGCCGAGCACTTCATCCTAACCATGCCGACATGCAAGCCGAGACCGCACACACACACTCGCCCGTTCACAGGTGTGCCGTATTTTCTTGTGTTACCTTCAAAATTTAATCAACCATTAATTTGATAATACAACGGAAACATGAATTCAATCGTAAACTAAGTCCTCCGAAGCAGCATATGTATGACCCAGGAGATGTATAGTTTCCCGAAGAACACAGCCACCAATCCGACATTCGTCCAACCTGGAACTTGGGGTTCGGACGATACTACCTTAATGGTTGTTCGGGATGATTTAATACGTTTAAGCCTGTGCCCACCACTGTGCTTACATGTGCAGAGTACAAGACACTGAGGGCTTTGACAATTACGCCTGCATGCAGCGTTTGACTGGCCAGGGCAAATGGAATGGCACGTCTACATTCGCCCGTGCGGTGTGGGTGCGTTGTAATGGACCTGATTATAAATCCGAAATCATTTCACTTCATTAGTCCTAACAAGCGTCCGATAATAATTATGGCTTCACCGGACATGTGTATGTGGGGGAACAAATGTGGAGAATGTTGTAGCCCGAAGGCGGCAGGGAAAAATATAATTTTACCCCAGTTTTTCGCTCCTGATTGGCTTGTGTAGACGATTTCATCGATTTTTAATTTGAGATGAACAAGAATTAGCTAAGCGTTTTTGAGGCACATTGGTTGTCATTTTTAACGCGCGATAATGTCAACAGAATGTGAGAATTTCTTATGACGGTAAATGGACGGCCATGAATACCAAAATACCGCTGTCAGGCATAGTAATCCATCCAATATAGCCGATGATGGGCAAGAATTCCGCCCGCCCGACCTGAGTGAAGTGATGGCAGCAATCGCTAATATGAAGTCCAGCAAGGATGCTAGTGCCGGTAGACTGCCGGTCGAGTTTTTCAAAGCAGCTGGCGATGAATTGGTAATATCCATATCAACTCATCTGTAAAATCTGCTCGGATGAAAGTATGACTGACGGATGGAATCGTAGCATAATTTGCCCGATCCTAAAGAGGACGCCCTCTTAAGTGTGCCAAGTACAGAGTCGGAAGTCTTCTGAACATAGCAAATAAGATGTCTTCTGCCGTCTTGCATAAGAGCCTGTCACCATACGTCAACAGCCTTAGTGGTCAATTTCAGTACAGACTTAGGCCAGCCATTATTGACCAAATATTCACACTACAGCTCTTGCAAAAACCCAGGCGATTCCAGTCGTAGCACAGCATTTATTCTGACTTTAGAGGTGCGTATGGCAGTATGGTGGTGGCCCGTGGCGTTGTGGGTATGTGCGTCGAAGCCAACCTCGACGTCGTAGAACCGGGCTAATTGATTGATCAGTACTGGAAACCAAACACCAACCAAACACCCGTACAACTTGCAAATATATCGCATTTCTATGGGGACTTGGCAACACCTTCTGCATTTATCAAAGGAAACCGTACAAGATTAATTGATAAACGGTCACTGACACCCTGTGTCTGAACTCAAGACGAAGTTGGTTGGACTGTCTGCTCAACAGGTTGACATGAAGACGTTATTTTCTCTAATCGACACAGAAATCGAAAACTAGTATCCGTGTCGCAATGAAATACTCCCGGATAGGACTGACAATCTCGTGGCAGTGTTTTTCTCAAAATTTCTTCCTTGTTTGACATCTCTATGAAACCGAAATGCAAGATACATATTCGGCAGGGACTAAGTGGTAGTCATAACAGTGGAAACCGCTTCGAAGAAGACCTGCCTGAAAAGACACAGTCAATGTTTGTTGGGTCAGAAGGAAATAATCCTCCTTTCTGCAAGAATAAATAATGAGCAAATATCAAAGCAGTGCACTCATAAGTACTGACTTGATGGTTCCCAAATTAGAAGCTGAGACCAACAAGGTTTGGCTCAAAATAAATACAGAGAAAGCCCAAGCATTTCTGACAATAGCGTCAAATTGAAGATTGGCGGACAGGAAGTCGAAGAAGTAAGCAGATTTCTGTACCTAGGAAGTGTGATCTCGGCTAACCGTGGTGGCTCTGAACTTGATGTGTGTAACAGAATCGGGAATGTGCATTCGGAATTCTGATTTGACTCAAAACTACAAGGCGTATATTCGCCCAAAACTTGAGTACAACGCTCATATAGTGTCTGGTGCTCCCTAGACCACCCTGCAACTACTTCATGGAATCCAAAAGCAAGCGATAAAACTTATTGGAGGCAACAACATCGCGGCTTCATTAGAATCGTTTGAACATCGTCGTACCGTGTCTTATTTGTCTGTGTTTTATCGCTTTTCTACAAGGCTTTGCTCAAAGGAGCCAGTCGACTTCCTACCTCCTCTCCATGAATTCAGCCGCAGTACGCGTCTTGCAGGGAATTGCCGTGAATTCACCCGCAATACACGTCTCGCCAACAATTCCCGTCAGTTTACCTTTAAGACTGCTTTCGGACGCGCAGTGAAATTCAGAGAGCTTGTGTTCTCAGCTTGAGGACCAAACTTTGACTGCTTCGCTTTGACGTAGAATTGGTGCTGCTTTATCGGTGCAGTTCCTGGAAAATGGAGACCACACGAAAGTTCCTTAGGAAATTTTGGGCAAACCGTATCCCGAATGAGCGACTATACCTGAGAACGAGCCAAGAACCTATTGCCATCACAATACGAAGGAGAAAGTGACAGTGAATTGGACCCACCCTTACGACGCCAAGCAGATTAAACTGCGAGGTACGCTATGCAGTGAAATCCTATGACACAGGCTGGCAGAAAAGCGGAACGCCATAGCCAAACGTGACGCAGAACAGTTACAACTCCTTAGGAATCAGAGAGGATCTCAAACGCGTTGCAGAAGTTCGAACCAGATGGCGCTCAGGCGTTGCTGAGTTTACAATCGAGACACTAAGCTCATTGGTGTCCAGATAGCAACGAAAGTTATTGCAGCCTCCAGTGGCCATGCAACCAATGACCCGAGTGTAGCCCCAGAAACCACACCGGAAACGATTTCTTGTATTAATTAAGATTCTTTTTCTATATTTGTAAGGAGGATCACTACTCGTTCACTCCCATTCAATCTTACTGTCCTCATGTCTTCACGTTGAGCACATCCACCCCTCAATCGCACCGTCAGGCATAAGCAAACTCAATTAAGAAAATTAATGTCGCAGTTCTGGCTGCAGTTCCGGCCTCTTCTGCAGTCGCTAACCCCCGCGAATGTATTTCGAGCACTATTGGTGATTGACTCTGATTCAAAGCAAAGCCTCATCTGATTCCATTTACTTCAAGGACGTTTGTCAAAGCAAAGGCAGAACGTTCTTCAATGGGTCTCATAATCTCAATTAAAAATGCGTAGGCCGAAGGAAAAACTTTTAATTCATTACGGGTATGACGATCCCCTATCTGCATCATCGTTGGATGCTCCACTCATCCAGACTACACGTATCCATCCAATTTGAGTGTGTTCAACGCATTAAAGCGACTGCAAGAGGAAATCCAATCCAACTCCGTGGTTAATTGGCTCAGCGAATCTGCTTAACGCCTTCGTGCACATTGCCAAAGCAACACACATCCTTTGGACGAGTTTTCCACCTTTCCTACCTCTGCGACTCCTTCTATGACGGATCTTCTTCCTTGCGCAATCTTCTCATTTAGTCCCCTCATTACGTTTCACCATTAATTTACTCCGGTTTCGAAAGGCGGACTTCATGATTATCCCCCTTTGAAAGATCACACCCATGCACGAGGGCCGTGGACCCCGTACGCCGGTGATTGATTTGGTGTCCTCTTTCTTGCGCCGCTGAAGGGGACACTGATGAATTGATGTACCTGCACACACACACATGGAACTTCGATAGTGATTTATGCCAAACTAAAAACTCACTCACTTCAGTTCTGTGCTCCCATTCTAACAGTTTTCCTTTTACCTAATTTTTCTTTTTTCATTCTGGTTTCACCAGTCGCTGCACACGTAAAAGTTCGTCTTCATTCCAGGATGTGTGCGTTTATGTGGCAGTTGGACTGCTCCGATTGCGCGGCACAGCGGGCGAACGGCGAGATGGATTTTGTTTTTGTTTTCGGAACTCGATACTGAGTTCCTGTTGGAAAAGTTTTGCGCTTCATATCCGCAAAGTTTGCTTCCTTCGGCATGAGAGGGCATTTTTTGTGTGTTTCATTTCTCAACTCTAGCTAGAGCATTCCCCACTTTGAATTCAAACTTAATGAGTGGACTGACGCCTGTTTTTAAGAATCACACCAATGCGCTGCTTGAAGAATAAATGAGTTCAAAAGTTATCCTGTGAGTCGAAAACGTGAATTAATTACACTAGTAATGTAGCATCCTCCGTTCGGGGAACCAAGGGACCATCGTGTCCAGGATGAATAAAATCAACAAATTGACCCAATTTGTCTGTGCCACAATATCAAGGGTCATTACATAAGAAGTGCAACCAAAACACTCCCCGTGGGAAAAGTGCTTACATTTTGTGTGTTTTCTTGCTTCGTTTGAATGCAAGTCAAATAAAAATATTTCCTTTGACCGAAAGCACAAAGGGGCGCAGAAGTGGGAATTGCAAGTCGTCCAGAACTGTGTTTGGCACTATTCAAAGGCGGACAAGTGCTGAAGGATAACTGGGGTAATTTGAAATGCAATTGCGCTTACCACTCGGTTGCATTTGCATACTTATTAACCAACACACACACGCTGTTTGCATGGACGGAAGTTGAATCTGGGAACCAGCGACGGGTAACTAATGCCGCGCCTTGGACAATTGAGTTTATATTAATTGTAATTTGTTGTTTTGCTGGAGTATGAGGCTGGGCTGAATCTCGCGAGAATTTGTGTGGCAAAAGCTTGCGTGCCAGCTCAGGCCATAGTGCGCCTAATTAAAGGACTTGTTTTGGGTTTCGACAAAAAGTTCTTGTGCTGACCCTTGAATATGCATTTCACGTTGTGCTTAAGAGTGATTTGTATTTGAGAGAATGAATCGACTTAGTGGATAAGCAATGTGCCAACGGAGTGGCTAAAGAATTGGAGGTGAACGCAAATGGAGCTCTTGAGACTTTAACACCACGATTATTTTGAAATGGTCTTAAAGTCTGTCGGCGACAAGTGGTAAGACATTTTGAAAAATTGTCTTCTTCCTCTTTTTTTTTTTGGTTTCTTGCTGTGGAGGCAGACATTGAGTGAACAGTATATGGAGCAGGTAGAAGTTTTCAGTCTGTTTCAATATACGGAGGCCTGTTAATTTAAGCAGATGGACAGCGTAAATGAAGAAGTTCCTGCGTGACATTAAACAAGTATGAATGGAGGGCCTTAAGGTTATATTACGACTCGATCGACAGATGAGCTTTTCATGTTTTTTTTTTTTTTTTCAGTTGACAGTAATTTTTCCAAAAAACATAATTTGGCCATTTCTTGTGAATGATTTTGAAGAGTAGTATGCACGGTCTGGAGCCTATTAATGCTTCTAATACGCATCCTAAGAGAATACGACGTTGTACCGGGACATGTTCATACCTGCGTAGGTTAAAAACATACCGTGTAGTGGCATTGATTGCTCTTGACAACTTTGGGGAAGAAGAGTAATCGCAGTCAGCGAACAATTCGGATTCATATGTCAATGTTGGCACTATGAGTGTTCTGGCAATTCAAGTGTCACATTGAGAAGGAGACTATATTTGCTGATTGACAGGGATGCATATATCTTGGAAACAAAGCTAACCATGTGGTCAGTCCATTTCAATTCACTATTGCACAATATTCCACGGTTTTTTACACATGCAACACATTCTATTATCGTGGAGTTAAGTTCGATTGGCGAGAAATTGGATGGAGAAGGGGATAGTTTCGAAATCTGGATGGCTTTGGTTTGATTATCAGACAGTTGTCGGTAGCCCAATTCCCTATAGAGCTTAGATATCCATTTATTAATGCAACTTAGTCTTCAATCATACCTAGTGGGAAGCTTATGTAGATTTGAACATCGTCTTCATAGATATGAAAATTACAATACGACAACACCATTGCATGGCCATTTATAGACATTGAGAATAACAACGGACCGAGAATGGAACCTTGAGAGACACCACAGTGTACATCAGAAAAAGATGAAAGTCTTGAATTATGGTAAACATCCTGGACGCGGTTAGTAAGATACGAGAAAATTAATTTTTAGTGCGTTTACAAAAATTGAATTGGGTGGACAGTTTATGACAGAGTGACAACATGGTTTCCAGAAGTCAAGTATGCTGTACTCCAAAAAGGACATACAACATCGACGAGCGAGACAGAGCGTCACAATGGGCAGCTGTAACTTCGAGGTAGTCAAGGATTTCACTTACCTCGGCTCCGGAATAAATTGCACAAGTGACATCAGTACCGAGATAAAGCGTAGGATAACTCTTGCCAACCGCTGTTTCTTTGGGCTCAAGAGGCAATTAAGTAGTAGAGCAATCTCTCGAAGAATCAAGTTGACTCTTAATAAGACACTGATCATCCCAGTCCTGTTTTACGGAGGCATGGACAATCTCGAAAGCGGATGAAGAAGTCCTAGGTGTCGTTAAGAGAAAAGTTTTTGTTGACGGGTTCTGGGAAAAAGATTCAACCACGAACTGTACGGGCTGTACAGCGACGTGAGTCTAGAAAGGCGTTATCGGATCCTACGCCTACGGTGGCCAGGTCATGTGGAGCGGATAGAAACTACGGCTCCGACCCGAAGAATCTTCTAATCCGAACCTGTAGGGCAAAGCAACAGAAGACGCCCGCGTTAAAGGTGGCCCATCCAAGTGGAGAAGGTCCTCACCCAAGTTGGTGTGCAAAACTGGAGACAGCTAGGCAGAGATCGTGCTAGATGGAGAGGCCTGTTGTTGGAGGCTCAAGTCCAGGGCGGACAGTAGTGCCACACAAAGAAGAAGAAGTACTTTAATGAAGTCTGCGCGAATATTGGCGAGGCCAATGCACTTGGACTTGATAGAGAACGCCGCACAACCAACTGTGTTGGAATTAAATCTCCACAATTCAAATGTATTTGCTCGAGTGCTGTTTGAAAGTGTTAAAGGCATTCTTTCGGATGCTCTCGGGACAGTAAATGCCAGTTGAATATTTAAACTATCCGGATTAATCTCATCATCGTAAGTCGGTTTCTTTGCTTTGCTCAGTTCAATATTGCATTAAAAACTGGAAAATTGGTCGTTTGAATTTTGTTTCTTAATACCTGAGCTTAGCCGATCTTATCATCAACGTGACATCGTTTCTGCTGTTTTTATATGGGCTATGCATTTCAGAGCAACGGAATCTTCTCCATCGTCTGAAAAGAAATACCATCTTTCTGATGCGTTGTGTTAGCCACGGAGCTGTTGCACTTCTAATGACTCGTGTACGAAGTTGGACATTTTTTTCAACAGGTAGTTAAGAGTTGCATTGAAAAATGTGATTTGCTTATCGAAGTCAGACGACATGTATAGCGTACTCCACTCAACATTAAAACAGTCCGAAAACAAGTTATAATAATAATACGGGTGGCGCTACAGCCCGTAGAGGGCCAGAGCCTAGCTTCTCAACAACCACTTGTGTTGTGCGTGCTATTGTTCTCTCACGCGTGGAAGTGACCTACAGTTTAATGCCGAATCTGAACGGCCAAGTTTGGGAAGCTTTTTCTAGACAGGAATAACTCTTTGAGCATTGTCAGTAACTCGAAAGAGGTGGGCCCGTGAAAATTATTTTCGTCGCACAGAGCAGGAATCGAACTTACGACGTCGAGGTTGGGGTTGACGCCCACCACACCCCACGGGCCACCACCCGAAAACCAGTTATCAACATTAATACAACGGAAATAACGATATTGAACGGACTGAATACAACTCCTTTAGTTTCGATTGTCATGTGTGGCAAAAATAAGGTCGTGGTACTGAAATACAGAGAGTTGACTATATGTTTGCACCAAGCTCGTATCATTGGTTAACATGACATCGATCAATGACGGCCAACAGTTTGGCATAAAATGAGTGGATTCTTGGGTGTTTAAGAAGTTTAAGTAGAGGCAACGCATTGCGGTGCTTAACAGAGAATGTGTGACATTTCAAGAAGATTAAAGTTGATAAATAATTACATATGGAGTTGACCCATTCATTTCACAAATTTAATTAGGACGAGCAACGTCGGGTGGCACATACACTGCCCCAACAACCCACGTATGTTCACCAGTGAATATCGCGACGATATATGAATTAGTCTACCAAATCAAGCTGGTTTTTAGCATGTCTACGTCTGTGATGACGTCTTTGCGATGGAATATATATTTTTTTACGCAGTCGTCAATGTTCCTTCTCACGCTTATGACAAGGCTTGGTACAAAATATACATACTGAGAGAGTTAAGTCTGATTTGTGTTAGCTGATCATCCCAGTCCTGCTATACGGCGCGGAGGCATGGACAATCTCGAAAGCGGATGAAGAAGTCCTTGGTCTCTTTGAGAGAAAAGTTCTAGGCACGATCTTTGGTCCTGTTTGTGTTGACGGGTTCTGGAGGAGAAGATTCAATCACGAACTGTACGGGCTGTACAGCGACATGAGCCTAGTTAGGCGTCTACGGATCCAACGCCTACGGTGGCTAGGTCATGTAGAGCGTATGGACACCACAGCTCCGCCCCGAAGAATCTTCGAATCCGAACCTGTCGGCAACGCAACAGAGGACGCCCGCGTTTAAGGTGGCGCACCAAGTGGAGAAGGACCTCAACCAACTTGGTGTGCGAAACTGGAGACAGCTAGCCAGGGATCGCGCTAGTTGGAGAGGCATGTTGGTTGAGGCCCAGGTCCACCACGGACTGTAGCGCCACACAAAGAAGAAGAAGAAGAGAGAGTTAAGTACCCACTTCCCACTTCAGCAACCGATGGATGGCGATGGACGACGCCTGAGCCTAAGACCCATTATAGCTACCGTCCACTCTCCACAGCCAAGATGTGTGTTGCGTCTTCAATAACTCGAAGACTAGGAGGCTCGGATTGCATAATCCTCTGCGCTAGAAAATAACATGTTTTCCTGTTGCATTACAAACACTGTCCCTCTTGACCTGTCCGACGTGATTACGTGCACACAGCAAATCATTACGTAAGTCAACAGTTTTTATCTCCACCAATTTAAGCTTAAAAGGTCGGGTATTATTTGGCTTCTTCTCACATACGAGTTAAAAGCACTCAGCAAATGGACCACGTAAGACCGGTGCACTCTCAGTGCAATTAACTTGGACCACAGTCATAAAAGCCAACCAGACATTTAATCAAAAACCACTTCCCCCGAGTGGCACCGGGCCCGAATTGATTTGCAATTCGTTCCGATCTTAAGACCACATGACCCACCCACAAATGCGACGAGCAGGTACAACATGCCAAAGTCCGCCCAACAAGTGAAGTCCGTTAAATCAGTTCCACCCTCCGATACCGAACTCCATTCCACAAGCATTTCGCATTTCACTAGTTGGTACGCCAGTATCCAGTAGACCCCAAGGAGCAATAAACAACCAGCTACACACCGGTTTCCAATGATCCGACAGCGCACTATTTAGAGTGCCAAATGTAAAATCCTCTCGATCTACCTTCTGCCCCACAAACAAAACATTGAAATCCTTTTTCGCATTTTACCTAAATGTGTCCTGGCGAACGCACGTACCACACCCAGAAGAGTACCAGCGCACCGTGTATCGGGTTTCACTCGTACGTACTCAAGTTCTTTCACGCTTCGGTGAATATGTGTGGATTAAAATTTTCGAAATTGATGAATTTTTGAGATGGAACGGGTGGCGGGCGGAAGGGAGGATTACCGAACCGGCTACCCCCCCCAAAGTGAATCGATTTGCCGCATTTAATCCGCCGTAAAATGGAAAATTCGTCTTCGACGCTTATACAACGTGCCACCCACCCACCGCCTCAGCACAGGCTTTCGTGGGCCGGCTGCAGCGTTCACATTGCGTCGATGTTAAATAGAACTTCTGCCGTCAGGCCTTAAATGTTTATGCAAATGTGCAGGAGAGAGAGAGAGCGCCACCACACTCACTGTATCATCGATGATTGCGAATTTCGCCCGACTATCGGCCTGCCATCCGTCCTAGAGTAATATTTGTCAAGACTGCTGTCTTCGTATCTCCGCATTGTGTGCTCGTTTGCCTCCACCAGTCGGCAGTATAATCGTAAATAATATTTTTACCAAAACGAGTACGGCATGTTCATGTGTGTGCTGTCAGTGGGCGGTGGGCGGTGGGAGCTGTAGCTGAAGATGTGTTCCACCGCCCCATCTAAACCATCAGACTTTGTAGTTCTGCCGGCACATTGCTTTCATTTACTTTGCCTTTCGAAGAGGATGTTGTTCCTGCAGCAACCACACCTCCTTGCCAACCGGGAGCAGAAACTTTTATCGCTTTTACTCTGCTGCAGGACCGCAAAGCCATTAAAATGGTACTTGGTGATATAAACATGAAATTTCTGGATGGCATCCCTTCGCAGTCCCCCCACTGGCGGCATGGCCCTCTGCACTACAAGTCCTACATACGTCCTGGCGCGGCGTTCGGCGCTCGGCCCACTTTGCCGCTAGCGCTTTTCGCATGCATATGTGTCAGAGTATTAGGTGATGAACTTATCTGTGCTAGAGTTGGAACCGGAATTGGATGGGAAGCATGTTTGTGCACGATGCAAGGATGTCGTTGCTCCTTCTTGGATCGCTTCCGCCGTGTGTGTGCACTTGCTGCCACTGGAATTGGAATGTACTTTTCGGTTAAATGCAATGAGTTGACTGAGTGTGGGCGGCGTGGCACTGCTGGGGAGGTGTGAAATTGATATCGTTCCGTGTGTCTCGCCGCACTCCATCAACTCGAGGGCAGACTGTGTATTGTAGTGTTTGCTCTGGGTATCCTGCCCGATGCGTTTGCAAAGGTTCGGTGTTAAATGTTTGTTTTTATTTTCGCTGCGGAGTTCCCTTTTTTTCGTAAATGGATGTTGTGAGCTGCTAACCGTGATTGCCCTACACAACTAATCAAACATTCTGATGAACCATTGCCAGGCAAGTGCACAGGAAATTGATTTTCGATGCAAAATTTCAGAATGACGCTTGTTGGTTGCAAACAAATCAATGGGCACTTGGGTTAAGTGGTCTGTGAATCGGTCCCACGCACAACAACATTTTTTCCTGCCCTTCTCTTGCGCAAATAAATCGGCTTTTGATGGCAAGTGGTTCACGAGTCAAAATTAATTTACTAAGAAGAAATTAAACTAAGTGTGTCTGCTGCTACCCCTGCAGGATCAAGTGCTCGACATACGAGTGTTGACTAAGAAGACTACTTAGGAACTCTTCATGCATTGAGATTTCAATGCACGAACTTTTGAGTGGCCGTTGACTTTGGTTTCGTTTTATGTGGAGCAAGTAGCCCTTGCGTATGAAGAGGGCTATTCAGGCATTGAGGTCTACGACACATGGAGGGCCTGAGTCTGAGCTTAGGCTGCCTCCATCATTCAAATGGGTCTGAAGGAAATTGGACTGTTTGGGTATGCGTATGGTACTGGATATGGTGACCGGTGGCGTTGGGGTATGTGCGTCGACTTGATCCTCGACGCCTAGGTGCGTTCCCTAGTGTGTACGACAAAAAAAATCTTTACGGCCACACAAAACGCATATGCCAACGACTTTGACATCATCGGAAGGACACAACGGAGCTTTCAGTGTGGAGTTTGTGAGCACCGAGAAGAAAGCGGCCAAGACGGGGCTTGCGGTTAATGAGGGTAAGACAAAGTATATGATGTCTACGAAAAAGGTCCACCAACACCGACGTCGTGTGCAAAACGTCTTTAACTTCGATATAGTGAAAGACTTTGTCTACCTAGGCTCCGAAGTTGACACAACCAATGACACCACTTCAGGGGTACAACTTAGTATCACGCTGGACTATCGCTGCATTTTCACACTCGAAAGGCCACTGAGGAACAAGGCCCTCTCGCGAAGAACCAAGACATCCCTAGATAAGACCTTGTCTCAGTCCTGCTGTATGGCGCAGAAGAATGGACACTAACTAAATCGAACGAGGATATTCTTGGTCGCTTCGAGAAGAAAGTGCTTCGAATAGTCGTCGGTCCCGTATGTACGGATGGTGTTTGGAGGTGGAGACTGTACTCGCTGTACGCATCGACCTGGTCAAACAGTCTCTCATGTCAGGTGGCTAGGTCATGTCGAGCGAATGGACATCAATGCTGCGGCTCGGAAAGTCTTCGACTCCAACCCACAAAGAAACAACGCCGTAAGGGAATACCACTCCTACTGTGGTGCACGCAGCTAGAAAGGGACCTGCATAAATTAAACGTGCGTAGCTGGAAGCGACTAGCACAAGACCTGGTTAAATGGAGAGGCATGATGGCGGAGTCCCAGGTCCACCCCGTATTGTAGCGCCTAGTAGACAGGCAACAACAAGTTTAGTGGAACAATTGAGTTTACATTTTCGCTGTGCGATGTTGCCGTGTCATTGAAACAACGAGTTGGTCAAGGTGTCGAAAATATCGCTGCCGATCAGGCCTCCGTTGCAAAATCGCTCAGATCACATTATGGCGTATTTTGTTTAAGGATTCTGGTTTCCGCCCATGCCCAGACCAAGCTGACTCAAGAATTGAAATCGATGGATCGTTTGAAGCGACGTACCTTCTCCGATTGGGTCCCGGAAGAGATGCACCGACTTGGTGAATATCGTCACTGATGATGAAGTAACGAAGCTCATTTTCGACTCAATCGGTTCGTCAATAAGCGTTGTTGGTCGGGTGAAAATACACATGTGATTCACGAATCACCACATCATCCACAAGAAAGAACTGTTTGGTGCGGCTTGCATGAAACGATAACGATCGTCACGTTACTGTGTATGGTCAGCATCAACACTGATTACCGATTATTCTTGGCCCGAATTGGAACATGTGAACCAGATGGTGCCACAAGCCACTCAGAACAAGTAACAATCGATTTATTGAAGAGTAAGTGTGGTGATTGTGTTATCTCAAGAAATGGGGCAATCGATTGGCCGCCTCGTTCGTGCGATTTAAAGCCGCCCGACTTTTTTCTGTGGGTCTACGTTAAGTCATTGTTTTTTGCCAACAAGCCGACGATGTTGGAAGACAACATTGACCGCGAAATAGCAGCCATTTCGGCCGAAATGTTTGACCGAGTCGTTAAAAATTGGGTCCAACTGCGGTGGCCACATGAAGGCAGTAGAGCTCCATTCAAAAATGTTTTGATTTAGCTTTAAGCTCATAATCAAGTTTTTAAAATATCTCAAATGCTTTGTTATGTTTAAAAAAAGTCGTCAGTTCCTTATTAGAAAAACCTTTATATGGTATATACATAAGCTTCTAAATCGGACGTAGTCAAAATGAAGGTGTGTCATCAGAGAGATGTGCTATCGACATTTATTTTCTTGAAGTCTCATCAAATGTCCCTCAAGTGTTGCTGGCTGCTTTCGTGACCTCAATACGGGTGCACAAAATTCGACTTCATTTTGTACATACATGCCATTAATTCTCTCGTTTTGCAATATCCTTTAGAGCAAAATAAAAATAAAATGATTCTCCTCCCACATGCGAGCTTGAAAAATCTTAGATGCCAGTTACTTGCAAGAGATTGTATCGAGAAAATAACACTTTTGTAACATTAGCGCACTTTTACACTTTCCGTACTCAGTTTCATTAAAGACATATTTTCTTGATGCAAAGTAGCAACACGTCCTTCTATTGTTTGCCTGTTTGTGTGCACGGTCTGCAATCTAATTATCTTGTTAACAATCTAAGAGGCTATTCAAGCGTGGAAATGGGGGCTTAACCATCTGTTGCCTCCTACAATTAACAGAGATAATTTCATTGAAATCGGATTCAATTGAGACGATTCAAAGTAAATAAAATCGTATGAGTCAAGGGAACAATCTATATCCGTCGAGATTGTTACCGTCCCATTGAATCTGCTGTGTTCCCTTCAATTAGCGGGAAATAGAACGCCTAATCTCCCAATCGCTGCCACAATTCCCGTTCACACACCAACACTCTCGGAAATAGCAGGTGCAACCGATAACATGTCCCACTTTAAGCTAGATTGAGCAGACTGTCTGCATGACACGAATTATTGCTGAATAATCCTCACCACAATCGATATCCCTGCGATGCAGTATAAAGCTGTAAGTCGGTCTGTGCTTGCTGTAATGCGATTTTCAAAATAAATCACCACGTTGGGCGAGGCGAAGGAACCAATATGAGGTCGCCCTCATCACTCAATTTCATCATTCCACCGTTGAACCAGAAGAAAACCATCAATATTTGTCATCGATCAGGCGCAGTCCTGGGTCCTGACCCCACAGGTGAGGTTGAAATAGTAAAAGCTTAAGGAGCACTGATTCGCGATTATTTTCCCTTCTAGAGTGGGTGGATTGATGAATGGTCAATACAACACACACAGTACACACCGCTCATTGATGAGGGCAACAACGAGAGAAAAAAAAGAAAATTAAATGCCGCTTCAGTGAGTGGGAGCGGATTGTCTTTGCAGCATTTTCTAGGTGCGGCCAGCATAGGACTAAGGACGACGGATTACAGACTACGGACGGCGGACGAGGGGGAGATGAATTTAAAAGGATTATTTAAAATGGAAAAGTGCTTCAGTAATGAAAATTGATGTTGCGAAGATGGATGAAATTCGGGATGGAGACTATGATGATCTCCGGAAAGACGAATGATTAAAGGACCTTTTTCGAGAGGCAACAAATTTGAAGAAGAATATTTTTTGAGTTGAGGTATTTAATTTCACATCTATTTATTTTCCTGACAAGGCATGAGTTTGAATAAGAAACTGCTGTCAAAAGGATTTATAATGAGCTGAGCCCTGGCAGAAGTGATTTGGGATTTGGGCCTCGCTACATAATTAACTTTTGACATCAAAAAGAAATTATATGCGAACATTTGGGGAACATTCTAAGGTGGGTACCACAAGTGGGAGGAAGGGTGTGCAGTGGGACTTGACCTACATACGTACATCGCATGACATTCGAACGCAGCTGTGGAATGGAGTCAACCACTTTATGTGAGTTTGCAGAGGAATAGTCCCATCATTTCCGCTTCCAAGAGGCACATCAAATTCGAACCCGATCAGATGTTTCGTTTCACGCACCCCTCCACGTGTTCAGTTCAATACCATCCTCGTTGGATACATTCTCGGATAAGCGTTTTAAATCGTTAAATAAATGCAAATCTTTCTATTTCATATATTTTCATTCACCAACCCATCCCGTCAAAGTTTGAAACAACAAAAAGCAGAAAAGAGGGAAAAAATACGCTGCTAAGTCTATTCATGCCCAAATCCTTCTAAATGTAAATTAAGCTGACTTCACACATGAGCCACCCGAAAAGTATTCACGATACGAGACCAAAATGCAAACAGTACATTTCCCCCCAAGGACGTGTCAATGAATGAGACGCAGAGAAGAACCCACGAACCCCGAGAATCAAATACCAAAAGGGGGAAGCCCCTCCATCTCGTCGCCAGCAGCGTGATATCCGAGCGGCAAAAACAAAACAAAAAACCAACAAAATTTGGGGGGATACGAGCAAGCCCAAAGGCAGATCCCTTCGTTTAGTTTTTATTTCTCATTTGATACACAAATTTGATTTAATCATATCCCATCGCAGGGAGTGACTTAAACAAAAACTAGCAAAGGCCATGTAAATACACACCAGCCTGCAGCCCACAGGAACACAAACGCAAATGATGAATAAATTTATGATAATCGCCTTCCTTTACGGCTTCACTGCTGGCACTCTGTTGCCTCGACGCAGGCTGGTGGCTGCTGCCAGCCGCCTTCATCTCGAAATGGAACAATAAAACCGATCAGTGGCATTGGCCCGTATCCTCTTTGATTGCAGGGTATCCCTTTTCTTAGATCCCTTCGCCGCGCCGTCGCCATTAACGTTATTTTGGAACAAACGGCGAGGCACTCGCTCGCACACAATTCAATTCACCAACGTAATTTCGAATGGAAAATTTACACTTTTTGAATGCGAAAGGGATGAGGGAGAAAAAAAGGATTCGTAAATTCGGAAATTGAGGGAAAATCGACAAAAGAAAAAAGAACGGCTTTCATGTCCTCTCATACGCAAGAGAGCCACTATCATCCATGTGAATGCGCATGGGAATCTCAACTGGCAATGAGGGCGGGAAAGGATGTGTTAACATGCAAACAAAGTCAAACTGAAGGACGGCGAGCGAACGACGGAAGGACGTGATAAAGGCGAGAAGGTGAAGTGCAGCGTGGCGGCTGGCGAACGCATGAGCATTGGCTTACCATTTATTTCCTTCGGGAGAAATGGCATTTTATCAGTCCCCAAGGATAACAGCGAAAAATTGTGTAAAAATATGTAGGTACTCCCTCCTGGGACTCGTTGTAAGGCAAGGTAGGCGTGTGCTTCGCGAGGGTGGTGGTGTACACCACTTCGCATCGCCTCCACGTACTTAAGTGAATAAATCGGAAAACGATGACAGTCTGTCCGGGCTGTCGCATACCTTTTTGAGTCACTTTCGACACGACTCAGATGTGTAAATCATGTAATTTGTGCCTTTGTGAAGGGACCGGGTAAAAAAGAGCACAAAGGCTCAAAAAGCCCCGCTTCCGCTAGGGTCTGTCGAATAAATCTTTTTTTCATTTTTTTCTTTTGCCACCCCGGCTGTTAAACAATTTGTGATGGCAATTTCTGCCCTTTGATTCGCTCTGTTTCGTTGCTACATAAGAACACGTATGAAAACATCCTTGGAAGGACACACAAAAATCGAGCGACAACCGGTGGCATCACAACTACAATTCTTCTCTCCCCGCGATGCGCTGGCACACAACGAAGAAAAGAGATAAAGGAACGGAGAGAAGCATAAAATAAAGATGTACACAAACGGTGAGAGAGGACATGTTCGCCCCACCGAAAACGTGTGAATAGAAAATAAGCATTGTTAGAGCTAATGGTCAAAGTCATTATCCTTAATGGTTTTGAAGGGTGCCAAAAGGACAATTTGTTTGGATTTTATTTTTATACGAATGAATGAGGGGCAAAATGAAGCCGGCAACGTAATTGGAGGATCGCTGAAAATGCTGTTGTGCTCGGCGTGTTGTTGGTGAGAAGTCAGCGACGAGAAGGAAACTAGCCGTGCCGAAAAAGAAACGAAAACTTAATGGGGCAATCGCCTACGGTCTAAGTACCTTTGAGAGTTTACTTAAAGGACGGCCCTTAGTGTTGTATGATTGCGAATCGAATTGGACATGGAGAGATGGGCAAATAGCGGACCGTGATCTTCAGCACGCATTTAAGCATAATGTTGGACGGCCAAAATTAGTGTTCTGTTAAAGAGCGGCTGGGGGTGTAGTTGGGTCTTGGTGAGTCGAATTGTTATTCAAAAGTTGACGCGGGCCTTTCTGTGAGTAATGTAAATTGACGGAAGATAATTTCAAATTGACTTAGTAAGTGGGGAAATGTGATTAAAAAAGCTCGTTGCTTACTGTTCCAGCTGCCAATGGGTGGAGATAAATTGTTTATGGCATGCAATAAGATGAATGCGTGTTAAGTGTAGACTTGGGAGGACACGTACACTTTGGATTTGGCGTCGTGAAAACTGGATTGAGAACACTCAGTGACGAATTGCTTATCCCAAGAGTGTCTGTGCAAGAGGGCCAAATTAGAATCTCCCTTCACTTATGAGAGGACAATAGTGCGAGATCTGCTGTGTAGGCATGTTGAGGGTTTTTCAATAAATAAAATACTTGACACACATTTTTTTAACGATCTAATAAGTTCTCTCCCTCAGGCCATTGCGTATGCCGACGACATGATCGTGTACAGATCAGGCAAAAAAATCAAGGACATCACTACACTCGCGCAGGGTGACTTCGATTCATGCATGAGAGACTGCGATGGCTGGAAGTTGAATATCAACAGGAGTACGAAACTATTTTGTTTATGACGCCGTTGTATAAACCATCCACGGATACAAAAGAGAATTGGACGGCATGGGCCACCAACGTCGCAAAAGATTATTGTCTTAGGGCTTGCCTTCGCCTTCACACAACACCAGAGTCCCAGTACATAAGATTATACTTCAATTAGGTTTTTGTAACAGGGCGAACCTTATACGAGTGGACAATGTCCTGGTGAAGTTGATTCGAGGCCATATAGCGAGAGCGATGAACTCGGTTAATAACCTGATCTCCGGGGCTTGCTACCCCAACCCACAATATCACGAAAGGGTACGTCATTATGGCTTCGTCTCTCCAGAAACTTTTTAAAATTTAGACATATGTGTACAGTCTGATACAGGACATAAGTGCGGTACCGCTTGTCTACTACGTAGCCAGGGGAACTGTGTATGGGCGACGCAACCACGACCGCCCGCCGCACAACGAGCTGAGGAGGGTCTCCTCCGGTTTAGTTCAGCGGTATGGAGGCGGGATATAAAGGATGTTGCTAAGCAGCACCAAAACTTCTGGTGGCTGGGGAGGGAGGGAACTCCAGCGTTGAACCCAGGGTAGAAAGGGTAGTGCGTATCCACTTTGAGGCGCAGTCGCTCTCCGTCTTTTCTTTATCATTATCGCACTCTTACAACTGTATGGTATTTAATTTCAAGCGTGCCACTTAAAACCTCAATTCATAATGTCCCTGTACTGTTACAAGAGCAATAGGCTTCATGAACAGCGATAAAAATTAATAAATAAGTGAGACCAAAATGAAAAACAAAAAACTTGTCAAGTCAAGTCTCGGTAAGCCCTGGTATTAAATCCCATAATTCTGATTCGATTTTCACGTGCATTCAAACCGCGAACACAAATTACCCGATTGTTCGACAATTTTGAGTACCAAATCGTTGCTTAAATCAAACCCATTGCTCATGAATACTTTTGACACTCAACTCTCAGACAGTCTGAAACATTGCACCAATGTTACAAATGGTAATATCCCAGCAGATTAATTCCTACTCTGTGAAATATTTCATACAGCGTCCCACAAAATAATTCTCTATATACATACTTTGCGCTGAATGTGAATGAATTTAAACGAACACGAACGCAGGCAACGTGCACACAAGACAATCCCCATCGCAAAATGAAGCGCCACAAGGCACATCGGCTTTTTCAAAGCCTACCTCACTCGAAAAAAATACCAACTTTTATGAACTCAGCATACTTTGCCAAGGACTCTATCAGATACCAATAATCGAAACACCACATCAGATATCGAATTTAAATTGCAAAATAGGAAATGCTGAATCCAGACAAATGCAGGGCACAAAATTGCCTTTTTTTCTGCTCAGGCCCTATTCGAATCAAGGCAACCAAAGATCTCGAGCAACCAGCAACGAAGTAAGGGGGTATTAAAGGGAAATAATCTATACATAGAAATTCAACAAAGGAAAAAAAGGGATACAAAAGACAACATACTGAACGTGACATGTACTGTGCCGGCTGTAGATAGTACCGCACCAGCACAACAATTTAATAGCGCTCCCATGTGCTCAATTAAATTATTGAGCACACGCGGGTACAGTAAAAAGAAGCGATATCCTTGTAAAGTGAAAGCAACAGCGAAAAAAAAGCACAGAAACTGACGCTCCACAACTGTCCCAATTTCCCGGGCATCGTCTGCCACCGACGCGACGATTCTCTGTGAAACCAGAAAGTGAACAAAAAAAACAACGTAATACCGAATCCGAATTTCTTTTCCTTATCGTTTGCAAATAGATCCCACACCACGTTCCCTACATGAGCACGTTCCTTTGCCAAGGCAAAAGCACACGAAAAACAAGCGAAAAAAAAAACGTACACATAAGAAATCATGAGTACTCTAAGAGGTTTTTGACAAGACTATAAATAAAAACGTGCAGGCAAGAGAAAACAAGCGAATGCGGCCAACGATTGCATCTACAATTCGATCGCTTATGGCGATACGATGCATTGCCAAACCTGCGGGAGGATGTGTAGCTCTATGCTGTGCATAACTTAAAAGCCCACCAAGCAGACCGTGGTGCTATTAAGTCTAAATTCTTAACTGATCATAAAGTCTTAAAAGTTATCGCCAAGAGTTGCAATTACGAATCACAAAGAAATTCCATTCCATTTCTGAAAGTTGCACCTTCAAATGTAGCCATTCCGTGCTGCCGCATGTGTCATGAATGCCGTTCGGGTTGCGAGAGAGCTGCCTGCTGGATGGCATGAGGCACGACCCTCACCCACACCCACACTAGAAGGGGTAGACAAACAATATTGAATGGACTACAAAGTGGATCTTTATGAAAAATGTTGATAATAATAGCGGAATCCATGTAAGGGTAAACCACCCACCCACCTTGGTACCTCGGCATGGCCACGTTCGGTTAGTGGCTGCTCGCAACAGGCTCTTGCACAGAACACCGTGCCGTGATTTACCTTGTACAGCAGAAACTTGAAGTAATAGTAAATTGGATTTAATAAACTTGTCGACTTTATGATAACATGACAGCGGAGAGTCACGGTGAGGATGCGGAAGATATGATTGCAAGTGCACGGCACGGGCTGCTGCTGTCCGAACTGGTGGCAGCTAAATAAAATGAAAAAAAAATTCAATTCCCCATCATTATTACGGTATTGTTCTGCAGAAGTATGTGTCGTCCAGGAGTGGAACAAGTTTCAAAATCACCGAACCGGAAAATGTACGGGAACAAAAGGTTTGTTGCTCTCCTTCGCGTTCACTTGGACTTTATTGCATTTTGTTCGAATCGGGTGCCGTGATGATGATGCACTTGAATTGACGTAGAATTCTAGCAATTTGTCAACTTAGATGAAACATTGTCTGGAGAAGATGAAGTTTTGTGAGGTCATTTGGAAAAGAAAATATTGGAATATAACAGCACTTCATCACGGTTTCAGCTTCGGTCTTAATGGATTCACAAGAATGCTTCTGCGCGTGTGAACGGTCGATCCCGACTTCGAATCAAGCAAAGTGTTGAATGTGAATGCTGCTAAGGAATGATTATTTCATTTGAGTTGACTTGAAATTAATATTTGTTTTGTTGACAGCTGGTTTTCGCTCTGAAAAGCGGTTTGTCCGATTTGAAAAACTTTCAAATAAAAACTAACAATGCTCTGAACGAATGCACGGCTAAATGCTGAACATTGGGGCGGAAATGCCGCTAACAATTATTTTCATTTACTTACTTAAATGCTAGACAAAAATTCTTAAAACTAGCTTAACTAACTTAGCAGACGTTCCAACATCTAACCTAGTGATCCAATACGGGTAATCTAAGCTATGTTGCAATATTTTTTTTGTCGTATGGACAATCTGATTTTGTTTGTTTGATTAGCCAAGAAATCTAGGACCTACAGTTTTATACCGACTCCGAACGGCCAAATTTGAGAAGCTTTGTCCAGACAGGAAATACGCTTTAAGCAGTGGCAGCGGCTCGAAAGAGGTGGGGCAGTGAAAATTATTTTTGTCACGCAGAGCTGGAATCGAACCTAGGACATTGAGGTTGGGGTCGACGCACAACCCACAAAGCTTACAGGCCTTAAACTATAACATTGTTTGAATTCATAAAGTGACTGCGGCGTTTTCAAATCTTACGAATAAATTTAAGAGTTTTGCAAATTAGTTTTAAAACTTAGTATAATAGACTTGAATGCTACCGTGTGAAAGACAGACTGAGCAAAATTGTCTGTTCTCGGTCTTTGATCGTACTTGTAAAAAAGAGAAGGTGTTTTGAGAATGGAATAACTTTGGTCTTGTCAGGATAATCGAACACATATCCTCGTTTAAATTATCGACTGACTCTTCAATCACACCTAAAGGAAAACTTGGGTAGATTTTAATATCATTTGCATATATGTAGAAATTGCCATTTTTATTGCTTTCTATAGTTAGCGGCAGCGGAGACTAGTTTTGGTGTCACCACCAGTAAAATTGCCGCTCTTTGGCAGCTTCTCTTCTGTCCACTGTTCCGTGTACTACATGGAATATTACAGGACACGTTTTTTCCTGTATCAGGGCAATCGATGTATCGATGAAGAGGAATGCTTCAGGAGGAATGCAGCCGTTGAGTCGCAGCTTTTCATGGTACATGGTATTAGCGTCTTAGGCCCCAAAGATCAGACTGTTGGAGGAAGTCATAGGTCGGCTGAATAATAAAATGATCTAACCTGTTCATGTTTGCTTCGTTGTACAGGACTTTGATAGGACGAGCTAAATCGGACAGCAAGCTTTTCCATCTCTTTGGAAAAGGAGGTGAAGCTTTTCCTAAGTCTCACCTCTATTCCCACCAAGATGGAAAAGGTTGCTGTCCGATTAAGCTCGTGTAAAAGTACTCTTCATCGGCTCGGGTTGGCCATGGTGTGTGCTGCGGCAGGTTTTTGCTGGAACCTGGTACCTAAATGTTTGAGGCGGTTGTGCTTGACACAAGGGTTGTTTATTCAATAGTCATTCAAACCAATTGCATTGAGCAATAGCATGATACAGACACGATTTGTATGCACATTCTATCATAGTGAATGCTGATAGTGTGCATGTGTACCAAGCTAACCCGAGTTTGGTGTTTAGTTTGACTTAGTGAAGAACAACAGTAGAGCTTCGAGTTGCAGCTCTATTCTCTTTAATTCGAACCCATGTTAACTCAGTTTCTCTCTCAATTCTCTATTATGTGTGGGAAATAGAAAGTGGAGCCCACTCTCGGTTCAGATGTAACTCGGGTGGACTCGGTTAATCAACTCCAGTTGACCTATCTCACGTGAATGTATTTTGTTCCACGTAAACCAAGTTAAATTGAGTTTTGCTTGAAGTTTGGCGGTTACAAATACAACACATTTTCAATTGGCGGTCGAGAATTTTGATATCGTACGTTGTGTTGTGTGATATTTATTCTTTTTTTTTAGAAATTTGGTACCATTTTGTGCATATAATCTGAATTACAAATTATATAATGTTGCTACAGAGCCTATTAACGGAGCAACCACTCGCACTGTGCATGGTACAACTTTCTTGAGAGTGAAAGAGACCTTCAGCAGACTATAAACTCGAAAGGGCCATGTTTAAGAATCGTTTTCGAGGCTGATTTGCTTGCACTGTCAGTGACTCGAAAGTGGTGGGGCTGTGAAAATAATTTTGTTCTTGCTGGGAGTCAACAAAGGCCACGAGAGTCACATGTCTAAAACTATGCAGGCACGCTGTCGCTACGCATGAAGAAGCTGTCAAAATATGTTGTTTTGTACGCTGCATGTAATCCAGCAACAATGCGCTGCTATTTTTCTTTTCCCTTGTGCTATTTTATAAAGGAAAGGTTTAATTTTGATGTTGGAACAGAGATTGACTCCCACACATTCAACTGGACGTTCAAGTGCGTAGAACGTGGACGCACAGCCCCACAACGATACCTATACACAAAAGACGGAAGGGGGCTTAAGCATCAGTAGGAATGCAGAGAGACCGTAATAAATCTCCGTTCAGTTTCGTTAAGCTTCGTTCTCCTTGGTCTATCGCAACCAAATCAATACCCTTCTACTCGCAAGGAGAAGGAATTTGACTCGAGGACTTGGGCTTAATGCATCGCAAGAAAAAATTTAATTTTATATTCAAATATTTACAAGTGTTGCTTAGAGGTACAAGTCCTAAAGCTACTGACTATCTCCTGAGTGCAATGTACTTCAAATAATTGACCACGTAATCCATGCCCTCATGGCTCGTACATTCGAATGAATTTAATATTTATCAACAATTCCAAAAAACGTTGTTGCGCATTTGGTAAACAGCATCATTTCATTACTTGGAAGGGAAAAGTTCTGTAACAGATGACAACTTTATTTTTTCCTTTATCAAAGTACACCACTGAAACAAGTACAGGAAAGTAGAAAGTAGAGCAAACGCCCTGGTTACCGACAGGAGTCAACAACATTGCATATTCTTAGACGTGCTATGATCCCAGAACACTGAAGCAATCAGCTAATAGCCGCCATCCACATCGAACAATCCCTTTCAACTTCCGACAACAATGTCTCCACCGACTGTTCAGCGAGACAGTGGGACGAGAATAGTTTGCAAACCGAACTCAGTGTGCCCGTGTAGTTGTGCTCAGTAGTTTATACGATTATGTTAATGTCCTTTATTCTAATAACACTGCTGATGGAGAATAATAATTAAATTATGACGAAAACGCTCGCTAAATTTCTGCTGATGGCATGTGTTTTCGAATGGTTCAGTGGTGTTGTTGCCCGCCTTGACTTGAGCAATAAATCTATTTC
The DNA here is from genome assembly GCA_916610145.1 of Eristalis arbustorum. Taxonomy (NCBI): domain Eukaryota; kingdom Metazoa; phylum Arthropoda; class Insecta; order Diptera; family Syrphidae; genus Eristalis; species Eristalis arbustorum. Next base: position 26,322,442 of record OU744320.1, on the reverse strand, counting down.
GGGAATGTGGTGTGGGTTAGTTGGTATGCCAAATGAAGCGGCCGAATGGGAGTTGTGATGTGGATAAATGATGTTTGTTTAAATAAGACATGAGGCGAAGTAGAATACTTAATATGAGGGGATTAGTTTCGCGATGACATAAATCTACTAATGATGTGAATTTATGTATCACAGTTATCGCAGGTGTTTGACGTGACTGTAGATTTTAGTTTCAGTTTTTGCCTGCAAGGGTGTTTCAGAAACGCTGCAAAGGTCGTTACTTCTACTACATTGTTCCACGACCAAAGAATCCTTCTAATTCGTCACTGGGATTGATTTAAGGTGCTTAAAACGTAGATAGGTAGTGACATTCTTGCACTTATTTCAAAGTAGGCTCACAGTACCGCCATGTAGGCAATTGAAGTCCATAGGAGTGATTATGGTAGCCAGCCGGTTTTGTCAAAAATGTCACGAGAGTGTTGACTGGTGTATTGCTACCGTCACTTGGTTGTCATATGTTGTCATATAACTATGAGACTGTAGCGGCTTTCCTAGTTAAGGCCAGGGCAGGACAGTGGCTAAAGAAGTGCTGGTTCATCCTCATCCTCGTCTCGGTAGCTTCCGCAGAAGTCGTTAGAGAAAAGGCCTAATATTTTTGCGCGAAGGCCTATTAAACAGATTAGACAACTTGATCTTTTCGGTCGGATTTATGCATTTCATTATATTACAGGTGTTGCCTGTCAACCATCTGGAATTTATTTTCTGTGTGCAGAGGTTATTGAAATGTAATTGAAGTAGTAGTTAAAGGGGTAATTGTGCCAGAACAGATTGCATCAATCGACAACCTGGTGACGTGTTTAGCGCTCGTCAGCTCTGCAGATTGTTGGGATGCCGCATAAGCCCAGCACAGACTGCTCCGATATCTTGTTAGAAGACGCGCAGCAGTCGATTATTTGTTGTTATATTATATTGTTGAGTTTAAAAAGAACGATACTAGCGATTAAATTTGTGCCTGGTTATCCGTAAGGATACACAAATCTCGAACGTTCCAATTTGGAAGACGCTGAAGTGATGAAGGAGACTAACAGATTTATTCAGGTTTAGGCACTCCGAAAAAACTCCGCTTCCTACGCCATCTTCGGTCTTGGATCCATCTGAGTAGAAGTGCATGGCTTTACGAAAAAATGACGAAGAGACATGGGCGCTATCAAAAGTGGATGAAGAAGCTCTTTTACGTTGATGGCGTCTGGAGAGAAGATGTGACTAAGAACCCTTTTGGCTGTATGCCTAGTCAAGCGTCTGCGGATACAATGCTAAGGATGGCAACGTTATATAGAGCGTATGGGCATCATTGTAGCGGCCCGAAAAATGTTCGAATCTGAGTCCTTGCTCTGAAGTGACAAGAGATCGTGCCGTCATCACCTCAGCATTGCAACGCATGCATGATCTCGTAAAAGATTGCCCTAGAGATCTCCAGGCCACTCGGTCATCCGCCATCCTCTCTAAGTCATTCGACCTAAACCCAGGTGCAACCAAGCGAATTTCTGGACTTGGTCTACCGAGGGATCACCTTCCTAATGGAGTCGCAGACATGATGCTTGATCTTGTTCATCTCGTCGCTGTTTATGATGCTTGGCAAACGGATCTCGTGCAACGTTCGATATATTAGCTCTGTTTCACCTTTGTTGTGGCTGTGCCCTGCCTCTTCCCGGTCTTCAGTCATACTTTCGATGTATTTGTTAGCGACTGCTGGGTGAGTAAGTGGAGTATCATTTTCTACGAATCATAGCAAGGGAATGGAAACTGACTTGATGAGGGAAGTATGCAGCTTATTGTGCATATAATTTCGCTGCACAAAATGAGGGTTCACCGACGGTATTAAAAATAAAGTGTTCCAAAATTCAACCTTAAATTTCTTCGATATACCTACCTATGCGCCGTTCGAATTTCGAAGGACTCAATCAAATCGTTCCCCTCCCCCCGGATTATCTAGCGGAAGAGCTCGAGAAAATTGCACTACAAGCTAAAATAAATTTAACATCCCCCTCCAGTCGGTAATCACTTATCCCCGATTTTTTTTTCTAAATTCATAAACTCTCTCTTCCTCTCGCCATCAATAAATTAAAATCCCTGCACCTCATTTCCGGTCCAGCCACCAGGCACAGCAATTTAATTAAGCTCCCCTGAGGGGGATGAATTCTGTCCCCAAGGCTCGGCCCATGCCGCTGCTCAAATACACTTTGAGACAAAAAAAAATAGCTTCCAAATATGAACACACAGCTCATCAAACTAATTGAATTCTCCACCCTCAGCGAAAGCACAAGCTTCAGAAATCACAGACGCACTCACCCGCAGCCTCCGACACAGAATATGTATTTGATATACTCTTACACTATTTTTGTGTACAATAAAACAATTTTAATTAACTTAATAAATCATGTGCCACAAGGCTTGCCTCCTGTGTCAAATTGCATTTACATTTCACCCCGCACGCCTGCCTAATCACAGGATCGACGCAACCAGGCGAGCACATCATCATCATCTCGGCAAACAGGAAACTACACAATACGATGACATACGCACCGCAAAAGTCTCTCCTTCGGCCCCGGGGTGACGACACGAGGGGAGATCTCTGCGTCAGACGGCACTGGAAAAAAAAGGCTACCCACAAAAGCAAATACGTTCACTTATAAAGTTATTTTCCACAGAGCGACACGACGACGACGACGACGACGACGAGAGTGAGGACCACGCCAGAAAACAATTTATATTTTAATCATTCGACTCATGTTGATTGCCATGGGCTTGTCATATTTTTCCTTTCTTTCTCGTTATTCTGTTGCAGAATGTTTCTTCACTTCTTCACTTAGGGGATACCACAGTGATTCGCATGCATACTCCCGCATGTGGATACACCCAGTGTGTGGAAAATTTTGAAATGAAGAAGTCCTTGCCGCTTGCTGTCGGGCTTTCTGTGTACCAATGCGGCCATCCAATTGGGGATGTGAATACGTGCTTGAGTGGTTGGCACACACAGGAAAAACCAGCAAAGACACACATACGCACACGTGTGCCACCCAGCACCAGTGCGTGGGCCTTATACTTTCTCAGGCTCTTCGAGTGAAACTTCCGCAATCATCATTCACAAATTGTCCCCGAAGGATGTTGGTTTGTTTGCTCGTTACAAGCTTGACAAATGATATTTCATATAAAAATGTTCAAATCAAAACGAAATGGCCTAGATAAGGGCGCGCGCTGAGACGGGCCGGGTACGAGGTCGACGAATGCGAGGCACTTTGCAATGGAATTAAGGAAACCACAGAGGGCCAGCCGCCGCACCAGCCACCAGTCTTCTTCTTCTTCTTCTTCGTTGGCGCTACAGTCCGGGGTGGACCTGGGCCTCAACCAACATGCCTCTCCAGCCAGCACGATCTTTCGCCAGCTGCCTCCAGTTGCGCACACCAAGTTGGTTGAGGTCCTTTTCCACTTGTGTGCGCCATCTAGTGCGAGGACGTCCTCTGTTGCGCTGTCCCAATGGCTCGGTGTCGAAGACTCTTCGGGCCGGAGCTGTGGTGTCCATCCGCTCTACATGACCTAGCCATCTTAAGCGTTGGATCCGAAGACGCTTAACTAGGTGCATGCCGCTGTACAGCCCGTATAGTTCGTGGTTGAACCTTCTCCTCCAAACGCCATCAACGCAAACAGGACCAAAGATCGTACGCAGAACTTTTCTCTCAAAACAACCAAGAGCTTCTTCATCCGCTTTCAATAGCGTCCATGTCTCTGCGCCATAGAGCAGGACTGGGATGATCAGGGTTTTATACAAGCTCAATTTGGTGTTTCGAGAGATGGCTCTGTTACTCAATTGCCTCTTGAGCCCAAAGAAACAGCGATTGGCAAGAGTAATTCTGCGCTTGATCTCGGTACTGGTGTTGTTGTCCCTATTTACTCCGGAGCCTAGGTAGACGAAGTCCTTGACTACCTCAAAGTTTCTGCTGCCCAATATGACGCTCTGTGCGAGACGTCGGTGTTGTGCGTCCTTTCGTGATGACAGCATGTACTTTGTTTTGCCCTGGTTTACCGCTAGACCCATTTTAGCCGCTTCCGCTTCAATGCCAGCAAACGCCTCATTGACGGCTCGCTGTGTTCGTCCAATCACGTCAATGTCGTCCGCGTATGCAAGCAGTTGAACGGACTTTTGGAAGATCGTGCCTCGGGTGTTTACGTTTGAGTTTCGCACGATCTTCTCAAGTATGATATTAAAGAAGTCACATGACAGCGTGTCGCCTTGCCTAAAACCTTTTTTGACATTGAAGGTCTCGGTGAGTTCGTTACCGACCTTGATGGAGCAGCGAGAGTTCTCCATCGTCATCCTGCACAGCCTGACGAGTTTGGCAGGAATGTCAAAACTAGACATGGCACTGTATAGCTCGTCTCTATGCACGCTGTCATATGCGGCCTTGAAATCGACAAATAGGTGGTGGGTGTCGATCTGCATCTCTTGAGTCTTTTCCAGGATCTGCCGGAGTGTAAATATTTGGTCTATTGTGGACTTTCCTGGCCTGAAACCGCACTGATAAGGACCTATCAGGTTGTTGACAAAGGGTTTCAGGCGTTCACACAGAACGGCAGAGAGTATTTTATAAGCGATGTTAAGGAGGCTGATCCCTCTATAGTTGGCGCAGTCAAAGGGGTCTCCTTTCTTGTGGACCGGACAAACGACGCTGAGATTCCACTCATCGGGCATGCTTTCCTCCGACCATATCTTACAGATGAGCTGGTGCATGCGCCCAACCAGGTCATCTCCAGCTGCCTTAAACAATTCCGCGGACAATCCGTCCGCTCCAGCAGCTTTGTTCGACTTCAGTCTAGATATCGCTATCTTAACTTCGTCTAAGTCGGGGGGACGGAATTCGTGTTCATCATCGTCCAAATTGAGTGAAACATTCTGCCTGACAGCGGAATTTGTGTCGTCATCGCCGTTTAACAGTCTACAGAAATGATTTTTCCAAATTCTCAGCATCGACTGCGATTCTACTACTAGTTGTCCATTTTCGTCCCTGCAGGCTTCGGTCCGAGGTCTATATCTTCCTGATACTTGTTTTACCTTTTGGTAAAACTTTCGGACCTCCTTCCTGTCGTAACACCTCTCCATCTCTACGACCGCGCGCTTCTCATGCTCTTTCTTTTTCTTTCTGAGAAGCCGGTGCTCTTCCCTTCTCTTCTGTTCGTAGAGCTCACGAACAGCTCTCGTTGTTCGATGCAGCGTTGCCTTGTAGGCCTCCTGCTTGGCTGCATGTACCTGCCTGCACTCGTCGTCAAACCATGGGTTCCTTCTGGGTGGTGTCGTGAAACCCAGCACATCAGTGGCAGCTTCTTTGATGGCTTTTTGACAACGTTTCCATTCTTCTTCTATTGAATGTGCAGGCAGCGTCGAACTTTCAGAGAGTTTCAGGGAGACTCGGTCGGCAAAGTTCCTAGCGGTCGATTGCGATTGTAGCTTTCCGACGTCAAACCGTAGTGTTCTTTCTCGACTCCGTACTTCTCTCGATATCCTCATCCTTACCTTGGCTACAACAAGGAAATGGTCCGAGTCGATGTTGGCTCCTCGGAACGTTCGGACATCGAGAATATTGGAGGAGTGTCTGACGTCGATCGCAACGTGATCAATCTGGTTGACGGTTGATTGATCAGGAGACCGCCAGGTCCCCTTATGGATGTTGAGGTGTGGGAACCGCGTGCTCATCACAGAGAGGTTACGCCCCGAGGCGAAATCTACCAGCCTGAGTCCGTTTCCGGATGTGTTGTCGTGCAGGCTGTGTTTTCCGATGACTCTAGCAAAGATTTCTTCCTTGCCCAGCTGTGCGTTGAAATCTCCTAGAACGATCTTGGTGTCATAGCTGGGGCATCGATCGTATGTTCTTTCTAGGAGATCATAGAAGTCATCCTTGCTATCGTCATCCTTCTCCTCCGTCGGGGCATGTGCGCAAATCAGGCTGATGTTCCCGAATTTAGCCTTGATGCGGATTGTTATGAGGCGCTCGCTGATATAATCAAAGCTTAAGACTTTTTGCCTAAGTCTGCCTCGAACAACGAATCCGCATCCAAATAAGCGCTGCCTTCCCTCTTTGTAGCAATCACCGTAGTAGATGTCGCAGTTTCTCATCTTCCTTTTGCCCGGCCCATCCCATCGCATCTCCTGGATGGCGGTGACATCTGCTTTGTAGCAGTCTAGGGCCTCCGCGAGTTCATCGGCTGCACGTGGTCTGTTCAGGGACCTCACATTCCACGTGCAGAACCGAAAATCATTGTCCTTTGATCGTTTGCTGGGGTCGTCAACTTTGAATCCGTCCATATCCGAGGCCTGTTGTCGGTTCGTAACCGTTGGTTTTTTGTGTGGTGAGGGAGTCAACCTCACGCACAACCTACAACTGGTAGGCCAGGCCCATTATTTGACCCTCGGGCAGAGGGGGATCGCTGCATACATTAGTTCACCACACAACGGTTGTTGTGATGGCTATCCAGGGGCGCCACGAGGAGGCTGTATGTCAACTTGACTTATGCACAAACAGGGATCGCGCTGGCATCCTACCAGGTTGGGTGCAGTCAGCAACTTTGCCCTGTGTACATAAGCCCATGCCCCCCCAGCCACCAGTCACCGCACGCATAAAAGGGGGATACACACATGCATTAAAAATTTATGTGACAGTCTAACAAAATGTCCTTTCATTTCGTTTTGATGAAATTAATTTGAAAAAATCGCACACGCACACACGGACGTAAGGAGACTGAAACCCGAACCGAAAACGAAACATCCGGTGCATGTGGTGCCATGGTTTGGGGGGGAGCACACAAACACACACACACACACACATATGAAACAGGATGAATGATACCAGTGGCGTAAATCTGTTGGAGTGGACCAGCGGCGAATAAGAAGCATCTACAAATTAATTAGATTAACACTGATGTTGACGACTACGCGATCCACTTCTGGTCTCCGGGCCGGCATGTGAGTCGCATTGTAATAAGGACATTTGTCAGCCCCAGGAATTGCTGGTCATTTCATCTATTTTGAGACATGTGACCGGGACGTGACACACAGAGCCGATTGTTGCGTGCATAGCCCGGTGACCGCTTGCTTAACATTTGGCGACCAGAGGCACTGACCTTCAGTTTGATGAAGGATTTTGCCTAATTAATCTTAATCGCTTGCGTTGGTGAATTTGTTGTTTTCATCTCGTTAATTTATCTTTGGGTCCTTGGATCTCGGTTTATGTCAAGGCATAAGCCTGCGCGAGTGTGTGTATCTGTCTTCTGTCAATTATACGGTTGCAAATCCTCCATCACTCGCATCATCCCTAAAGTGGTTGTCTTTTTTGTTTTGTTTTATAAGCTTGCGTCGAGTGCGATAAATACGTCGAGACTGCTTGAGAGGGACTCTTGGGGTTTATTCAAATGCGATTTGTTCTTGTTCAATTTTAACTGAAATCACATACGAATTGATGGCTTTGTGTGGTTGCCTTGTGTAGTCTACAAAGGCGTACGTCGTCGGGATGTGTACGGCATCTTAGGGTCTTTTGCAAGAAAATTCCTCGAAAAAGGGTGAGTGTGCGTAAGAAACGATATATATATATCGTCCTCTGCGGTGGTGAGGATTTTAAAAGCTGTCTGGAATGTCTCACAAAGATATCACATGGCGACTTCAGTTGATTGAGTAGTGAACATGTACTGGAAAAATTCGATTGTGGTAGAGGTACAGAAACGTAATTTTGTTAAGAGCTCAAGCAAGAGCAGTGCATCACGTATGAACAGATCTCCCATCTTGCCATTATTTGGGGGGCAACATGCTTCTCTGCTATCCCCTTAAGCCGAGCCTGTTTTATTGAGTTTGTTCCATGCTGGCAAGTGGACATTATCGCGCAGTCCCAACGCGCCGTAATGGAAGCTTTCAACGCAATTGAGGAATGGGCGAAATGAGCTGGTCTAAAGGTCAACGAGGACAAAACCAAATATATGCTGTGGAGCAAATCATTATCCGCCGCACATCACTTAGGCGAAAACATAAAAATTGACAGCTACAATTTGAGGTAGTCAAGGAGCTTGTCTTCCTCGGGGCAAACAAGAACTCCACAAATGACATCGTAGTGGAGATCCGACGTAGAATCGCCCTTAGTAACCGATGGTACTTCGGTTTGTCAAAACAACTGGGCTAAAAACTCCTGACTCGAAGGACCAGGATGACCATGCTCTACAAAAACCTTATTCTGCCAGTCCTGCTTTATGGAGCCGAAAGCTGGACACCAACAAGATTGCAGAGCTGATTGTTGGTGGCTTCCAATGAAAAATTCTGCGTTGGATATTTGGTCCCGTCTGCGAGGAAGGCGAATAGAGGACAAGACACAACAGCGAACTCTACGAACTGCACCTTTATGTCAGCCGACTACACTGGCTCGGCCACATCGAGCGAGTGGATAACAACGCTCCAGCAAAGAGGGTCTTCGAATCCGAGACTCCTGGTTCGAGAAAGAGAGCAAGACCGAACATCCGGTACAGAGACCAAGTCGTCGCGGATGTAATACAGCCTGGCCATGATGACTGGAAGCAGCGCGCTCAGGACAGTCACCGATGGAAGGCAGCAATTGCTCGGACGCTTCATGGGCCATCGGCCATCAAGAGTTTCCATTTGAAATCCTCTTCATTATTCGCCCAACCTCTGCTGGATACTTCATGTACATATCGCTTTAAGTTTTGTGAAGCGATTAGGGTGGGCTTAGAGTTTAACTTTGTCCACAACATTGAATGACCTTTTGAAAAATGGAAGTAATCCGAAAATAATATATTACAGCAACGTGGACTTTTGGCAAAGGGGAACGAAGCTGGGATCGACTTGATAATGTGACTGCCCCAACGTGTGACATTTTTAGCAGCAGTTGCAGCTCTGTTAAAGGTGTCTCTAACCAAGGTTAGGTTATTTAATTGGGCTGCCATCGAAATAACATTACCTGGGGATGCATTCGACGTTAAACGACATAACAAATGGACTAACAATCGCATGCAACGTATCACAATTTTTGTCTCGAAGTCGCCCCAGCGAATGACTTATTAGTATTAAGTCCTCTTCCAAGAGATGCACTACAAGACGGTGAAAGGCGGATAAAAGAAGCCGAAACAAGCGATTATTGTGGGTACGTCCAAACAAATTTTCTGATGCGAGGGTAAGGTTATTGAAGGCGATGCTGTAAGATGAAGCATCAGGAATTAATGGTGCACCCAAGAATAGATCGTATTAGACGAAGTCAATCAGTTGAAATGACTGCTATCGGAAGGAACGCTTAGGACATGTGTTTTTGACTGAATTTCTAAACATTTTTGAAGTGTATGAAGTTGTTACTATTCACTAGCTGATTGTCGGTCTCTGACAGAGTGCTTGGAGACCAACAAAATCACCGCTCAATGCCCAGTGCCCAGCACTCTCGAAACCCGCTTTGAAAATTTGAATTCTAAAAATTCCAGAACCATTATTTTCACTTCACTTAAGTGCCAATTAAATTTAATTTGCCAAAACGAAATCAATTGGTCCGGCCACAAGAATTGTTAAAATCCATTCAAGCACCGCACCCTTTGTCATTCCCACGAACATAAAAAAAATTACATAGAATATTTTTTTTCCCTTAATTCTTGTCCTACATTGGCCAATAAAATTTGAAAGCAAATTGCATGGTTCGTACAAAAAAGAACTTCAGCAGGCATTCTCTTGTGCAGCACAGACAAAAAAGCATCTATCTATGGCTGCACAGCTAACATGACGCAATAAACTGCACACGGGACCACGTGAATTCTGATGATATCATCCATGGGCCGTGGTACTCCTTCAGCGAAGGCACTCAAAATGGATGCATACACATGGATTTAATACTCTCGGGAACCATAACAATGGGGAAAGCGTTCAGTTGGGTGCATGTGTTTATTATTACGCCTACTTGCCAACTTTTCAGAAACAACACAAAACGAACCACACGGAAACACAACCGTGTGTGTGCCGGCCGAAGTTGAAGGTTACAAAAACAAACGAAAAAAGAAGTGAACACAATAAGCGGGCAAGACGAGAAAAAATCGATTATGTCCTCAACAAAAAATGTGATGTACCGGGGAATGACTCGAATAAATACGGGTAGGTGGAAAAAAATGATCCAAAGCTATCGGAAAAGTGCTTTTATTTTTTCCAGTGTGGATTCGATTAGTATTGTTGTGCCGCAGTGGAAAATATTTGACCCGGAATATGGGGAAAAGTAAATAATCGTGTGTGCCACGGAAAAAGCGACAGGAATTTAGCATTACTTCAGGAGATGACGAGAGCAGCGCTTGCTCGAAAATGTTCCACATAAGCTGGTATTTCACGAAGATCATGGCTTAGGACGTACGTACATATTTGGTCTTTTATAGTACGCTGCCACTGCTTGATACCGGAACACAGTTGGGGATGAACACTTTGACAACGACAAGGTCTTAGATGAGTGTGTACAGGCACATTGGGTGATTCTTTCAGGAACGGAAGGTCACCAAAAGGCAATATTGGATGCAAGGATGTACACATTCTCGTGGGAGTAGAATATACAGGGCGATTTCGGTTGCCCACAGTGAGACTCTAGGAATTGCAGTGACGGAACGACTGGGATTGGGAGGCAACTTTCTAAAAAACCCCTCCTTATAAAGTTCGAAACTTAAATGGGGTCGACTTAAATCGGTATGAAAGGCGTCTTGAAACAGACGCTCGCTTCCGGTTGGTTTTAACGAAGAAAAGTGGGCTTATAATGGGTGGTAGAAATAGTCTCTTCGTATTTCTAATCAAACTTCAACTCATTTTTTTATAGTTAACTTCATTGATGATATATTATTTTCCATTCTGGTCAATCACCTTTTGCCATTTTCCTGCTAGAGACATAAATCCGTCAGTGTAAATCTTTTGTTTATTCTCAGCGAAAAACTGCGACAAGTAATTTTCACAGGCTTCTCTTAAAGCCAAATTTACTCCATTAAGGGAGTTCTGCATTGATCGAAACAAATGGTAGTCCGATGGTGAAAGGTCGGGGATATATGGTGGATGCATCAAAACTTCCCAGCCAAGCTGTCCCCGTTTTTGCCGAGTCATCAAAGATGTGTGTGGTCTAGCGTTGTCCCTTTCTGTTGATCACTTCTGGCAGTTTTTTTCGGTTGCTGGCTTCAATCTCATCAGTTGTTGACAGTAAAGCGTAGAATCAATCGGTCGACCAGGCTGGAGCAGTTCAAAGTGGATGATTCCTTTCCAATTCCACCAAACAGTCAGCATAACCTTTCGAGACGTCAATCCTGGCTTTGCGACCATTTGTTGAGCTTCACCACGCTGGCACCATGATCTGTTTCGCACATTATTGTCGTATGTGATACACTTTTCGTCTACTGTTACCATTCGCTTCAAAAATGGTTCGATTTCATTTCGTTTCAGCAAAGAAAGATGTTAATTCGGTAACATAACATCGAGCTTCTTTTTGTAGCCAGCCTCTTTTAAATGGTTCAAAACCATTTGAAGATGAATGTTTAGTTCAGCCAGAGAAGATCTTGTAGGCGATGTTAAGGAGACCACGATAGCTGGCGCAGTCAAAGGGGTCTCCTTTCCTTTGGAACGGATAAACGATACTTAGATTCCACTCGTTGGGCATGTTTTCCCTCGACCATATGCTTCAGTTTTAGACATTCCAACGCCGAGATAGTTAACCACTGACCGAGCATCTCAAACAGGAACACTAGAGCAGTGAATTTGGATTTTAGCCAGACAGGGACCAGAAGAGCAGTCAGCCTGAAACCATTGCGAATGTAAACGAAACTCTGTCGTTGAAGGACACAATAAAGGGCACAAGGCCAGCACTCTTTCTCTCTATCGCCACTCGAAATCTCTTGCGAGGAATAACTCCACTAATCTCTCTCAAGTTTACATCTTCACAAATATGTTATCAAGCCCAGCCAATTGATGGTGTCTAGACAACAAGGGATTAGCTCAGTCAGGTGTTTTCAGAAAAAAAAACAAACAAAAGTCTGGAGAACAATTGTGCTAACATCGTCCGCATGCGTATGATGTACTTTATGAAACGTTTATCTGCACAATTAGTGAATTTATTGTGTGCTCTGTCTAAATTGGTGTTAGATTAATACGCGAAAACGGAAAAATGGAATTATTGCTGTTCACGGAAAAGGCTGAGTGCAGGGTTGTATTTAGCAAAACTTTAATGGCTCGTTGTAAGCGGCACATTGCTAGGGAGTTCTAAGGAACGGAAGCTGTTAGCATTGTATATTGGTGCATCTATACAGTGGTGCTTCATGGAGGCACGTAATTGTCCTAGAATTATGACTGGTGTGTGTTACGTTGAATCTAAATACAATCACAAAAGTTTGTATTGTTAGAGCTGTGTTAAGACTACGCTGTCTGTCTGTCGGTTTTCTCTACCACCTACTCAGCGCCTGGTTGATCTCGTTTTACTCGCTGCTTTTACCGAGTCCTGAGAAATGTGTCACCTACTGAAGTGAACCCCGTCTAGGGCAGCCAACTTCATCAACCAACAAAAGAGTCAAGTTAGAATTATACTTGATTACGTTTGAACACGACCAGAAACCGACAAAGTTGTATTTTTCGATCAACAAAAGACAAGGAAATATCATTCACAGTTCTAACTCTTTCGAGTCACCGACAACAAGGAAGGAGTACACGTTCTCAAATCGGCGTCGACGCAGAACAGCTGGTCCCTCGCCCACTAACACGCAAGTGTTTTCTTCCTCGGTGCCTCTGTCAAAACCATCTTTACACACACGCCTGGCTGGCATCTCAATTCCTCAGTCCCCAAAGGACAGACACCAAGTCGCCTGTATAGAACTCATCACAGGTTCCACGACGGCGTTGTTATTCTCATTAAGTGAACCCAAAGCACTGACCCTCTCACTAAATCCACCCAGTGACAAATGAAGGCCCAGGAAATGAGATTACCACCACATTGGCATGACAATGAAGGGATTGACTAAAGCCTCTTTGCCCGAGCACTTGCTCCACCAACCATATACACACACACTTTTGTGTGATCTCCTATTCGGAGTACACAAGTATACGAGAGTTCCACTTTTCCACTTGTTGTTCGATTATCCTTTTGATAAATCATTATCATCCTCTCCTCTTTTCGTGTTTTTTTTTCTGTTCTCTTTGCCATCCACACGCAACAAGGACATGGCTTATACAAAATCATTTTCGTATCCATCACATCCATTTGCTTTGTTGGCTTGTGTGTAGACCAAGTCCACCCGAACAAGAATTCATCTTCATATTGCCGAGTGGGTGGGCTGAGCGGAAAAGAACCAACGTCATCATCATCATGATACAACCCACCAGCGCCACCAGCACACTTGTCCACCCATCTGTGAGTGCCTACCGAAAGGAAAACTTTTGTTCATAAATTAAACGGGAATGTTTATTATTACAATGCGGTCAGCATGAAATACTAAGTGTCTTAGTGGCAGTCAGCCTTTTTACAGAAAAAAAAGATGTCCTGCTGTCTGATGCTACGTACACACACAACAAGAACAAACAACAACACAGCACTCACAGCCGCGTTCACATAAAGGGGACAGGGCGGAGTAGGGAATATTCTTCATTAAGTGAAATTCACTTCCCTTTTATCCTATTTCTCTCATTCTTCTTAACCGTAGGACTGGCTTAACGTATCGCCTCACCACGGCCTTAGATGACTGTTTGCTCTGCTGCTGATGAGAGGATCCATGGGGGATAATATCTTTGTACACCTGAATTATGTTTATTTGTCCTCGGTTAATGTGAATGTGACACGTATCCCCCCGGCAGGAGTGATGCGTATGATTGACCTGGTTATACATTCAGATTTCCGGCCACTAGGAAGTACCTCATCAGCGTCCACAGCGGGTGATTTAATGTGTTGGCATTAAGTCTGTTGAGGCAATTACCGTGCCAGCGACGTGCTCAAGTGGGACATGGAATGTTTACTTGGCAAATTTCTTAAAACGTTTCCTCATGTTCGTTCCTATCGATCGCAGATACAGTGGACTCTGCCTAACTTGCTAACCATAAGTTTTCTAAATTTTTCATACAAAAAGCGACTCTGTAAGTAAAACTTTCTAACTTCAATGTAATTGCCTGCTCATTAATATTGTTAAACGGAATTTTAACTTAAAAAAGGATCGTGCGTGTTATCTTCCGTTGTTCTTATTACGATCAGCGGAGGCGTAGTGATACGTGAGAGAAAACCGTCTCTGTGCAGTATACTTTCCAGAGGAAGATTCAAAGGTAGCTTGGTACTGTGGTGGATTGGCGTTTGAGGTCACTCTCGATCGAACTATTCAGTGGGACGGCCAACGCACCGAGTTATTCAAAGTGAAGGATTTTTCTTTGAACAATAATGATTACAACATAACAATACAAAACAAAATCCATAACACGAATTGAATTTGGCTGAACGATTGTGTGAACAGCGTGTCTTGAATTTATTTTCATACGCCCACATTTACCCACGAATGCTAAATGATGGATTCATACGGATGGTTCAATATTGGTCCATTGCAAGCAATTTTGTCTTAAAATGCTGGTTTATAGCTGACTTATCGGCAGAGACTTGTCAACCATTGCGTGCAATGAGACCTGCATTCGCACATGTTAAAGACAATAGAAGGATGAAACAATAATTCCAAAAAATTCCCCACACAACAAATAACCCTCTCGGAGTCGGCATAAAACTGTGATCCTTTCACTCATGAGGGAATAATTGCACTAACAACACGAGTGGCCGCAGTAAGGGTTAGGCTTTGAGTTCCTGCGGGCCTTGGTGCCACCCAATTTCCTTGCTTTTGAATATATCCAGCTGCTTTAATCGTTTTGAAATGACTGTTTGAGTGCCACCCAAAGATTCTACGAGCTCTTCTTGTGTTTGGCAACAATCTTCATAGAGTAAGGATTCCAAATCTTCACTTTCAATCTTTTTGGCTGCCCAGGACGTTCATAGTCTTCCAAGCCAAAATCACCACTTTTAAATCGCGTATATCACTTTTGGCACCTTCGTTAACGCATGTTCACCATAAACTTACAGCAAAATACGATGACTTTCGGCAGCAGTTTTCGTCATATTAAAGTAAATCCCCGCAAAAACACTCTTTCAGGTAGAAAATTCGACACATTTGAAATGATTGTTGTTTACGCTCCGAACGAATGATGTGCACAATGACAGTAGCTTTCCATCCAATGTTCCAGTGGAATAAAAGTTCCAGTGAAAAAAAATCAGAAAATTTATTGGGCACTGGGGAAACGAATGGACGAAGTGGGTGTATGTCGAAGTCAATGCACTTCCGTATTATTACCTGGTGCCCATATCAAAAATGTATGCTCACTATTTGTCTGTTCCTTCTACTACTTTGACTGCTTTGAAGAATATGCTAGATTGTCTTAAACCCTCGAAGGCAGTTGGTATTCAATCAGTTATTAAACAAGCGCCCTTTTTATGCCTTCAAACAAACTAAAGCCAGCAGCATATATTTGATAACTATGCTCACATACCAATACCCTTTCGTTTTACAACATTCAACATGCACACCATTCTTGCCATGTGAGCATTATTAAAAGTACCTAGTTTACATGAAATGTGTGAACAAAAAATTTTCCTTTATGAATGTGTTTAAGCTTATGGCCTAGTACGTACTCGAGAGAAGTAGTCTTGTGGGATGTCTGCACACATTCGAATGCTAACCAGCCATACCAGCCATACCGCAAGTCATAAGCAAGTCTGAGTGGTTTTACACTTCCGCATTCCCGTCGAGATCAAAGGCATTTATCACTACTTAGACACCAACCACATGCGCGTGCTTTCACCAACTTCTGAAATTACTTAATTAGAAAGAGTGCCATCGTGTCTTTGTACAAAAGAGAGAGAGTTAAATGTCTATTGGATAATGCAACCGACTTCAGCAGAGGAGGGACCTGGAAACTAATTTTTACTTGCATGCCTCATCAATAAACGATGCAAATAGACGTTGATTGTGGCGATTGAGTGGTGTCTATTTTAAGCTCACATCCTGATGCTGGAGATCCACAGGCATCGGGACGTTATTAAATTAATGTCGTGGATTAAATGCATCCTCAGTAATTGGTGTGGAATAAAGGGTTTTCCGAAATGAACTTAATTTGTGAACGCACTCCCTCACTAATCGTCAAACTGCCACTATCAATTTATTCAGTAAACTCAACATTGTGATCGTGGCTAAGTACACGAACGAAGTGGTGGCCCGTGGCCGCTGGCCTAATATTGCCGCTGTGGCAATTAGATTTCAGGTCTTGAGGCGTGAATTAATGCGCTTGCACGTATTGTTTGCTGTTAGCAGTAGTTCATTGTCAAGTTCATTAAAGAAAGGTGTTACAGGACTTGCAATGCGAGCTCTACGAGCTGTACAACGACATGGGCTTAGTCAAACGAACTCGATTGTCTGACTCAGATGGCTAGGTCATGCAGAGAGAATGGACACTAACGCTACTACTCGATAAGTCTTCAACCAGGACCAACTCTGAGGTTAACGTGGTAGAGGAAGACCACACCCTCGATGGCGTAACCAGCTGGAAAGAGATCTTAATCAGCTGGGTGTACGAAACCGGTTGCGCCTTGCCCAAGATCATGCTATTTGACCAGGTCCACACCGGTATGTAGCGCAACGCAAAGAAGAGGAATCTTCGATGTGTAATTGTGACGCCACTCTTTAATAACTCGTCAGCTGTTTCATTTCTCTGGATTCCCATATCCCCGGAAACTCACAAGACAGTGACTGCGTTGTTAGCAACAAATGTTCTGCGGCGCATCGAAGCAGTCGAGTACCGTTGTGGACCTTAATGCATTACTGCCTTTAGCGCCTCCTGGGTTCGTGGGTTCGATCCCCGGACAGTGCGACAAAAAAAATGTTTACGTTTCCTCTCCAGTCAGAGTCGGTGACCCCAACATTAAGAGCCTTTACTCTAATATTTTTTTCAAATAAACTCGCCAAGTCCTTATAGGAAACACCTTCTGTGTTCAGATTTGCTCATTGTAGATGATGAAGTGTAGCTCTGCAAATTCAACTAGCAAAATGAACTAAACCTGTTTGTGTATGAAATAATGAAGCGACTAGCCTTCACCTGCCTGTCTGCCTTTATTATGTGCTCAACATATCCGACATGGCACAACGATGATGAATAAACGAGTACGTATGAGCTCAAAATAAAAATCACAAGATATCCCCTCCTGCTCAGGTGTCGCTTGGAAAATCCCAATTCAACTTGAATATTCATAAAGTGAACAATTCTAGATATCCCTGCTCAGTTCCATTGTGACTGGAGTGAGGTGTCCCATGTTCTATTAAACGCTTCTCGTCCTCGTTGCTGTTCTGGACGAAGGTACCCTTTGATCATCAAATGTTATCGCTTGTCTGCCAATATCCCAGGAGAGACATGAGTCTGACATCGAAAATCTCACTAGGAGATTGCAAAGTAATCTTCCTCCCCCATCGCCCTGTCATCACCCGTCTACAAGACTATACCTGCAGGCTAATCACCTGCCGGACCGAGAAGAGACGATTCAAATGAACTTATCTTGTCAGACCGAAGGCTTTGTCACAAAAAATCATTGTTCGGGTGGTGGCCAGTGCAGACCATTCAGTCAGTGACAATCGTCACAAATGGCATCAGTCCCGGCCAGAATCCGATTTAAATATTCTGTTGACATTCTTTTAATTAACGCAAATGGATTCTGTTTGAAGAAATAAAACAATGTGTTGCCCTTTGGGCATGAATTAAATATTTTCCCTGCACTCGTCGGGGCATTAAACGGACGACACCGATTCGGGGCCCGGCATTACTTTACAGCTGCCAATTGCCTTTGGCCGAGTCGTTTATGTCCGTACACCAAGCCCTCTGGCCCACGCCACAGCACTACATCACCTTGTTCTATTGACAGTCCTTTGTATCATCTTTTTGTTGCTGTGCAAAAATAACTCGATATGTGTTCCGGTTAAATTTAATTTAATTTAAATTGTCTCTACTTTTTTTTTGTTATTTCAGGTGTGACAAGCGTGCGCTGAGTAAGCTGCTGCTGCTGCTGCCACTGCCGGATGTGTGAGTGGATTCCGGACACAGACATATTTAGTGCTGCTGTCCAATCAGTTTGGCTGTTCAATGCTGGGGCCAGCAGAATTCAGTTCAATCGACTGAGTCATGTGAGATCCGGTACAGCTGCACTCGCATTCGGGTTGGAACGGACTGAAGAATCGACGAAGTTATCCAGAAATATGAGCAGCACTGGGGCGCGATTTTAATTGAAAAATGCAGTTTTTTAGTTGAAAGGATCAAGACCATACAATTGAATGTTATCAATATGAAAATATATTGCGTCGCAATTTGCTTGTCAGGTAAGTCTGTGACTTAATTCCTTGATTCAATTTTGTTTATGTGTGTGAACTGGACTTCACATCCTGCAGAATTTGTGTAGTGCTTGCTTGAATGGTTCTCTTGCCGTGAGAGAGTTTTAACGAGCAAAGTCCATCTCATTAACGAAACTCAACGAACGTAATGGCGTTTTGCCTGAATTTTGACATGATTCTGTTTCTGTTCTCAGTCGATGGACAACGAAATGCAGCTTCTTCCTGAAACTTTGCCATCAGGTGGGCCAAGGAATAGTCTCACCTCTTATGTTGGGATCGATGTCCTTAATAACAATAGTGATAACGACTTCGTCCTCGTCGGGCTGAAAATATTTTTTGTGACTTGTAGAGACGCACTATTTTGTGCCATGAATATACACACACTATGTGAGTGAGTGAGTGAGTTCAAACTGTCGGCGTTGGCTTTGGTCGCACGGCTTCAATTCTGCCCCCCAACATAATCAAACTTGGTGTGCGAAACTGGAGACAGCTCAAAGACCGCTCTAGTTGGAGAGGCTTGTTGGTTGAGGCCTTGTACAGTTTACTCTTGAGCCGAGATACTTGAAGTCCTTGACTACCTCGAAGTTATAGCTGCCCATTGTGACGCTCTGTCCAAGACGTCGATGTTGCATCGCCTTTCTCGAGGACAGCATATAATTCGTTTTGTCCTCATTCACCGCCACACCCAATTTAGCCGCTACCGTCTCAATGTTAGCAAGTGCCGCATTGACGGCTCGCTGAGTTCTGCTAATCACCTCAATGTCATCGGCGTATGCTAACAATTGCTCGGACTCTTGGAAGATCGTGCCTCTACTGTTAGGCTGTGACTTTCGCACCATCTTCTTAAGTGCAATGTTGAAGAACTCACATGACAGCGCGTCATTTTGTCTAAAACCATTTTTGACATTGAAAGTGTTGGTGAGTTCGTTGACGACCTTTATGGAGCAGTGAGAGTTCTCCATCTTCATCCTGCAGAACCCGAGGAGCTTGGCAGGAATGGCAAAACTAGACACGGCTCCATGCACGCTGTCATATGCGGCTGAAACCGCACTAATAGGGACCTGTCATGTTGTTGACGAATGGTGTCAGGAGCTCACACAAAATGGCAGAGACTGATCTCTCGGTAGTCGGCGCAGTCAAAGGCGTCTCCTTTCTTGTGGATCGGACAAACGAAACTGAGATTCCACTTGTCTAGCATGATTTCTTCAGACCATATCTTACAGATGAGCTGGTGCATGCGCCCTACCAGGTCATCTGCAGCGGCCTTAAATATTTTAGCGGACAGACCGTCCGCTCCAGCAGCATTGTTAGTCATCTATGTCAGTGAATGGAACTCCCGTGTGTCGTCGTCCAGATTGAGTGGAACATTCTGCCTGACAGCGTCATTTTGGTCCTCATCGCCGTTTAACAGTCTACAGAAGTGATATTTCCGGATTCTCTGTATCGTCTGCTACTCTACTACGAGTTGTCCATTTTCATCCCGACGGGATACTGTCCGAGCTTTATATCCCTTGGATAATAGTCTCACCCTTTGGCAAACTTTTCGGACGTCATTCCTGTCATAACAGCTCTACATCTCTTCGACTGCGCGCTTCTTATGCTCTCGAGACGAAAGTCATGTCGCTTATTAACAACTGAGAAGGTTGGATGTCACGGACACGTGAACATAGACAGCTGGTGAGACACAACAAAAATGTCTTCATTGTCTGCTCACCCTTAAGAAGGAATAAAAAGTGTTACATTCGCATGACAATGCTGCACAATCACCCAATCGGACAACAGTCTGCATTCCCAAGCAACTTTCTGTTTATTACTTCATCTAAACTAAATACCATTTTGTTCAGGCATTTATTTTCTTTTCGTTTCGTTTCAGTTGCTTTTGTAATCACCGCTCTCATCCCACCGACCATGGGTGACGATTGGTCAGCGAGCTGTGCCTCCAACTGCACATGCAAATGGACCAACGGAAAGAAATCGGCCATTTGCAGTTCGCTTCAACTAACCACCATACCGACGACATTGAGCACAGAGCTACAAGTGCTGGTGCTCAATGACAATCATATACCGAACCTGAATCGGGAGGAGTTCACAAACTTGGGACTGTTGAATCTACAACGAATATACCTCAAGAAGTCCGACGTGCAGTACATACACAAGGAGACGTTCAAGAATCTGAAAATCCTGGTCGAAATCGACCTCAGCGACAACAAGATCGAAATGATCGACAAGGACACATTCATGGGCAACGACCGACTGAGAATTCTCTATCTGAATGGCAATCCGCTGAAGAAGCTCGTCGCATACCAATTCCCGATTCTGCCGCATCTGCGAACACTCGACCTGCACGACTGTCTGATCAGTTACATTGATCCGATGGCACTGGCGAACCTCAATCTGCTCGAGTTCTTGTATCTGAAGAACAACCTCTTGGAGAGCCTTTCGGAGTATGTCTTTCAGCACATGACGAACCTCAAGACACTGGTGCTGGACGAAAACCCGTGGCAGTGCAATTGTAAGCTGAGGAAATTCCGCAACTGGTACGTGCAAAACAAGCTAACCAGCATTAGCCTGACGTGCAAGGGCCCGTATCAGTACAAGGACAAGCACTGGGAGGCAGTGGACGAGGCGCAGTTCGGATGTCCGCCGCGAGTGGAGATATTCAGCAACGAAGACGTACAGAACATAGACATTGGCAGCAACACGACCTTCAGCTGCCTGGTGTACGGAGACCCGATGCCGGAGGTCACATGGGAGCTGAACGGGAAGATCTTGGACAACGACAACGTGCTCTTCGATCAGGACAACATAGCCAGCGACAAGCTGTGGAGCAACCTCACCGTCTTCAACATGACCAGTCTCGATGCCGGCACATATTCGTGTGCCGCGCAGAACGTGGTCGGCTTCGCGAGCCAGAACATCAGCATCTACCTGACCGAGATCGTACAGCACGTGCTTGTGAAGACCCCGGAGACCTTCTGGTACTTCGGCCTGATAATGGGCACCTTCGGCACCGTCTTCCTCTTGATTTTAATTTCGTTCGTGGTCTGCCTCTGCAAGAGAACACAGCGGCAACGGCGGCATCCCACCAAAAACATCAAGGGCAGCGTGAGTTTCAACGACCAAGAGAAGAAACTGCTGGACCTGAGCATTACAACGACCACCAACGATCGGGGTGACAGCTGCGCTGGCATCGACAACAATGGGCCGGCAATCAACAAAACCGAGTCCGTGATTGGATTTGAGCCAATTGAAATTACCGTCGAGAATCACCATCGCGGGCTGGGTCCCCACCATCAACAGGTCGGCATTCCCATGCAAGGGGGTCCCTCCTCCCACATGAACAGCCGACAGCAAGTGATGCCGAACGACGGCCAGTGCGGAGTTGTGGGTATTTCCAATTCCAATCCGAATCAGATTCCGGAGGAATTTCCTCTCAATGTCGGAGTCTTCCCACCGCCACCCGAGTTCTGCTCGAATGTGGTCACGAACCCGGCGTACGGCAACATTTTCATCTCCGTATCGGTAACGCAAGACATGCTAGACAGCTCCGACATCAACATTTATCCAGATCTGTTAAACATTCCCAAACGAGTGGTGGACGGCAGCACAGCTGGCAGCGGTAGCGGTGGCAACTCTGCCCAGCCCCCAATGCTGCCAGTTAATGTGTCCTCTTTTGCCACACTTCCAAGGAACAATCAGCGACGGGGCATTCTCAAAAAGGATCCCTCCGTTCAAACGAATTTATACCCGCACGACGAAATTGTTAGCTACCACAACTTGGACACGAGCTACAGCCAGGGCTACAATCAGCAGGAGCACCTGCAGCAACAGCTACAGCAGCAACAGCAGCAGCAGCATCAGCATCAAATGCACGCTCTCCACCATCAGCAGCAACTGGCGGCGACGGGAGGCCGGTGCAGCAGCAGCAGCAATAGTAGCAGCGGCACGGCCACCGGAAGCAGTTGTTCGAGTAATTGTGGCCTAAAGGCGCCCACTTGTGTGAATTGTATGAAAACGGCGCCGCCGCCACTGCCAATTGCCTACGCAAACGATTCGGATGGCGGAACGTCACTCACGTGCATGCGGCCATTGGGCCCCAAAAGTTCGGCCTTGGGCGGCGCCAGTTTAAAATACGACAATATGGGCAGACGAATAACGGCGAGTGGCAATTCCACCCTCTCACTGCCCGACGAAGAACGCCTCGAAAACGAGACACTTTTCAATGAGGGCACGCCAATGACAACGTTCCCCAAGCAACGCGACCAACAGCAGCAACAACAGCAGCAGCAGTCGAGAGATGGCCAGCAACAGGGATCAACTGGTGCAGGGGCTGCGTCATCAGCATCATCATCATCGAAACAATCGCAGACATGCGGTCAAACTGAATTGCAGGGTGGTAGTGATTTCGTATCACTGTAGTAGTGTAAGCGGATTGATGATAAATATACCTAGGATTAGTAGAGAATTGTCTTCGCGTAAGAGTGTAAAATATATTGTTTTGTCTTTCTTTGGAATTTGTAGCGATGCCCGTCTGGCGATCATTGTTCACCTGCGTGTGCATGGGAATGGTGGTTTGGGGGATCGAAGCACATACACTTTTTTCCATTCGTTTTATGTTCTTTTTAATTCACGAGAAAGTAACTCGATTTCCTGTCTCTAGCTATGACTTCGTTTCGGGCTGCCTTGCATCTTGTCGAGCTTGCAGTTGAGCTGACAATAATGCGCGAGACAATATTTTCTCATGAATTGGTGAAAGGCTTGTCATCTGCGAAAACGACAATGTCTTGAGCCATGTCACCCGATATTCCTGCACTCACCATGCATCAGTGACTGGAGAGGCTACAGGGGTGGTCTTGTGAAAATTAAGTTTGGTGTGCTTGGCGTTGAACTTTGGCAAGAACAAATCTCCTTCAAGAGGCACACGTTTCTTTCCTATTAACTGAAGCCAGTGATGGCCATTATAGTTTATCCTGTGTCTGTAGCTCTGGGTGTCAAACCAAATTTTGAGCACTAACATCCTTTCTACAGTCCGGGGCAAATCTGAGCCTTAACCAACAAAGCCGATCTCTGGCTAGCTGTCTCCTGTTTCTCACACCAAGTTGGTTGAGGTCCTTCTCGACTTGGGTGCACCACCTTAAGCGCGGGCGTCCTCTGTTGCGTTGCCGACAGATTCCGATTTGAAGATTCTTCGGGCCGGATCTCTGGTGTCATCCGCTCTACATGACCTAGCCACTGTTGGCGTTGGATCCGAAGACTCTTGTCGCTGTACAGCCCGTACAGTTCGTGGTTGAATCTTCTCCTCCAGTACGCGTTAACACAAACAGGACCAAAGATCGCACGCACAAACATTTCTCTCAAAGAGACCAAGGACTTCTTCCTCGGCTTTCGAGATGCCTCCGCGCCGTATAGTAGGACTGGGATGATCAGTGTCTTGTATAGAGTCAACCTGGTTCTTCGATAAATGGATCTATTATTCAATTGCCTTTTGAGCCCAAAGAAACAGCGGTTGGCAAGAGCTATCCTATGCTTGATCTCGATACTGATGATATTTGTACAATTTACTCCGGAGCCGAGGTAAGTGAAGTCCTTGACTCCCTCGAAGTTCTGTCCGAGACGTCGATGTTGTATGTCCTTTTTTGAGGACAGCATACACTTCATTTTGCCCTCCTTCTCTCACTTTACATCTCTCCAATTCTGCCGTGCATTTTGTAAATGAAGGAGTCCCTAACAGCTACAATTCCATGAACATGATTTTGTAATAAATTCAGTAAGCTCATAAATATAATTTTCATCAAACTTACAGAGAAAGAAATGCATTCAAATAAAATAAACATACCTTGTATATTTTTAAAAATAAGAAAATAATAGAAAAAAGCAAAATTGAATAAGGAAATAATTACATATTTATCATAAATGTAATTACTTCAAGTAGATAGAACAAAAATATCTAAATAAATACCATAAAATAACAAAACCAAGGACAATGCAGCAATATAAGCGAGGATACACGAGAGGGATTTCAAAATGTAAACAAGCAAAAAAATTCGAGGATGGCTGTAACCCATTTCAGCAAGAAAACGAAATTAGATCAGTTCCCTTTTTGTTTATTTTTATGTCTTGTTTTGAGAAAGAGTATTAGTACCTGTTAAATAAGAAAACATTATATTTAGAAGATAACACAAAAACGAAATAAAAATTTATCAAAAATGAAAATGTCCAAATAAGATTAGATGCAAGACAGTTTTTTAGCAAAAATAAAAATATATAGAAAATATATGTATACTTAGAAAATTGTGTATTTTGAACAATTATTTAACGTTAATTTCTTCCAGTGATTACTCTTCAATTGAAGCAAAATTAAATCAGCCAAAAATGAAAGAAATTTTGCCTCCGGGGAATATTTATTTACGCTTTGTTAATAAATCAAAATCTAAGAAAATAAATCTCTCTGTCCTTATTAAAATCTTTTCAAATGAAAATCACGCACAAGTGCTTGTGCTCGGTGGGAAGATGCTGTGAATTGACAGCCTAGTATACTGTAGCAATAATTAATGTTATTTACCTTCACAATCTTTTACACTTAAGTTCTAATGCTAATGAACATAAAATTCTTATGATTTTCATTGTCCGCAGTCGACCTACATTCTGCAAGCACTTGTTAGTGATTTTCGGAATAAAAAAAAAATGCATGAAAAATTCTTGTAAATAACAAAAAGTAAACTAATATAAAGGAAACAAAGATTTAAAAAAATTGGTATATACACAAAAATATATTTAAATCAAATCTCAATTCAATTATGTAAAAGAATATTTCCTCAAAAGTGGATGTCTTAAAACTAATAAGTAAGTAAAAAAAAACTCTATAATAAAATCGAACAATATTTTTTCCACAAAAAATACAAAAAAAAAAAACTTTTAATTACTTAGACACTTTACTGAGCCTATTTACATATTTACTAAAAGAACATAAAAGAAAAAATACAACCAATTCTGTAAGAAACAAACAAGAACAAAATTCAATTTCATAATGTACATTATCAAGTAAAAAAAAAATAAAAAGAAAAGTCATACTGGTTTGAACCAGTTGTTAGGAAAACTGAATATTTTATTAGTTTCACTTTAAGAATATAATTGTACATTATATAAAGTATATTTAAATGGAAAAACAAAAAAAGAAACAAACATTTTGTACTATAGCTAAAAATGAGAAATAATGAGAATTACGATAGAAAGATGGTGAAATAAATGAAAAATGGTTAATAAACGTAAGATGAGTATATAAACTGTTTTTTTTCTTCTTCTTCTTCTTTTCCAGAGCTCGAAAATAACTGCTAACCTATTTTCTCATATGGTTTCTCACTGAGAGATATTGAATTGGTCATCGAAATTTAGGCCTTGCTCTGAGATATATTTAAATTCACACAATTCGTCGCTTTTCGCTTGAGAGATTTTTCATGTTTTACAAGACTTACTTTCTTACTTAAGATGGCGCTACAGTCCGGAGTGGACCTGGGCCTCAACCAACAAGCGTCTCCAGCCAGTTCGACCTTTAGCTAGCTGTCTCCAGTTTCGCACGCATAGTTGGTTGAGGTCCCTTTCCAGTTGCGTGCGCCACCTGAGTCGCGGTCTTCCTCTACTGCGCCGTCCCTCGGGGGTGGATTCGAAGACTTTTCGGGCCGGAGCATTGTTTTCCATCCGCTCTACATGACCTAGCCATCTCAATCGTTGGATCTTCACTCTTCTGGATAAGTCGGAGTCGCTGAACAGTCAGTATAGTTCGTCGTTATATCTCCCCCTCCATTCGCCATCTATGCAGACGGGACCGAAAATCACACGAAGAATTTTAATCTCGAAGCAACCAAGTGCAGCTTCATCCGCTTTTGACAAAGTCCATGCCTCCGTGCCATGTAGCAGGACTGGGACGATTAAGGTCTTGTAAAGCGTTACTTTAGCTGTTCAAGAGAGGGCTTTGTTTGCCAATTACTTTCTTAGCCCAAAGAAGCGGCGATTGGCAAGAGTTATTCTGCGTTTGATTTCAGCGCTTGTGTCCTTGTTTGAATTGATAGCGGTTTGACTACCTCAAGTTATGCCTGTCTGCTGTGACGTTCTGACCGAGACATCGGTGTTGGGTGTCCTTTCACGTTGACAGCCTATACTTGGTCTTACCCTCGTCTACCGCTAAACACATCTTCGCGGCCTCCGGTGCAATACCCACAAAAGCGCCTTTGACATCACGCTGCGTTCTTCCGATAATGTCAATATCATCAGCATATGCGAGTAGTTGGACGGACTTCTGAAAGATTGCTCCTCTGGTGTTGACGTTCGAGTTTTAAACAATTCTTCCAAGAACGATGAAAAACTCGTGCATTGTCTGAATCCATTTTTGACATCAAAGTTCTTGATTAGGTCTTTACCGACCTTGATGGAGCAGCGTGCATTCTCCATCGTCATCCTACGGACGAGTTTGGTAGGGATGCCAAAACTAGACATTGCTCTGTACAGCTCGTCTCTATAGATACTATCATACGCGGCCTTAAAGTCGATAAAAAGGTGGTGGGCATCGATTTGTTGCTTCTGGGTTTTCTCCAAAATCTGCCGCAGTGTGTATTTGGTCGATGGTGGATTATCCTAGCCTAAAACCACACTGGTATGGACGTACCAGGTTGTTGTGGAATGGCCTTAGGCGTTCACACAGTACGGCAGATAAGGTTTTGTATGCGATACTTAGAAGACTGATGCCTCTGTAGTTGGCGCAGTTCAAAGGGTCTCCTTTTTTATGGATCGGGCAAACAGTGCGAAAAAAATGATGTTGCTTCAAATCGGTTACTAAGTAACTTTTTTTTAAAGTGTTAGAAAGAGAGAGTAATTTAAGTACCTTTCAAAAGGTTGAGAGTTATTTTCGAGCACTGTGCATTTCAAATTACTTGGGTGCCTTGAACTTTTTTTTTCAGTCAGTTGGCAGCTATCAAGTCTCTTCAACGTGGCAGTCACTTTTTCTTAAAGTTTTTGTACTAACGTTTCAAGCCGTTAAGTTCTAAGTCTCACAGATATTTGCTCTATATCACTTAATCCATTTCAAAATATCAGACTTAAACTTCTTCCTCATGACAAAGACCTCTCTGTCTTGTCAGTTACCTTATAATTGCTCCCTTGCAATTCATCCCCCAAGGCAAAGCACCTAATCACCGACCGCCCCTTGGCACTCTCCGAGAGTCCTTACAGCGCCCTTGCGATAAACTTTCCAAAATAATGACCAATTTCGCATCACATTGCCTTCACTTGCGTTACTGCGAACAATTCAATAACTGTGCACACCGACTTTCACATAATACCACTTAGAATCCACCACAGCGAAGTGATGTCCACTTCTCCAGTCATTTCACAATATTATTACCCATCTTAAGGGGCAGTGTCTTCCTCTGACTTCCTCTCTACTCGCAGTTCATTGTTGTGAAAGTTTACTTGACCACTCACCCTGTGCATGACTGCTCACAACCAATAGAAAGGGCCGCCTTCGAGTGGAGAGAGTGGAGAGAGTGGAGAAAATTCATCTCAACTTCCTGCGAAGAATTGCCTTCAGGATGTTCAAATCCCTATTACATTTTGAAAAGATGTACCCAAGGTCTTCCTCTCACTAAGCCCATTTAAAAGGGGAGCACAGCCGGCTGGGGAACCCAACCGTGACACACGTGGACCAAAGTGAATATGCCACTTATGCCTGCACACGTCTGTACGCCATGCCTGTATATACTCATCGGATTATCAAATCCTATCCGTGTCATTGACACTTTGTCTTCGATTGGGTTGGCGTGGTGGTGGGTCAACTCAAATGGCACGAATTGATAAATATTTATGTTTATTTTTCAGCTTTTTTCCAAGCGAATTGATTTGTCTCCAGAGCGCAGGTGGAGCGCACACTTTTTGCACAGCTGAACTAAAAATCAATCGCGTTCGGACGAACGGACACCAAATCGTGCCGCATTAATCTGCTGAATATAATAAATCACTTTTTCGCATTCAACCGGTTAAGCCACAATTAAAGTTGCACTGATTTATTTTTGCGGTGCGTTTGAACGGGCTTTATCTTTTCATCAGCGGTCACTTAAACTTTGGCTATGAATTTGTTTGAATTGGGTGCGTTTTAATTTTAAACGGCTTTATGGGCATCAATAGAGGCATTATCGTTCATGTTCTGATCAGTGACTAAATGGCGGTGAAACTGTAACAGCGCTCACATTTCAGTGTGACACAAAAAAGTGTGTCACAGATATAGTCCGAGGGGAATCTTGGCTGAGCTTGGGCAACGACTACTCGTTTTGCGTGTATCTACTCTTGTGCAGTCGATTGAAAGTCCGTCTCTCCGTCTCATCGCCATACAACGCACAGCCGTTAAAGCCTCGTGTAACGTTGACTGTCTTGAAGTCTTGGTAGATGATCTCTAAGGCTGCCATGATCTTGACAAGGGAAGTGAAACTTTTCTTACCTTCCTTGCCAACAAATAGAAGAACTTGCTGTCAAAATTAGAGTGTGCAAGAGCAATTTAAGCATACACTACCTTGCCTTAAACCGGATCACCACATCGCACCCCCCGTTCGTGCACGTATACATATGGTAAATGATCACTCTTAGCATTGTTGCCAAAACGTCTTAGGATTTCTTAATATTCGACACTACTCTTGAAGTTGTCTTTTCTCATCGGCGCTACAGTTCGAGGTAGACAAACACGGATCTCAATCAGTAAGCCTCTCCAGTAACATTGATCAATGGATAGTAACATTGAGCTGCACATTGCTGTATAATTGCGAGCGCAGTGTGCCTCTTTAGCGATTTAGCTGGCCTATGCTGGCACTGCTTAACTCATCGATGTTTTTGAAGTAGTAAGCCCTTAGGTGTAAGAACCTACGACTAGCCGGAGCGTTGCACGAGTGACGAGTGTTTTCTTCATGCTGCAGCTTCCGCAGGAATCATTATATGGGCCACCCATCCTGCGAGCATGAGTGCCAATTGCACATTGCCCGGTTATAACTCCTATGAGGGTCCTTAATGAGTGCTTGCTGAGTCTAAGTAGACTGAGTGCCCGTTTTAGGTCAAGTTATGCCCAGATTTCTTTTGTTTTAAGGCAGGTGGGGCTTTCTAGCAATTTCTCATTGGTAGTTCTAATTGTGTGAATCTTTAGAAGATTGTAGGCTGTAGCGATCGGCGTGGTAGGTGGTACCCCTGCTATTGATAGGGATGTGGTTGTGCCACACCTGGCAAGTTCATCGACTTTGCAGGTGCCACGTATGTCACAGTGTCCCGGCACCCCCATGAGGTGAATGTTAAAATGCTCAGCCATCTCGTTAGACAGTCTGCAATTAAGGTATGTTTTTGAGTATAACATGACTTTGTTCAGCGATTTTTTTAGCGGCCTGACTGTCCGAATAGATCGTGATCGTGACATCCAGTCCGATCTGGAGGGAATGGTGATCGAGAATTTCTTTTCGACGATAGCCTGGGGTATTAGGCGATCAGTGTCGCTAAGAATCAAGTTGAATTCCTTAAGAATGGTTGAGTGGCCGATGTTGGGTTCGGACCACGACGTCGAGGTTGGGGTCGACACACATACTTACCACGCCACGGGGCACCACAAGGTGGAGGAGAATAATCACTAGCTTCCTCTTGGGCATTGACTTGGATTCTTTCAGAACAGTGGAGCATTTTTTCTTTCAGAACCTTCAAAACATAGCAGCAATCCCTTTAAGTATTGTTTGCAGACTTCTCAGGGTCACTGGCTGGAAGGGATAGCATAACATCTTCATTTTCAAGGAGGGCGGGTAGGGCGATGGGAACTCTTTCATGCTTATTGGCATCACAATAAGTCCAAGTGGATCTTCGTGGCCTCACCGCGTCCACTCAGAGACTTAACCAAACGTAAGGATGTCACGTAGAATTTTTCTCTCCAGACCAGTGACTTCTTCACCAGATGCCGAAAATATTCATACCTACCGTGCATTCACTGCTCATTCACGACTTCGAAGTAATAACCACCCAGTGTAACGATTTACAAATGCTGTTTCCTTTTTGCTTACAGAATGACACCGAATTGACACCGACACCGACGCATTAATTAAGTTTGTACCAGCTTCTGGAAGCAGAGGTCATCATCTGAAAGCAACCAAAGTGCGCGTCGCTGTCTTAGATTGTTGTGATTTCTCCATCGGGACCCTGCACAAGTTGGCTAGTTTGAAAGCAATGTCAAAACTAGACACGGCGTGTCTTATACTAGGTACAGTGTGTCCATCTGTACATTTTGGGTCTGACTTATTGTGATCTTCCCTTTATCAAAAGACACGGTGATAACGGACTATCAGATATGTTACCATCGACATCGACCATCGACTGCAGCTAACGCGGCATACGATACTTTCGAGCAGGCTTTTCTCCGACTTCATTTTACGGGCTCCCACTATGTCCTCAACAAGCTTTGTTAAACATCTTGGCGGATCGACGAGACTTAGGCTGCTTGATATGGCTACTTGTACCTCACCTCGGCAATCTCATCTGTTCGTCGTAACGCAACCCGTTCATTATCCCAAGAAAACCACCGACTACCCCAAATGCCGCTCCCTGCATCTGTGACTGCGTGTAGCGAGAATCAAAGCAATTCTTCAATATCAAACCACATGAGAAAAGAGTAAAACCAGGCAACGACTTACGAATTTAAAGACACTCGGATCCCTTTAAGAGCAGGCAATCATCTTAAAATGGGCTTCCTGCACGAGATAGTATCAACGCATTCAAACACCACCCCATCCCCTGCCAAGAATTACTCACTTGTGAATGGCTCTTTGTTACTTAGACACAAGGGGTTCGTCAGTAAAAATTCACCCCACCCAGAAATCCGTGCGGGAAATCAAGCGAAAAGGATGCTACACTGACTGCATGTTCTGTAGGTACACAATATAACCTTTACACCTCAACTCAGCTCCATTCGAGTGGAATTTCGTGAATAAAGTGGAAAGTTTAACACCCGCACTCCGCAGTTACACAGCTCTCCATGCGCCGTCTCGCTCTCCACTGCCGGGGCACTGCATGCATAGGAAAAAGATGAAACGCTTCAAAATGATAAAACCGACTGTGCTGCCGTGACTTGAGACTTTTTGACATGAATGAACTGATTTTCGAAATTGTTGCCACCCGCTTGAGCGATATCCACCGACAGCAGATGACAATGATGGAGCTCATGATAATGACGACGATAGGATGAGATCTGGAGTAGACGCGGTGGGTGGCTGCCAACTCCATTGCGTGGAGTGAGTTGCCCTAAAGTGCCAACCGTCGCTTAAGGCAGGGAAAATGCTTTAAAGGGTCCTTCGTCCTTCCAGACATCCGTAAACACTCAGCTTCTGTGATGTTGTTAAATAATAGTCGCCGCTTTACAGGTTAAACGGCACACTCTGAGGCGAATGACTGGGCGGGCAGGCGAATTTTATCATGAGAGTGCATTTCGCGAATGTTCAATCTGATGACAGGAATTTATACCCCACTCAGCCACCACTGTCAAAGTATTTGCGCAGCACTAAAGCGGGCGGACGGCTTTTGATACCGCGTTGGCACTTTTATTTGCCCGCTTAGAGAGGGCTGATGGAACGGTTGGCAATCGCGAGCAGCATGCTGCTTGTTTTTGTGTATCCATGTGGCTGGCAGTAATTCCTTTGACACATGTGATATTTTCGAAGTAGTCTGCACTGAAAACTAAGTACTTACCGCTTTTGCATTTTATACCCCTTTGCAGTCGAGTTAGTGTGTGAGGGAAGTGGATGTGGTTCACTTAAGATTGATTGCCGTGTTTGAATGCCACGAAACTTGGCATTATCTATCGAGACTGAATTTACATAGAGAGCCATTCATGGTCACTGATCCGACGGGGTTATGGACTGCAGAACCTTTTAGGGGGAATGTGGTCTTTTATGAATTCTCCAGTGAATGGTTTTGAGGGATCAGGTATTGCAGGCACCAAACTGGCGGAAAAGCTACCTAGGAGAGGATCTGCTGCTGGAAGTGGACTTACAGCCATTTACGCTTAACGCACATGCCTCACATCACTTCCGAGGTAACATGCAGGACGATGGCAGTGGTCATTGAACCGCTCACTTGCTTTATTGGACTGCTGTCTAAGCAGAAATCGATCAACATATGGTCCTGCAAGACATGTTTTTTTATCCGTTTGGAACTGACATACTGATGACCATTTTTAAGGCGAGCAATGTGGCTTGTGAGCTACAATTTTGTCTACCCCGGTGCAAACGTACACTGCACGAATGACATCGTAGTGGAGTCGCCCTTGGCAACCGATGCTACTTCGGTTCGTCGAATCAAATGGTAACGAAGCTAATAACTCCGACAGTCCTACTTTATTGAGCAGAAAGCTGGCACAATTGAAGAACTGATTCTTGGTGCATTCGGAAGAATACAACACCACGTTGCATATATGGACCCGTCTCCGAAGAAGGCGAATGGAGGAGAAGCGAACCGCGAACTGAACGAGCTTTACCGGGATGTCGATGTAGTCCGGGAGGCAAAAATCCGTCGAATGAACTGGTTTGGCCATGTCGAGCACATGGACAACAATTATCCAGCAAAGAGGGTCTTCGAATGCAAGTCACCTGGCTCGTAAAGGAGTGGAGTGTAACGAGATGAAGTCATCGAGCGAATGGCTCCAGCAAGAAGAGGAAGAGCGAACGTCCGGTATAAAGATCAAGTCATCACGGATGAAGAACACCTTGGCTTTGATGACAGGAAGCAGCGTGCCCAGGACCGTCAACGATAGAAGGCTGAGTATAGTCGCCTTAACAGGTCTGATAAGCCAGTAAGTTGCACGTGAGTTCCTGGAGGAAAGGCATACAATTTCATCGCTCGATTGACCAACGACCTGTTCCTTTTCAACTTAAGCCTTCCTACTATGTCTAGAAGGAGAAGGGGATTGGCGCCCCCGATCAGATCAGGTCATTCTACTCGTCTTAAAACGGGCAAGGGCCTAACGCCGCTACAGTCCGGCGTGGACCTATGCCTTAGCCAACGAGTGTTTGCCAAGGAATGTACTCAATTAACTGCGTTGTCGCTTTAGATTGGAATCCACGACTTTCCGGGCCAGAACATTTGTGTCCATTCGCTCTTCATGCTGCCATCTGAGGAAAGAGAGTCTTCCTCGTTTGACCAAAGCATTTTCGTTGCACAGGGTTCTAGCTATACGACCAGCTATCAGACCGGATTCCCTCGAACTGACTGACTTTTCCTTGAGACAAGCTGAAAGAAATGTTTAAGTCCAAAGTCGTCAAAGACTGATGCTGAAACCACGCTGATACTTAATTTCTTTGTCCAGATACAGACATATTAGAAGTCCTCAAGCAATTACCTAGGATCGTCGAAAGGTCGTTGTAAGTGAAGAAATTAGCACACTAAAACCCCTTAATGACATACCCACCGAGAACGACTCCGAAGTATCACATCAATTATTGCCGTCCTGTCAATTTTCGTCAGTGTCAAGCTGGCATTTGCATTATGTTCCTTACCGAACAACTGAATTAAACCCGCCTCCACATTCTATCAGCGCACTTCTAATAAAGTGGACATTCATTATAGTCAAACACCTCGAAACGCTGACAGCAGTGGGCATGTCTCATTGGACCTTAACGCCACCACAATTTGTTGGTGCTTGTGGCGATGCGAGAGAGTGCTTTCAGCAGCCATGGTTACTCCCTTTGAAGTGGCGATGTACTCGATATGTATGTATACACTTATACATGAATGCATGTAGATTCCTCATTGGGAGTTGTGTTGCACTGACGTGGAAACGCGAAATCCGCAACCCAAGGTTGTGGCGACATGTGTGCGTATGCATTTGCCGAAAAGTGAAGCGTTGCTTGCCGAGAATTGCCAGTTCAGAGCTAATGAACTTATGCAGTTGGGATATTCAGAGAAGGGGGCGACTAGGTGCCTTCGCATAGGCTCGTCGAGCTCGCTATCAGTTCATAAAACAAATTTGAAACATTGACAAATATGCTCAGCTGCATGTTCATCACTTATTCTGGCATGGTATAGAGAACGAAAGCATTCCGAGATTAAAGGACCATGCTTTTACTGCCTCAGCCAACAAGCCTGTCCAGATGATCTAGTTGACAAATATATAAGTGTTAACAGCATCAGACACCACTGGACACAGGCTATATCAACATCGGGTCAACAGTCTGATCCATGTCTTTATCAGACGCATTTAAGCAATTTTTGTTAACTTACATATGTTCTTCGGAGTTTCGGAGTGTCCTTGTAACAGCTTCAGATCAAAGCCCAAATACAGCATCTGCTGATTATTAGGCGACTTAGCACAATACCCTCTTATCGACTGCATTCATTCTGTCCCAGCAAAGATCAACCGGCCCGCAGCAGTGGACAAACATCATAACTTGTGTACTTTTCACCGAAAACTGTTCCAATTCCTAACACGACCCTATGCAGTTTTTAGTAATGCTTCCAACATACATTACATAATTAAATGATAACTGATGTAGTGGGTCAACGCTTGGTATCATGGTTCAATTCCTGCCACGTACTGAGCTACACCTCCCTCGATTCACTGACAATGCCCGGGCGCAGAAAAATAAGGCAAACACATCACGAGTGTTGACGCAAGAAAAAGCTGGGTCCAGCCAAGGTCTTGCCCACCCACCCACATTACTTTTGTTAGCTAAATTTGAAGGGAAGAGGAGTAAAGTGATTGTCTATTACAAACACAAAATCTACACATGTATTTAAAATCCCATTCGGTTAAAATCTCCTACTCCTTATCCGTTCCCAACGTGTCTTCGTTCTGAATGGTCATGAGTGGGGGGTGAACTCTGCTGGCGACCATGCCAAGTGCATAGTTCGTTTGAGGTCGAGCGACGATTGCAATGTCAACATTTTCGAGTGGGCAGTTGGCCCTATGACCACTGGCACGGCGGAGGGCAGTTTGCTCAAATTGACACTCTGAGGATTGCCTCGCGTACTGAGCGTAATACATTGGTTGGGTGAAGTGGGGACACCATGTCATCTAAATAACCTGATGGGTGGACGCTCAACTAGTTAATTACATTAAGTCTGTCATTTTTTGAGTTGGAATGCTGCAGAATAGTCGTTGAATTTCGTCGGCAAACTTACATCGCAAACATCGTAGTCTCCCCTTGGGTTTGGGATGAAGGTGTGTCCGTCTGTTATATGAAATGCGCTTTTTTGTTTTACGTTTGTTGACGCAGAGGATTTTCAGCGCACTCAAATTATCCTTTGCGTAGTTTACTCAACCGAATGCTCGACATCCGTTCAGGTGCTTCCTCAAGTTCCCAGTATTAAACGACTAATCCCCGCTTTAAGTGGTGGCCTGTGGCGTTGTGGGTACAAGCGTCGACCTCAACCTCGACATCGTAGGTTCGATCACTAGTCCGTGCGACAAAAAAATGTTCACGGGCCCCACCTCTTTCGAGTTACTGAAAATGCTCAAGGAGTACTTCTGTCTTTACAAAGCTACTCAAACTTAGCCGTTCGGAGTCGGTACAAAACTGTTGTTCCCTTCCACTCGTGAGAGAACAATAGCACGCACAACACGAGTGGTTGCTGAGAAGCTAGGCCCTGGTCCTCAACGGGCTGTAGCCTGCTCACAAATCTTAGTTCTGTATATTGCAATATTTTAAAAATGCCACGCCGAAGTTGAATTCCAATATTAAGAAAATTTAACATTTTTTTGTTTTCAAATGAATTGTGACAACAATTCCCGGCATGTATGTACGTTTTATATTTTGGTAGAGTTTGACAGATCTGCTCATCGAAGTTCAAACAAAGTGTATTCTGTGAAGTTCAGGCGAACGCAGAACGCAGGGCATCTTATGCCCGATTTTGCAATGCAAGCTTCAGTGTCGATCCTATGCTAAACTCAGAATCAATATATATTTCGTTTTCACATTGTAACTGTGATGGATTCTACTCAAATAGTAGTTTAACTTAAGCCATGGCCACGGCTTAAGTGTCAATCCTGAGAGCACATAATTGCCATTAGTGCATTCAAATAATTCAAGCCCCGAAATTTGTGAAGAAAACTCATACACAGAACTAATTATTTCGTCTGGCAGTGCTTCTGAGATAGCAGTGAGCACGCAAATTTATGAATCACACATTATTGAACAATATCCTCACATGCATGAACATTCGCCTGTTGTGCTAGTGTGTTCCCATATTCTCTTAACATTTGAGTGATATTTGTTTTCAATTACAATCCCTATTTTGTTCATGTTTCTTTTGGGTTGTGTATTCAATGGTTCACAATGACACTCAACCCTTACTTAAAAATATACATACATTATATATTGGGTATATGAATTATTCGTGCGGTTTAAGAAAAGCATGTACAATAGTATTATTCAAAGTGTTGCCCCTCTGGAGCTATGACTTTTTCCGACTTTTTTTTTGTGGATCGCAACCCACAAGAACTACGCCGGCTTGGCAGCCAAGAATGAATCAAGCCAAGACCTAATAGAAAGCTTGTGTGGCCTGCGACTGTTTTAAGTACAAGAAGATAGGTAAATTTTTAGTTTAAAAAATTAGTTTTCCACGTAAAAAGTGACTTTTTTGATAATCCGTCATTTCAGATATGCTGCAAAATTTTTGCAAGTTGCAGACTTTATTTAGAAAACAGACCTCTATGTGTTCAATTTCAACAATTTACGCAATGAATGGTTTTGAATTCATCTGCGACTTCTAATAAATCCAAATCCAAAATAAAAGTGAAGTGGCCGGAAATAAAACCAAAGTATCCGGGTACCCAGTTTTAGTGGCGGGGCTGGCATGGCTAAAATTTACTTTTTAAGAATCCAAATTTCTACTAATAATGTGCAATAACTATGTGAAACTTGAATTTCTCATTGAATACTAAACAGAACCCAAAACTGATAAGGACATACACTACATCAAAAATTGCACAATTTGAGCGTTGTTTTCAGTATTTTATAAGCTTGATGAAATCGGTCATACCCGCCTTTGTATGGTATTTTTTCTGAGTATTGCTATCACGGAAAAGATATAAAACAAGCCATGCAACACTTCTACACAAAATAAATATTTTTAATTGAATTTATTCTATTCCCATTCATATCAAAAAATTGCAAGACACGGTGTTGTACTGTAATGGTAAATTATCAGCTTAAACGGTAAGATATAGTTTTATGTTTTATCTGCACTTGCTCTCAAATTATCTTTAAGAATTTGTATGAAAACATTTTTGTCCATTGTTGTCTCTACAAAAAACAGATCCCGCAAGACATCAGCTACAATAGCTCCAGATACTATGGTCGCAAGGAAAGAATCGTGCATTCGCAGAACGTCCCGGTTAAACACGTGCTGTACTCCACAAAGTCTAATCCTCTAATTTAACAGACGCTAAAGGATTCCCAGAGCAAGGTTTACTCATGCCCATGAACTTCTGTTTCACAACATCCATTCAAATTAAATAAAATCGCTGAAACGAATTGAAAGCGAAAATAAATGGAAAAATAATTTGTACACTCCTCTGAAGAACGTCGACGTAATACTTTTTCACAATGCTTGTCAACTTCTATCGTGCTTCAATTTCTCGTCTTTTTTTTTTTTTTTGTTGTTAATTTTGAAAAACATAAAACTTTTCTAAGTATCTGCCGTTAAAAACTGAGCAACGAGGTTGTCAGGAAAATGCCTTTAAATTCACTGAAGAGTTACTCAAGAACTGCCACCGGATTATGTATCAGGCGATGATATCCGCCATTATTTTGCAGGATATTACAAGATTGCCTTACCTTCTTACCTGAGCCAACTTACAATTGCCATCAATGTCATCGTGTTTTCCATAAGGTGCTCCGCTCGCAGGGTCTTCTTCTTCCTTTCATTTATGTTCTGATGAAAGTCGCTACAGGCCCGAACCCAGACCCATGACCTTTTCTGTTGTGCGGTAAAATGCTCTAGAAGAGGAGGGGGCGCAAACTCTATTCGCCTTGGCGGAACAAAAAAAGAAAACAGCAAGAAAAAATTACGAAACCTGCTGAAAAACACTGGGATGTTAAGTCAATTAGTTGAACAAATTTGTGCTGGCTTTCTCCCCAGTTTTCTGACTTCAAGGTGGTTTTTTTTTCTTTCTTCTGAATGATGAATCAATATGAAGGGATAATTTCATTGCATACCTTTTTCATCCGCCGTTGTTCACCCACACTGTGGGCATTTTATTGCAGCGGAATTCCGTGGTCCATGAAAACACAATAGAACCTTTCTGCTCCCCTTTGAAGTGAATTAATGAAACGAACTTAAAAGCGAATGTGTTTCTGGACTCATGCCGATGGTTTCAACGGCGCATGTATCGGTACGTGTTTATTGCAAAATATTGCATCAGCTTTAAGTCGGTCCTTAAAATACGTGCGTCTGCTTTACTTTGCGCCAAAGGGGTACCTCTAGGAGGGAGAGAATTCATAACAGAAGAACCTTGAAGAAGGACCACGTTGGGTGGTGGCGGCGTTATTTCTGTGGGTTTGTCGAGTTGTTGTGGCCGGGTCACGACGGAGTCAAGTGTATGCATCTAAAGCTTAAAAAGGAAACACGTAATTAGCTCTCTTCTCGTTCTGCTGAATTCGCATTTTCTCACCCATTAGGGGTTGGGGGGAATCTTCACTGCAATTAAGTGATTATTTAACGAGTGTAGTACCTGTGCAGCATTGGGTTTCAGGTAAATGAAAAACTACAGTGATGCTGTCTTTTTGCAGTGCTGCACGGCGTGACAATGGAAAAATTAGAGTCTGAGGCCAAAACAGAGAACGTGGCATTAAGGAAATGTTTACACAATTTGAATGTTTGTCTCTCATTAAGTGAGTTCAGTGGGCTTAATTGACCTTCGTCTGACACAAGGGATGCACGAATTGCCTGACCCCTGTCTCGTGTGTAGGAATGACTGGCGGGGCATTATTTACAAAAGCAGAGTAAGCATGTTTCTTACCCTTTGAGGCAGTAAAATGTGAGAAAAAGTTGAAGAGACTGTGGCAAATGTGGAATTTTTTTCTGATCACAACGGAGGGTCTCTTTTTTGAACAGTGCTGGCATCACCGCATCGAATATGGAATGTTTTTCTTGTTATATTATGTAGGTGTAGAAATGAGGAATCACTTCACAACTAAAGAAAATCACACGTCCACTCGTTACAAGGTCTTCTTTTACTCTGCTACTCCTTAACGTTGCAAATATATGTACAGAAGTGGAGATTTTTCGGATAGATTATCCGATAAGATCGGAAGATACTTTTTGAGTACAAATTAGTGTTGGTACGCTGCGAACAGCGACGTCCAACAACTTAAATGAATAATCTCACATTGGCTTAAGTGTCTGTGTTCCATGTCCTCCAAATTTACCGAGAGTAGTTTGATTGTGTTTACGAGTGGATGCCAACCGGGCGTATGTGGAATCTATCTTGGAAATTAACCACAGATCAGGAGTAACTCTTCCTCGATTGCTGGGTTAATTCAACGGCAGCATTTCTTTCCAGATGGGTGACAAACGTCCTTACACATGATCTGTTCGTATTATATTTGGTCTCAGATTATTATTGTTTGCATTTACCTTTGCTTCGAATCACTGAACGTTTTGATATCAAATGGGGAATGTCCTGTAACAACTCTATTCTCAGTATTGTTTTATAATTATTATTATGGGTGCGGTCGCACCACAACCGCTAAACTACTACTAAGTGTTGGCTAGCCTAAGGTAGTTTCCGCTACCTCTTTGATGGCCGAGCGGCAATGCCCACATATCGTTGGCGTTCATCGAGGCAGGCATACCGGAGAGTCTCAAATTTGATTGCCTTCCATAGGCTCTGAAAAATCTCTGGTGTGCTCAAAACTTCTCTTCGTTGCCTGGTGCAGCTTTCTGAAGAGAAAATGGTCAAAGTTAACGTGTGTCCCCCACGAATGTTCGCATATCCATTATATTTGACGTTTGCCGTCCGTCAATGACCACATCAATTTGTTTGGCTGTTCGACCGTCCGTCGATCTCCAAGTCGCCGCGTGGATTTTCTCACTCCGGAATCTTATGCTACTTATGACCAGTGGTGAGTCGGATGCCATTATCTGTTGTCGTGTAGTGGAGGCCGTGCTTTGCGGTCACTTCGTCAAAGATGTTGCCATTACTGATTTTGCATTGAACCCCAAGGGTACGATTTTGGTATCCACTTTGACAGAGCCTTCTGCTTCAATAACGAATCCACATCCAAAACGTGCACCTTTTGTAACAGCTGTATTACATATTGCACTCTTCTTTTTTTACTATCCCGTGTCCAGGCTTATTTAATGGGGAGCAGAAGCATCACAGACCCTGTCTCCTGTCTATGGTATATTCTTTTCTAAATTACTTTCTTCTAAAATCTGGATATAACACTTTTTTTTAGCCGAAGTGACACTGGCCCCTGATAGTTGTTTGTGCAATTTTAATGGACTTATGCCTATAGGCTTGCAAAAAAAACGCTCCTAATAGTAAAAGACAAACGATGGATCTCGCAATGAAATTCAGGGGTTAAGTTCAGTGGAATATCTTTATTTATTAATTACTGCAGTGACTGAGCGGATGACAACCTGGCACTGGCAACTCTATTCTCGTTCGCAACGATAAGAACACCACGCACTTAATTTCAATTCCAACCGTGGAATCAGATGAATGAATCGTATTCAGTTTCCAGTCAGTTGATGAACATATAGAAAGCAGCGCGAAGGGGCGTTGAATGTCTATCGAAACCGCTCTTTCAGGCACACACACGATGTCATTATTCATAATTCCACTCCACGAGTGTGGCCAAAGTCTTTTCAAGTGAATTTCAGTCAATTCAATCAATCCGGGTGAAATTGCAATCCATTGTTACTATCCAAATTAAACATTAGCTGTCAGTCGACAAACTTTAAGTCGATTGCGATGACATCCTCCGTACGGCGACCGACTTGTGCTTTTGACAGTTTTCCGTTCACTCAAAGTTGTAAATGATATGAATACATGAGAGGGTAGTGCCTCTGCCAGAGCATGTGCTATCGCCAGTCATCGCAGCGTCGTCACTTTCTGTGTGTGTCTTCTCTCTTGCGGGAGGGAGAGAATGAAAGTAAAAACAGCGAAAAAAAAAACGGGAAGGAACACACCACTATACATGATAATTCATCATCACATCTTGACATAATGAGAACTTAACGTTCAAGCGGGGCAATGGCACACACTCCCACCGACGCGACGCATCCCAGCGTCTGGCCAACATTACGTTAACTTATTCCGCTGATACACGTAAGCTCTCATGTTTATGTGAATGCGACGACGGTGAACGACATGGTGATGACGACGATGAAAACCAAGACAAGACCTTAGAGAAGTATCAACAGGATATTAAGGAGCATAACTCATGTTGGTGGCAAGAGCGTAGCCACATCAAAAACTCACTACCGCCGCCGCGCTGGTTTGGGTTCAAAGAATCTTTTAAAAAAATGCTCAGTCTCATTTTTCCCCGAGATTCGTTTATCATTGGAGATACACACTTTCATGACACTGGAGGAGATTTGTGTGAAGCACAACCGCATCCCCGCCGAGGGGTGTTAAAAGTGTAATATCATACGTTTTGAATACGGGGGGTGCGGCCGTCCTTGTGTGCGATTTTGGGATATGTTGCTGCAGGATATTTACTTCCTATTGATTGCGGAAGTTTCTTGTGTCTTCAGAGAAAACCGAGATGGGATGTCTGTAACAATGCCTGAAGTGCATTGAATTTAGTTTATCTTGTGATATTCGGCGCAGACATGGATTTGAGGAGTTTATTTGATGAACACATCAGCTGAGGCGTTCATCGATCTGTTGTCAGCTTATGCGTTTTGGACGGCATTGATAGTAGTCGTCCTAGTCCGGTTCATCTTATTGTCGTGCATATGCGGCTAAGATTCCTATATCGGCTTTTAGTTTCAATATTCGCAGATGGACGCAATAAACTCGGCGCTTAGTAATGCCGCTGTGCTCTAGGGGAGGACGTTATTTAAAAAAGTGGATGTATTTGCCAATGATGCAGTTGTTTTGAAAGAACCCTACGTTCTATAAGAGGGAGTTCAATGAAATAACAACAGAGTGGATATTAAGTTTGGTTATGGTGAATTGTCGAAAAATGAGTGCTTTTTGGTCATTGAAGTCGGCGTTTATCGCTTAGAAGGCCACTGATGATCTGTCTGTGTGAAGAAAGGTATAACGTTCGAGCAGGATCTGGATGGCTCCACAAGCACCAAACACAAAAAGGTGATCTTACCTTTTGCAACAACTACAGAGGTATATGCCAGCTCAACGTCGCCTGAAAAATCCTATCCAGCTGTAGTGTGATTTCTTCAATTTGATACTGGAAACGATAGTACAGCGGGCAGCTGTAAAGACAATCGAGAGGTACAATTGCAAGCTTAAGCAGTTTATCCACCTTGGGGCAAGCGTTTACTTCACAAATAACATCACGGTTTAGATTCGAAGTAGAACCACTCAAGTGGGGTCAAAACGTCTGACTCGAAAGACCAAAATCATGCTCTACAAGACTCTTATGCTGCCAGTCCTGCTATATGGAGCTGAACAATAAGCAAAAGTGATGACCTGATTCTTGATGCCTTCGAAAGAAAAATTCTACGTCGGACGTATGGTCCCGTCTGGGAGGAAGGCTAATGGAGGAGAAGACACAACTGCGAACTCTACGAGCTGTACACAAATGTGGATGTAGTCCGGAAAGCAAAAATCCGTCGACTACACTGGCTCGGCCACATGGAGCGAATGGACAGCAACGCTCCAGCAAAGAGTGTCTTCGAGTACGAGCCTCCTGGTTCGAAAAGAAAAAAAACTAAATCTCTGGTATAGGGACGTCGCGGATGTTAGACTTGTCTTGACTGGAAGCAGCGCACAACGTCAGCAAGGAAGGCAGCAATTGATCAGGCTCGCACCCCACATCGGCATGAACATACATACTTAGTTTCAAGTTTTAAGTCAAAGTAAACCACCCAACGAAAAAAACAATTATTCGATAAGTTTCGTTTAGTTTGACTTAACTTACGTAAGACGTTACTTTGTTCATGAGGCAAACCAGAGTCTTATCAATCGAACGCAAGTACAAGCAAAACTACACTCTGACCATGATGTAGCCTTTGCTCAGTTTCGGTAATCTTCGTTGGAATCTATTCAATTATATGGGTGCCTTATGAATGACTCCCTGCATAACATGTGTGATAGTTGCTTTTATCTATGCACGAAGTACTTGCATTTTTTAAGAACGCAAATGCGATCTCCCGATCGAAAACCAGTTGCTATACGGATCCAAATGAACAGAATCACAATACAATTAATGTGCCTGGTGAAATGTTGAACGGTACTAGCATAACAACCCATCGTGATATAGTGGTGAAACGTGAACAGCCTAAGGCTTCGAATAAATTAAATTAAATATTTTATTCACATTAACTGCATCAACCAAACCCTTAACTATGTGGTTTCGATGGTGCTGTGGATTGCTTTCTCAAATATCCCGTTGTATACTGGGTTTTCACTCATTTCTGCTCACACCCATATGATGATGCAATTTGCAGTACGAATTTCAGCAGCAATCATTGACATTCGAAAGTAGCAACCGAGTGGTTACTGTCTTAAGGTGCAGTTACGTTTTCTACTCAATCAAGTCGTGAATTGGAGATAGCGTCTAAAACTTGTGGATACAACACATGGAGATATATTAGCCTTGGCTCAATTCAACGGAGAAAATGACTTGCAACTCACGTCCACGCAGCGCAAACCTGATTAGAAAAGGCTTCTAAAATGTGGCTGCTTTCTGTATGCATACAACTGCAAGCCTGTTCCGAACTAAGCGTCTACAGGCTGTTCTTGTCTATCGTCCGTACTGCTTGTTCAAAGCTGTAAGTACGAAGCATAGTAAATTGCAGACTTATCTGATCACGTTGGGTGTATGTCACGCGAGAAAATCACTAAATTTATCAAAGAAAAACGTAGATAAACCAGTTGTGTAGACAAGCGTTACTGGAGTTCTCGTCCGTACCGGCCCACAAAGCCAATTTACTCAAGTGAAAGGTGAGTGCCTTAGTGCCCCTCTCACTGTAGTACTTATCATAGCATCCATTGAAAATTACACAAATATGAATCGAAGTTCGAATGGTGTAACTGACAACGGCACAAAAATGTTACCAGCGACCTCTCTAGTTTAATACGAATTTAAGCAAAGCAGAACACCAAACAGTTTCTTGCCAGTTTGTAAAGCGCACAGAAAATGCAATATCCTATGCTTCTTGATTAAGTGTCTCTTAATGACCGTTTGTTGGAGGCAATGTGCATCATATTTCTCAGTTCAGAGATCAATTACTGTCAGTAGGCGTTTTACTCGTTACTTGCACGATTTGGTTTCGTTTAAGGCGTATGTGTAACATTTTTCTGTATATTTTAGTTCA
Organism: Eristalis arbustorum; assembly: GCA_916610145.1. NCBI lineage: Eukaryota > Metazoa > Arthropoda > Insecta > Diptera > Syrphidae > Eristalis > Eristalis arbustorum. The sequence goes on along the minus strand of OU744320.1, from coordinate 26,277,472 downwards.
GATCAGAAATGGATTAGAAGCCGACTGCAAACTGTCATGAATATTAAGTTGCAAGGGCAGATAGTTCGAACTCTTTCAGTCAGCACTATATCTCGACGGATGTCCATATGTTCGCACACCAAGCCGGTGAATGAACCCCGATGTGTGGCGTTGTCGCACTGGTTCAGAGTAGTGGATTATTTTAGCAGAAGCTACGCTTTACATAGTTTTGCTATCTTAAGCGTTGGATTCTTACATGCTGGGCTAAACTCAAATCGGTACATAGCCCTTCTTCTTTTTCTGCTACAGTCCGGAGTGAACCTAGGCTTTGGCCAACTTTGAGGCCATAGTGAGGATTACTATTGCCGTAAACCGAATTGAGGATAATTCGAGTGGGCTTCTCTGTTAGTCTGTCAGTCGATGAAAAGAGATGGATCTCCAAAAGATGAAAGTAAGTCCGGGACTGGACCGGCCACCCGGTAGAAGCGACTCACCGGCGAATATTTGATATTAGTCTATACGGCTCGCCACCTTCCTCACTGACAAGTCTTACTGCAACTCAGCCTTGTTGTGAACTTGGTCCGAACAGCATTCCACGTGAAAAAATCCTTTTTCACTTTTCCCTTATCATGAGTATCGGGTGAAAATTTGTTCATCTTCAATTTTTGAATGCTGGTAGTGCTGTCGAAATCTGAAAAACCGAATGTGTAATGTAATTATTTTATCAATATTAAATACACCATCTTAGAATGCTGCACGCAACTCCGATGGATTGGAATTGTCTCTTGAATTCTTTCGAATTGTTAATTCTTCTTATCTTTCCTCTTCTTGGCACAATATTCTTAGCGCAGCGGAGCTCATTTCAAATGTAATAATTATTGGCTGTTCGTATTGTTCTATATTTGACAACTATCAAATCACTGTCAAATCTATGTTCGAAGTGTCACAGCTAATTCGAAGTGAAATTTAGTTCGCGTGAAACTCACAATAGCAAAAATAAATTCGGGCTAACAAAGATGCCACATGAAATATTTTCCAATCCAAATTCATAAGGCTGAATCTGTAATAAGGATATCGAACGCGGAACGCGAAAAAATAACTCTCAACAAAAGTTGTAAAAAGAAGGACACACAAGAAAAAAATCACTTAGAGTATCGTAGTTTGAGCAAGCAAACCCAGAGAAAAATTCCTTCAACCAGGGCTCATTTTTCAACGTACACCTACACTACACACCGTCATTAATATTGGCTCCGCACACAATCATTAAGCCGGTACACCCGTTTGTAATCATCGCATCTCAAGAACACCGACCAACTATTCACTTCCCATTTAATTATGTAAAACCCAGTGCGGGCACCGGCTAAGAGCAAAATGCCACCCAAAACAGGGAGAATAACAAAACATGAAAGGATAAAGAATCGTCCCCGTGGACTTGAAGTCATTGCAAAAGCGAAAGAGAGCGAACGCAGCCGTGGTCCGGCTGCAGACAGCTGTAGCCGCTGCTGGAGCAAAACAGCAAAATATCAAGGTGTTAAATTAATGCTTGGCTGTTGAATGAAAATTCTCATTAAAATGTAATTACCTTCCATAATTTTTAATTCCCATGGTAGAATTGGGTTTGCAGTCTCATTCCGAATTATTTTTCGTTTGTCTTGTTTATCTGAGACCAACTTTGCAGTTGCAAAACTAATTGTGTACTCGTACACGAAGGTTGTGTCGTTGAACTGATAGAGTGGGGGGACAGATTGTTGCAGAGTTCTTAGGGTTTTGCAGGAAATTATGGAATTATCTATTGGGCTGCCTAATGAGGCACCTTCAAACAAATGTAAACTGTTTCTTGAGAAAGCTACGAGGCTTCAAGAAGTACAATTACTCGGTTGCGGATTTTAAAATTTCGATCGTTTGTCATTAGCAAAAATCTGGGAATAATTCATTAGTGATTGTAGGAGTTGTTGTACGCATTTGACCTTGTGCTACGGCATATCAGAACGACGTATATTACTTGCGGATTTTCGTCTGCTTTCTGCATGAGTTGTGTTCACGCGAGTATCTTCTCACGACCTTTACACCTGAAATGCATGTCGACGCACAGCCTATTCGTTGATGTCAAAGCCGTATATATCAGCGTGTATAGAGAGAAGATACACATCTCCAGTGTCCAGTGCTGACATTCCTCCAAACTCGTCTGACTGAGTGACGATAGAGAAATATGTCATAAAAGTCGGAAATGAACTCACCGAGACCTTCTATGTCAAAAAAGGTCTCAGACAAGGAAGCACGCTTTCACTTGACATCTTTAAAATCACTCTTGAGATATTGACTGCCATCATCGAAAAGTCTGGTCAATTTCTAGGAAATACTCCGCCGATATTTTGTGGCGTTGATTGGTCGAACAAATGGAGCGCTTGGTTGAACCGACAGTTCGTCGCAATGGGCAGGAATCGGATATCAAACGCAGAATTACTCTTGCCAACCGCTGCAAAAAGCATTTAATAGACGGAAGACCAAGTTGACTGCATAGAAGACAGGCTGCTTTAGGCTGCAGAGGCGCGGACCATATACAAAGCGGATGAAGAGGTTCTTGTTTTTCTTTGCATGAGAAAGTTTGGGACTGTTTGCGTTGAAGGCATCTGGAGAACAGGATTCCACTGCAATTGCGGACTGCGGACCTCAACTGCGGACTGTATGGGTTGTACCATGACATGAGCTTAGCAAGGTGTCGACCAGGCCTGACCAACCGTTGACAGCCGTTGAGTTATAGAGCCTTATAACGAAAGACCAAGTTGACTCATTGTATGACTTTGACCTTGCGCAACGGTTAAGAGGCATGGACTAAATCCAAAGCGGATGTCGATGTTATTGGCATTTGGAGAAGAAGGTTCAAACACGAAATGCATGGACTATGCAGTGACATGAGCTTAGCCAGGCGTCTAAGAACCCAACGCTTACGATGTCTAAACCATGCAGAGCGTATGAACAAGACTGCTTCAGCCCGAAGAGTCTTCGACTCGGAACCAGTGGGACAACGTAATAGAACACGATCACGAAGAAAATGGCTCACTCAAATGGAGACCGACATCAACCAGCTTGCGTGCGAAATTGGAGGCAGCTGGCTAAGGATGGTGCCAGCTGGAGAGGCTTGTTGGCTGAGGCCCAGGATCACATCAGACTGTAGCGCCATAAGGAGAAGAAAAAGTATAGGAATGGTACGTAGTTCTTGAAAGTAAGGAATATGGCGAGCGGGTGAGTGCTTCCTACCGAGTGGCACCCAATCCTGGATTTACTTTCATCTATCAAAGATGCAGCGGAGTCGTGGTCTTCTTTTACCGCGTTGTCGGGGACGGATTCAAAGACCTTCCGGGCCTGAGCAAGAGACCTAGCTATCTGAGACCACAGATTCGAAGTCGTGTGACCAAATCGATGATTGTTTGACAGTTCGTCGTTCAGTCTCCTCCTCAAAACACTATCCGTACATACGGTACCAAAGACCATTCGAAGGACTTTTCTCTCTCGAAACAACCAAGAATATATCCTCTCCCGCTTTAGATAGTGTCCATGCTACAGCAGGACAGCTACTATCAAGGTCTCTTATAGGGATATCTTGCTTCTTCGAGAGAGGGCTTTATTCCTGACTAGCCTTCCAAGTTAAAAAATACAGCTATTGGCCGGCGTTATCCTCCATTTCATCTCCGCGGTGGTGTCATTGCTTGTATTAACTTCGGAGCTCTTTCGAGTAACTGACAGGGTGACAGAGACGCCCATGGAGTGTGCCACTCGAAATTTCCTCAATTTGGCTTACGGCAATAGTGAGGCCGGTCTGTCAAGTTTTCAATTGCATTATGCAGCTCATCAGGGGATGGTTTCAATGATCCCTGAGAACGAGCTTATTACCCGCATCAAAACTGTCCGACCATTGTGCCCTATTTTCTGACTTGACGTGAACTGGTCACCAACGTCGTGGACACAATCCGGAAGCATAATGCGAAAACCTCCACGCCAACAATATTCCCCCACCGAATGATGCAATCCCGGCTCATTATTACTTCAACACTGACTATAAATGCAACGACCGCAGAGAAAGTGCATCAGAATTGAATCGACACTCAGTCACCTCAACAGCCACACTCTATCGAACCATGAAGGTATAATCGAAACATTTTAAGTATAATTGAAAATTGCATTCTCTTCTTTACTTAACTAGGTCCTTATTTTCTTTGCACTCATCGTCGTCCTCGCTGTTGCATCAGCATCCGTCATCGGAATCGGACATGGCCCAATCGCCCTAGGACACGTTGGCGTTCCATTGGCTGGCACAGTTCAAGTTGCTGGACTCGGCACCATAGTCAGCCCTGGACTTGTCCATGGACATTTGGTTCATGGTTAGGACACCGTTCTACAGACACCATCATTATCAGCATGAAGCAATAAATTTCTCGTTTTATACAAAAAGCAAATATTTGCCTATTTAACTGATGAATCCCATCATCGTTGTGCTCGTAAACTGCGGATACCTATCGACGGCTTACTGTCAGACAGATGACACCGACCTCATGTTTGTTTTCGGTATTTACTCGGCCTCGTTTCGCGTGCCCTGAGACCACCGGTCGACGTGCACACATGCCGGTGTTGTCTTTACATTCATACCGTTGGCCACATTTAAGCGCTTTTCTGCATACCTCAACATCGATAACTGAGGGAGTGAGAGAGACAGAGGGAGAGAGAGAGAGGGAGTTAAGCTTCATGGTCATAGCAAGCACATTGCTGTTTACCTTTAGGCAGATTTCTGGCAGAATTGCCAAATGGCGTCGTTACTCATTGCCACAAAATCAGATATTAAGGCTTATGGCCAAATGAAATATATCCCGGCACAAGGTCAATAACCACACCTGCCGTAAAGGTGTCAAATGCGAGCTCCCATACAGCCGCTTGCCCTTTGAATATGGCGTTACAGAGATGAGTTCACAGTCGGCGTCCGCCCGTGGGTGGTAAATATCTAGGAGAAATTCATGACACCTGAAAAGCCACACGCTTTTTCAAGGCGCAATGAGTATCGATTACACGGCGAAATAAAGTTTCCGTTCTCCTGAACCCGGGAAACTTTGTTCGGAATAAGAAACGGCGAAAAATTCACCAAAACGTGAGGCGAATATCCTGGCACACGAAACTATGTACTGTCTAACAATGACTTAGGACACACGGGCACACGGACATGAAAAGCATCTCTGCCAACGGGGAAAAAGAAAAATCACGGTAAAGCTATCGAAGTCCCCCCCACTGGCACACCGGTGTTGCTCTGTCTGTCGCGCTCCCTCCGAGTGTGGCTTTGTGTGTGTAAATGGTATCGCATTCCCAGAGGAATCCTCCTCCCAGGGTGGGCATAAAAGGTGCAGACGACAACGGGATAACAATCCCTTTTTCGCTTCTCATGGAACGAAAAAAGGGAAAATGCAATAAATTTTGATGATTATTTGTTCCTGTCGCATTGCGGTTGTAATTTAAATCTCTCGGAACTCTCTAGGAAATTGCATCGTCTCTCCTGGAACGGACCGTCGTACTGTGTGGTGGTTGCCACTCGTATTTTTCTCTTGTTTTCGTATGCAGTCTGTGCCGCATCCATGCATGGCTCTCTGTGTACAAGGGCCATTCGGCACTCACATATGAGTGGGTGCTTATCCTCGCCAGTGGTTTGTTGACCCAGCATTCGAATAAATTGTCTCACTTTTCGTGATGCAGAAAGTTTTCGGGAAACATTGCCAAAATCTTGGTTACACTTGCTTATCCGTTGGCGTAGTCAGTATGCTCCGAGCCCATAAGCCTATGGTTCAATCTGCAAGCAAAAGATTAAGTGTGCTGATTGAATGGGCAAAAACAACTGCTCCAAGAAGATACTTTATAGTGGGTCATTCTTCTTTTTGAGAGCGTATTGTAATCTCTCGGCCGGGGGTTTGGTGAACCCTCTGGAATTGATGGTGACAGCTTTGACTACTCGGTGAGTATGTGCTAGCTGAGATTCTTAGACTTTATCTGAGCGTGTGCATTTGTGATTTAAAATTTAATTTTCTTGAGTACTCTAAGTAATAGGCACCGGGTGCTGGGTACACATGTACATTAGCATGGGTGTTACTGGATTTAGACATAACTTATTGGAATGAATCCAGGCAGTTAGTGGTCTAGTCCATAGTGCTACCACGAAACAGAGTGAACCCAGTTGAAGTCGGCTGTAGCCTTATGTAGGCAGAATGTTCCAGTGGTTTGAGCAAGGCGAATGAAACCTGGTGGTTCTAGGGTAGCTACATCACTTAATGACTTAAAGATCACTTGCTCTGGAGTTTTGTAAAGCGTTGTGGCAAAGGTTGGACAAATACAGTGAAGATGCTCCTGAGTTAAAACCACCTGCGTTTCTTTGCAGTTTCGGCATCTACCTGCCGGCCAGGATTAGTCTGGGAACAAGGTTGCCCACCAGGCAGTGGCCTGTGTTGATCCCTACTAGCAGTTATTTCTTGGTAGCAACATTTTTAGATTGATTTTGGGGCTATTGTATACTTCATCATCGAATCGATTAATAGACGTGTGAAAACATGGAAAAACTGTCGCCAGACGTCATAGGTAGGCCCAATAAAGCCGCCGCTGCCGCTTTCGGGAAATGTTTTAGAAGCTTGTCAAAACGATTACACAATTTTTCGAAGCGGATTTTCAAGAAAGGTGTCCTGAATTGCAACAAATACCGTTGTGATACATTCAGATCCAATAATGAGCGATTTGAGGCATCTACCATCCCGACAACACAAGGTATCACTCCCTGAAGTTATGGAAATGATTTTAAATTGGTTTAAGTCGATTTAAGTCCAGTTAATGACCCTACATCGACCACTGTGCGCTGTGGCAATTTGAATTTTAGTTTTGTGGCATGAATTCTTGCGCTTCCACGTATTGTTTGCTGTTAGCAGTAGTTCATTGTCAAGTTCTTTAAAGAAACTTGTTATAGAACCTGCGATGCGAGCTCTACGAGCTGTACAACGACATTGGCATAGTCAAACGAATTCAATTGGCCCCACTCAGATGGCTAGGTCATGTAGAGAGAATGGACATTAACGCTCCAGAGGGATAACGCGGCATAGGAAGACCACTCTCTCGATGGCGTAATCAGCTGGAAAGGAACAACTCCGTCGATGACGTAACCAGCTGGAAAGAATTCTTAATCAGCTGGGCTTACTAAACTGGTCATGCCTTGCCCAAATCGTGCTAGTTGCAGCCCAGGTCCACACCGGTATGTAGCGCCACGCAAAGAAGAAGAAACTTGGATGCTTAGTTTTATATAATTTACATACATTATATATTTTTTTAATATGGTGACTCCACTCTTTAATAGTTCATCAGCTGCTTCATTTTTCTGGATTCCCACATGCCCAGGTACTCACAAGACAGTGACTGCGTTGTTAGCAACAGAGGTTCGGTAGGGCATGAAAGCAGTCGTATACCATTTTGGACTTTAATGCATTACTTCTTAGTGCCTTTAGCGCCTTTCTTCAGGCCCGTGGCGTTGTGAGTATGTGCGCATGTGCATCCACCCCAACGACGAAGTCGTTAGTTCGATTATTGCTCTGTACGATCCAAATAATTTTCTCTGCCCCACCACTTTCGAGTCACTGAGAATGGTCAAAGAGTATTATCTATCTAGAAAAATTCTCTCAAGCTTGGCCGTTCGTAGCCGACATAGAACTCTTGGTCTCTTCCACTAATGAGAGAAGAAGAAAAGCTTTGCAATGAACGCCTTCGGACTATAGCGCCACCTATATTATATTTATATCTTTTATCAGATATTAAAATTTGTGCGGTTTGCGCTGGCTATCAACCTAAGCTTAGAAGCTTTCTGGATGGCCACCAGCGCCGACTGAAAGCTACTGCTTCCTTCGTCGGGCTTGTATTGGGTTTTAACATCTTGGGATGCATTATACCATATACAAATTGTAGTAAAGTAGACAGAGTTTCAATAGACAGATATTTTAATAGGAAGGACTTAAAACTAGCATTCACAGCATTCACAGTCTTTCGGACTAAAAAAGGCATAGCTTCTTATATAGATAGTCAGGCTCGCACAACGTCCTGTATTTAATCAGATTGTCGCAGGTACAACCGCGGATTTTTTCGAGTAGAGGGAAACGTGGTCATATCTCCAAACATTATACACAAAGCGACCAATATTGTTATAAGCAACATTCAGCTTCCGTCTAGTTGCATAGTCTGGATTGCAAGCTATCCCGAAGCAATGCAACAAAAGAGAGAGAAGAGAGTTGAGAGTCTTGTCTGTGTGGGAAGTAAATGTCGTATCCCTCAGAGAGCACGTGGCCTACCATAAACCCTGGCAATAGTGGCATTTAGGTGTGTGGACCAAGTGTCTGTAAGTTAAATGAGTTATCTACTCAGAACCCATACTCTGACCAGTAAAACTCCGCATGTAAGCTAAAACCTAATAACAAACGTCACTGCTTTTGACATTCTTACAGTATCGTCCGCTTAGACGCTCAAGCGCTTTAATGACATTGTACTGCTTCGACAGAAGCGGCAATGATTATGCTTCGTCAATTGGTGGTTAAACTGAGTGTAAGCCATGTCCACTTGCAGATTCATTTGTTGAATAATCTAGACCTGTTTCTGCAAATACTGTGATTGACAGATGATAATGAGGAGTATCCGCCTTTTCTCCCATGCCACTGCAAACTCTGCATATAAATCCGTTTGCTAGCCCAATTTTCATTTCACGCTATTTCAGATGACTATGGCCACCTAACACTCCAACTGCCATGACAAGCAACTTTTTGCTGGCTAGAAAAGCCGAGTGGCCTCGTTCGCGGTTGGACATTTTATTGGCTTACTCTGTGATCGTTCGTTGAAAGCTCATCCCCTTCTTTACTACTAGTCCGTGATCCAGCGTAGGGCTATCGAGTGTGTGTGTGCTAAACATTGAGAAGTTCGCAAGAGCCCATGCCCAGTTTGGCCAGTTTGGAAATTTCTTAAATGACTCTCAAATAAAATAAGTGTTTCCTACATTGAGTGGTGGCCCGTGGTGTTATAGGTACGTGCCTTCAATCTCGACGTCGCAGGTTCGATTCCTGCTCTGTGCGACAAAAATAACTTTCCCACCCCCTCATCTTTCGAGTCACTGACAATACTTCCCTGTCCAGAAAAATCTTCTCAAACTTGGCCGTTCGGAGTCGACTAAAAACTGTAGGTCCCTTCCATAAGCGACAGAGCAAGAGCACGTACAAAACGAATGATTGCTGAGAAGCTGGGCTCTAGCACACTATGAGCTGCAATGTCAGGGCGGGTTTCCAACATTGAATTTGAATTCTGAACTCAGCTTTGACCGCCAAGACATGCTATGGAACCGTACTTGTTTAACAATTCGATGAATACTTGCATAATTTATCATCTCCAGCCATCTGTACAAACGTGGTGTGTCAACTTGTTGATGGTTCCACTACTGCCTTGAAATAGACGAGTATTCCGCGAAGGATTACTACACTCAGCTTGACCACCGACCGTAAAAGAGGTCGTTCTACAATCATTTTCTACACAAATTCTCCGACGGTCACAAAAAAGTGCTTAAGTACAATATCAGATATAGTAATTTTGTAAACAATCGCTCTAAGGCAATAGCAAACCAATTCTTAAAGTGTCATCCTGAATTCCACAATTATTCCAAGAAATCAGTTCAAGTAAGTTGATATATACAGGGAAACAGTCACGGTCTTCAACAACAACACTCGCCACTGGCTACGCAAATCTGTTCCCCCTTACTATGGCGCTGATACGAGAACCATTGCCTTTACGGATATTTGAAGATTTTCCACTTCATTTTCTGATCAGATCATCTCTCGTGTATTACCCATATTTTTCTGCGTCTCACGTTTTTACAAGTTCAACCAAAAGTTGGTGGGGACTCCATTACAACAGCTGTATATGGGAGCGTATACGTTCGTGGGACGTGATAGTTTTCAGTGATTTGTCTATTGTGTAAGGGTTGCTGCAAGGAGCGCACAACTTTGGCTCTCTTTCCGGTCTCCGGCAGCGCTCGCCATTAGGTAATCGAAATTTCGTCCTTATTGAAAACAGAGAGGAAGTATTTCCACTTGCTCCTTCTTTCCACTTTCCGTCCTATGCTCTTATTTTGTTTTTCCTTGTTTTCGTTTTGGCCATGGATGCATTAGGGATCACCGTGTCCTTGGGTGGCTTTTTCTATTTATTTCTAATGCAGCAAGATGTTGTGCCGGCATCTTGTGGGTGGATAGCACTTAAAGGATACGATACGTGATTTCGGGATGAATTGGCATTTTATGGGCTTCCGTGAAAAAATAATGAATGGGAATTGTGATTACTTATGTGATAATGGAAATTAAAAGGCAATATACGCCCGATAATGGCATGTTACGACGACGCCAACCGAAATGGTCTGTACACCGCCTAAGATGACCACTGATCACGAGGCTCACGTTGCAAGAGAAGATAAAAAAAAAACCGAGAATGGATTGTGTAAAATCCTATTACGTTGCCCTTGCCTTCGCCTCGGGAAAGCAATCATTCTGAAACAATACCTGACCGGCCGACAAAGCCGTCCCTTCACTGGTCTGCCCTGGTCAGCAGAAACTGAAAGGAAGAAACGAAGAAAAGGGACAACCATCAGCGATTTAGCATCAATAGAAATTAAAGCAAAATCCCTCTTTAAGGCGAATCCTAAAAGTCATTAAATTTCTTCGTACCGGTTGCGACCTTGTCCTCATGCGGTGTAGGTCAAACTTTTCAATGGGCGCACAAAACTCCTGTCGACATAAAAACCAAGAAGATATGGTCAGTAAATGTAAAAGGATAATTATTTGCCGAGTGTATTTCTGCTGCTTCGGCTGCTGTGCAGTGGATGATGGTCGGGGATTTTCCTGTGCAAAGAAATCCGATGAGAGTGGTAATTTGTGCCATTAAAAGGGACATTCGAGGGCACAAAGCATGCGTGCTGGCATTCATTTTTCGGTGGAGATGAAACCCTTTTGCAAATAGTTCCACGCAATTAGCCAGGAAATAACAGCCATCGCAATTTTTATTGATGAACATTATTGTCGTCGTTGTCGATGTCGTTTGTGTGCCACCACCACCCGCCCTGTAGGATGCGTACGTTTGTTGGTTGAACGGTGCGAATAACATACTCGTTTCTAATCCCACCCGCAAGCCATTGTATACCCAGCAAATCAACGAGCTGTGAAAGGACAATGTTCGATGCTTTTATGTGGTTTCCGTTTCTGGGGGTTGAAAGGGGGGATTTTTATTGCATGACGGCTGAGTGTTCCGCTTTTTTGTGACAGACCAGAAATGTGCGCTTCCTTTGAAGCTTCCTCCGTGACTCATTTGTGTAAGACACAATTATTTGGCTGAAATGATATATTCAGCTTGGGCGACATCATGCCAACCGAGTGTGGGTGCATGCGCGGATGTGTCAATTTGGAAGTTGGATGTCGTTCGATTTCTGACAACAAGGCGATATTGATTTTATGAGAGAGGAACCTAATTGATGTCTTAACAATGCGGATGATGAGCACTTCCTTTTTGAGGAAGAGATCGTTAAACTGAAACGATTGGAGTGGAAAGACTCGACAAAATGTTCCAATTCAAAAGAGAATGTACATGAAAGCAGATATGAGGACCTGGCAAGAGCGGTTTGTCAGGTGCTTTAGCATCCGCCAAAAATCCAGCTGGAAAATGCAAAGCACTCAGCAGAAGGGGTTAAAGCTGATGTCCTGCGAAGCGCTTCTTCAGTAAACAGATGGATCAACCAACAAGCCTCTCCAACTAGCGCGATCTCTGGCTAGCTGCCTCGAGTTTTGCACACCAAGTTGGTTGAGGTCCTTCTCCACTTGGGTGCGGCAACTTAAACGCGGGGGTCCTCTTATGCGTCGCCTCACAGGTTCGGATACGAATATTCTTCGGGCCGGAGCTGTGGTGTCCAACTGCTCTACCAGATCGAGCCACCGTAGGCGTTGGATCCGTAGAAGCCTAACTAGGTTCATGTCGTTGTACCGACCGTAGAGTTCGATGTTGAATCTCTTCCTCCAGAACCCGTCAACACAAACAGGACCAAAGATCGCACGTAGAACTTTTCTCTCAAAGAGACCAAGGACTTCTTCAAACGCTTTCGAGATTGTCCATGCCTCCGCGCCGTATAGCAGGACTGGGATGATCAGTGTCTTATATATCATAGAGTCAACTCGGTTCTTCGAGAGAGGGCTATAATACACAACTGCCTCTTGAGCCCAAAGAAACAGCCATTGGCAAGAGTTATCCTGCGCTTGATCTCGGTACGTGAAGTCCTTGACTATCTCGAAGTTATAGCTGCCCATTGTGACGCTCTGTCCAAGACGTCGATGTTGTATGTCCTTTTTTGAGGACAGCATATACTTCGTTTTGCCCTCATTCACCGCCAGACCCATTTTAGCCGCTTTCGTCTCAATGTTAGCAAAAGCCTCACTGACGGCTCGCTGAGTTCTGCCAATCATGTCAACGTCATCGGCGTATGCTAACAAATGCCCGGACTTCTGGAAGATCATGCCACTAGTGTTGGCGTTTGAGTTTTGCACCATCTTCTCCAGGAGGATGTTGAAGAAATCTCATGACAGCGCGTCGCCTGTCTATACCTTTTTTTGACAATGAATGTCTCGGTGAGTTCGTTACCGACCTTGATGGAGCAGCAAAAAAAAGTAAGCATTACTTCAGGAAATACTTCGTTGCTAGCTTTTAGTTCACCTTTGGGCACTAATCAATAGATGTCGAAACGCCGCGTAGGCCAATTCCAAACAATTTTTCAAAGACAGATGGTATTTTGTGTGAAAGTGCGCGGATAAGTCCATCAGATGTTGTACACTTCTGCTCTACAACCCCTGTGGGTGGCGCTACAGCCCGTAGAGGGCCATGGCCTATCTCCTCAGCAACCGCTCGTGTTGTGCGCGTTATTGATCTTTCACGAAAATAAAGTATATACAGTTTTATGATTACTCCGAACGGCTAAGTTTGAAAAGCTTTTTCCAAACAGGGAATACTCTTTGAGCATTGTCAGTGCCACGAACGAAGTGGGGCCCCGAAAATTATTGATTCCTGTCGTAACGACCAGGGATCGAACCCCGACGTCAATCTTCAAGTGCAGTGGAGCTGTGCATTCATCGCTCAAGCTGCAACACTTCGACGAATAAATGCACCTGTCACATAGATGGGGCCATCGATTCTGTTGTTCCTCTCGAGGGCTGTGCATTCCCTAGACAGTGCCACGCAACATGCCAGTGATATTTTGTCTCTCTATTACTAAAGTCCTTTATTTCTGTCTGCTTCTTACCATTCCATCTGTCTAACCATCTGTGGTGTTCTAATTTGAATAAAACTTTAGTGAAAGTCTCTGCCGATAAGCTGCATCACGATTTGCATCCGCATATGATGCAATATAACTTGCGACTTGCACAGCCACCGACCTATAAATACGGTCGCCTTAGCACTGCTGGGAACATATTTGAAAAGACAGCAAGTCAATTCAGACACAAACCACCAACTCAAGCCAACAATGAAGGTAAGTCCTTTGCATACCATACACATCCTGGCGTTTACTTAAAAAGAAAACACTGCACTGCCAAACAGGTCCTCATTTTCTTCGCTCTCGTCGCTTTGGCTGTTGCTTCGGCATCAGTGATTGGACCGATTGCAGCTCCAATTGCCCTTGGACACGTCGGAGGCCCTCTTGCCGGAAGCGTGCACATCGCCGGTGTCCCAGCTCTGGTCGCTCCTGGCATCGCCCTCGCCCATGGAATTCATGGTTAATTGCACGTTAACTTGTAACACGCTCAAATCATGTCACATCGATTTGAATAAAACACCTATTTCCCATTTTCATAGCAAAGCACGCAACACATTTAAGTCTCTCTGTATATGGTCTCGACTGGACTGGAGAACATTGATTATTTAGCTATTAAAAGTTTTGCATACGAGAACAGGAGATGCTTAAGATATTATCGTCATGCTCCTCTGGCAATAACTGTGTCAAAAGCGGGTGCTGTGGTTGCAGCATTGAAGTGTTTGTCGAGTGGGAAAGTGGGTGGGACGATAAGAACTGCATCGAGTGGTGTTTGCGAGTAGACGAGGTAAGCGCTTACGAAGTATCCATTGACGTACACTGACCCAATTAGATGAAGTGTCTGGTGAACCCATCAAATGAACTCCGCAAAGTGGGTCAATTATCGAAGTATTCTTGTGATAAATTGATTCATTTATGTTGAGGAACATCTTCAGCCGCATAGTGCTGAGACTTGAATGAATTGCCGACAATGCGAGTCTGCATCGGTCTAGGCGATTGGGGAGATTGATGAGATTGGTGTCGTTTCGAAGTGTTTGTGTGTCGAAACCGAACGAGATTTTCGGTGACACAGAATTCAAAAGGGAGCTCAGGGCACTTCTTCTTGGAGGCATTCTTCTAATAGTGCTGCCGGGTGTCGGGTGGGTTGGGCCATCGACTGGAGAATGAGTCTTCACTGAAACCGGCACGACTGAGAGGTGTACAAGACTGTCCGAAGTAGACCTAGCCATTGGGTCACTAGCAAAGTGTAATCTTACGACAGAACAATAGATTCTGTCCAGAATCGAAGTAGTCTACTGTTTTAATGCGTAGGGTGTGACAATTCAGTTTGAGACGATTTTTCATAAGAGCCACGGCTTGAAATCCCACAGGACTGTCTACCTGTCAATTTCAACAGCGACACCAGCGCGCTTTTTTACCTTTGCCCAGCTAGCATGTACTAGACGACACACTGTGGTGCAGCGCTGAGATCAAGCGAAGTATCTGATAAACAAAGCCCATTTATTACATCCAAGTTAACCCTCTACAAGACATTAACCGCCCTATGCGAACGGAGAAATGGACTTTGTTAAAAGCGGACGAAGTCCCCTCAGGTGATTTTCGGTCCCGTCCGCAAGAATGGTGAGTGGAGGTGAAGATGTTACTCTACGAACTATTCAACGACTTCGACTTAGACAGAAGAGTAAAGATTCGAGAGCGGAGATGTTTAGGTCATGTAGAGCGGATGTAAGTCAACGATTCGGCCCAGAGGTACGGCGCACTAGACAAAATCCGCGACTCAGGTGCTGCATGCAAATGGAAAGGAACCTCAACCAACAGCTAACCAAGGATTGATCTGACTGGAGACGCTGGTTGAAACCCAGATTCCTACTCGACTGTACCGTCATCTATAAGTAGGTAAGTAAGTTGAGGGGAACAGTAACGCTGCTTAGGAAATTCAAAATCAATATCTGTACCCTCCAGCGTTTTCTGAATATTTAACCGAGTCGTCATGGCTTAGATATGATGAGCGATATGTAAATCCTAAGAAGATTGTGTAGGATTTTGAATTTTCGCACTAATATGTAACTTGTCACATTTCACATGAAGGCACTTACAAAATTCAGAGCTCGGTTCGGCTAGAGCTTAACCGGCTGCAGCACTCGATGCTATCCCGCACCTTAGTGCCCTCAACATATTCTCTGGCGACAGAGCGCCCTCATTGGCCTTCCAGCACAGCCACCGAAGAGCATTTAAATTTTCTGGGATACCGAACACAATGCCAGGACCAGAGGAGAATATTTGGCAGTGCCTCATGCGCTCAATAAAGAAAGAATGGAAGATGACGCTCTGGATAGTGCCAGAGCTCGATGGCTGGGTTTGACTAAGCAACAGCAACAGACGGTGAGCAAGAAGAGATCCTCCTCATCAGTCACAGTCAGTAAAGAAGAATATGTGCTATGGAGTCCTTACCGGGCACTGTAGTACAAGAACACATGATACACCGCACGACGAGGAAGTAGTCAAAATCTGGTCTGAGTTCGGTCAGGTGTGTGGATAGACGCTATGGGACCACGTTTCACTTAGGTCCTAATGGACCCATTGTGATGCCCATGGGAATGTAACCTTCTGTCCTACTCGTTGATTGATGTGGGAGCAGTCGGTTACAGATGTTGTGCTGTCCGGTGGTCTTGACAACCCTAAAAATTTAGAGGGACATCTGCTATGCCTTGGGCATTCTGGAAGAAGAAATCTCCCAGTATGCAGAGACTGGGGCAGTGGCAAAGGTAGTGGGTGATATCCTCAATCTGTTCTTCCTCACAGCCACAGCATATGATGTAATGGTTGAGTCCCATTTTTTGTTCATCACTGCCGACTAGGTCTGTTTTCACGCTGCTATATCTAGGTCACAACATCGAGTGGTCTCACGGGTGGGAAGAAAGTCTCACTTTTTATTGGTTAATTGCATGATTCTTTTGTCCACTTGGCATCAGCAGGGGGTGGATGGAAACATGGTATTACTGGGGATGGGGCGGATTAGACACCTTGTCAGTGATGCCCTTGTGAGCATTAAGAGACTCAGCAAGATCGAATGCTGCGACCCAAGAAACTTGAGCTCTTCGCTGCAGCTTGGACTCGATTTCTAAGCCGAAATTACTTTAATGGACTGGTAAGGTCAGGTCAGGTGGTATTTCCAAATGATATCACTTCGGCCGCTTTTTTGACTGCTAGGACCACCGCATACAAGTTTGATGGAGCAGTGCATGGTTAACAATTCGGGGTAGATGCCCGCGCTCTTTTTTTGTCTATCTACGACCTATCTGTATAAACAAGGATGGAGTTCGAGTTATTGATGGGTTCTTCTGTGTCGAATTTAAGGAAGGGTAGGGTGAAGTCACTTACAGTGCGTTCTGCTTGTAATCTATCCACAGTATGAATGCCAGTATGAACGTTTATGGTGCGTACCAGCTTTTGGATTGGGTTCCTAATGGCACATTTCGCGGCAGACTTCTGCACATATATGTTATGTAGGTCTAGCGGAAGAAGATATTTGCCCGCTTTAGGAGTGGTGGCGATTTCTCCGGTCACATACTCATGCTAGTGTCTGTATTCTTTACATCAGCTATGTGAGTGTTATACCCTCGATGGTATTTTTTGAGGGTCAGTCCTAAGGTTCCCTTTAATCTCAGTATTTTCCGAGAATTTGACTTTTGACATTGACTAACACCCAGGGAAGATAGGAAACTTCCCCACCTTGAAGCTCAACGTTAATGGTCGAATCGCCTAAGGTAGCTTTGATGAATCCCTGACTGAGCTCGCTTACAATTACTGAAGTCACGGATTGCTCAACTTAAGCCTTCTCGAGCGCAACTTTGATTGACTCGTAAATGCGCCTTCGCGGTCCAAGAATGCGGCGAGGGACACATTCCTTGACATCCAGGATTCGCCAGAGCACTGACAGCATCATGATGTGCTGCTTCCATGCCTTTACCATTCATGTACGCTTGCTGGGCACAAGAAATCGTGTCATGTTTAACGTTATTCCTTATACGAATGAGATAAGGCTTATTGGTCTGAAAAATTTCGCGATGCCGTGGAAAGCTGAACCCGCTTCAGGGATGAAGACTACCTTGACTTCCTTCCAGGTAGACGGAACATGGCCGTGAGTCAGGCTGCCAAGGAAGACATCTTTAAGGATGGTCTCCTTTGTCTTTTTTAGCGTAATGGCAAGAATGCTGTCGATTCCAAGTGACTTAAAAGGTTGAAAGGAGTTGATGGCCCTTCGTATTCTGTCCTCGCCCATTATTCCATTTGGTACATTGGTTGCAGCGGTTAGAGACATATCAGTCTAAGGATACCCACTACAGCAAATAGATGAATTCTGCTTCAGAGGAAGCAATTCTTACTTGAGCTGCAGAACAAAAAGGGGGATGTCTAGATAGAATATGAGACAATCCAGCGAAAACACGTGAAGCTACATGAGCCGATGGGTGTGCACACCCATTTTTCTACAAATGTATCTACTTATTTATCATCCACGCCACGACTGGATCGTATGGTCCTTAGCAATAACTTCACTTGGCACCCTGCTTCAAATCAGTAATTTGATCTTTCCTGGAATTGCCATCAAAAGGCGTAAGCACCGCAGCAAGTCAATCGACTCTACATAACTGAATGTATTAAATTCATTAAATTGCGAAAATTGTGAAAATTATAAGCCAAGAAAATGTAACTGCTCTTCACAATAGAATTCCCAGAATGCACTCAATTTTCCCTTTCTCCTCAAAGCAGCAAGAGACGGCAAAACGGAAAATCAAACCATTTCGTTGAAGTGAAACCAATGAGTCCGTCACTGCACATTGTCACGTTGTGGGGAGATTAGTTCTGCCCTGCTAGTGCATTGAAAGTTCATGCTGTCAGCGAACTATGTAGTCCCAGCGGTGAACGATGAAATATTGACTTCACTATCTTTCGCAAACAGGAAAGTCAAGTTTTTCAATCACGCCTTTCATTCAAAGGTCGAAGTGCGATGAGTGTTAGATTGTTTTTCTTTTGTATCTTGCGCGGCGGGATAATTAATTTTACGGTAATAAAAGTGTGTAAAGCACTCCAGCCACAAACACTGCACACTTCGATGCCTGGGATGGTTGAGCGTTCATTATGCCCGCAAGCGGTGGGTGACAGCTATGAATGCCTTTGCGCGTTAATGAGAGCAGTGGCGGAAGAGCAGAAAAAAAGAATTACTCGATGTTATAGGGAAGCGCTGAAGGGATACTCGACCGAGACTGCTGAAGGGGTCATTAGTTTTACGGTCGTTACGGTTCCTTTATAATGCAAGTTTATTTTTTCTATTTTCCTGCGGCTAAGTAGATGATGCAGAAATAAATTGATAAAATGCCTGGTAGTGGTTGGTGACTTATTTGACCGGCGGGTATGCAAATCGGCTTCGTTTAACTGGTCAGTGGAAGGAGTGGACACTTTGCATATTTTACATTGTTGCAATCGCATGCAAGAGAATTATTCTCACTCTTTGACAAAAGCGTGGTAGTAGTGCTGTTCTAGTTTCAGCGACGTTGATTTGATTTGCGTCGCATTTGCAAACGCACGATTTTCATGCAAACTAGAGTAGTAATATGGTCATGGCAATTACAACTGAATTAACATAACGTAAATGTCGTCCACAATGCATTGATGAGTGGTTTGACTAACCCTGGTGACAGATTCGCTTGCTATGCAGTCAGGTTCTGGTTCCGCTTTATATGTCTCTCCCTGTGAAACGGTTAAGCTGCATCATCATCCTAGGGCGGGCATCGGGTTCCCACCCGCAAGGCACGTACAAGAGATTGACTCTAACTTCCCCACATGTGAAATGGAACCAGGCGGGATTTTGGATGACGTCCAACCACCTCGTACTGGATCTGCCAAGGGGTCGTCTTTTTAAGGATGTCAACATTCCAGAGTAGTGCCTCGTGACGCGCTGGGTATGTGCGTCGACTCCAACGCACTTCGACCTACGTGTCTAGGATCGATCCTTGGTAACACCAACGGAGTACTTGCCCACGGTCCCACCTCTTCCGAGGCAGCGACAATGCTTAACAAATATTACTGCTAGAGCTTCTCAAACTTGGCCGTTCGGATTCGGCATAGAAATGTAGGTACTTTTCACTCATGAAAGAACACAACACGAGCAGTTGCTGTAGAAGTTACTTATTACAACATTCCAATCATTACCTCCAGCCATCATCATCATCAGCAGTATTAACTGACCCACATGATCATGAGGTAAGCTCCGCACTATAGATCTCCAGAGCACTTGATCCTTCGCCATAGACTCCAACTCATCAGGACTTATGCCCGTGTGCAAATAAGCGACAGGCGCAAAACTGGCAAGGGTCGCCTTTCTGATGGAGTCGCATTAAAGGCATGCCTCGGAAGACGGCATGAAGGGGACATTCGTGCCATGAGTCCAAACCAACCAAGCATAGCTCTTTCCGTTCGGAGAAGTACCTGCTCGGCATTAAGTTCGTCGCGTACTGCTGCGTTTCTCACCCTATCCCGGGGAGTAGCTCCCAAAGCAGCAAGAAGAAATCCCATCTCGGCAGCTTATATTCGCGATTTTACCTCTAGCCTGGCTTTGACACCAAGATCGGTCTTTCTGATTACATATCTTCCAAGCTGCTCAATATTTATTCAGCTTGGCCAATCCTCCAGGTGAGTTTAACATTGCTCCATCACCTACTCCCACCTAGAGTCACTCTGTATTGAAAAAAAAATGTTTCGTATCGGCTTGGCATACTCCCACGACTTCTTCTAAGACTTAAAAACTTTCTGGTGTCGAACATACTGCATTCAGTCTATTTAGTTGGAAGCGGGTTCACATTGACTATTTGTTAATCTTCTTTTTTTTTTCTTATGGTGCTACAGGCCGGGGTGAACCTGGGCCTCAGCCAACGCGCACGATGCTTGAGCCAACTGCCTCTCAATTCCGCACGCCAAGTTAGTTGAGGTCCTTCTCCACATGTGTGCGCCATCGGATTCGTATTCGTCTTCTATTGCGTTGTCCCACTGGTTCGGAGTCGAACACTCTTCGGGCTGGACCCCTGTTGTCAATGCGCCCAATATGGCCTGGCCATCTTAGGCGATGAATCCGTAGACGCCTGACTGATTGAACGCTATTCTCTCGAAGAGACCAAGTGCCTCATCACCCGCTCTTGAGATATTCCAGCTTTACGCGCCATAGAGCACGACAGAGCTTGGTGATTCTCTCTTCTGCGCCCAAATAAACAGCGGTTGGCAAGAGTTATCCTGCGTTTAATCTCGGTACTGATGTTGTTCGAACTATTAATTTGGGAGCCAAGATAGATGAAATCCTCTACTACTAAATGTTTATCTTGAATTGACTGTTCCGTACCTGCACAATATACCAGCTACAAAGCTACAACCATTTTAAAAGTACACGAAATCAGAACCATATAACTCAGCTTCAGCTGCGAAGTTACACCGTATGGGAAGGTCTGACGGCTAATCATATGCAAATCCTCCTTCGACACACGGTAAGTGGTCAATCAGTGTGGGCGCCGTAGCCTTAAATATAGAAATGTAAGAAACCGTCAGAATGCACACACACACACCCCTTTTGCGAATGGCAAAAAATAATTGATATAATAAACGATACTTTTCAACAAAATTGACTCGTATTCATTGCGATTGTCAATTATCATATTCAGCTCTTGTAATCCAAGATGTCTTTTTGACATGTTTTCAAAACGAAGTTTCGATAAAACAAAACAGTAAACTGTAAGAACATTGTCACCGATTTGAGACAACATGTAGACATGTACGCATGTTGTGTTCTTACTGTGACTTGGGTACCCGGTAACAGGCGGGTACCCTGTAGCGGACATTCCCGGGTACCCGCGGAGTTGATCATTACCCGCAGTTACCAAGTATCCGGGAACCCGATTACCAGGGGAAAATCAAGAGCCCTGGTGCGCTCTCTCCACAGAGTAAAAACTATCCCCACCCTGCCCATTTTAGCCCGTCAAATCAATTGATGTGTCCAAAACTCGAGTATAGTTTTGGCGGTTATTCAAAAGTTTTGATTAGTTTAAATTTTGTTTGTTATTTTTTGAATTAGTATTCCGTTAGAATAAGATCCAAATGAAATTCCAGTAAAATTCTAAAATCCTAAAATCGTTTTTTAATTTAATTTCGTTTTGCTCTAACAAAGCATTTCTGAAGTCATAAAGAACGCAACAAGCTCCAAAAAAATAAGTCAAGGGAATTGAATCAAATCCCGTACTTTCTTAATATTTTACTTCTCTCTGAGAGGTTAGGGCTAAGAAGTAATGCGACCGCTCCGTCCAATGTCGTTACTTTCCTTCACTTTTGCTGAACCTGAAAGAAGTTCATTTGCCCAACAAGAATGATTTCGTTGGACAGTCAAATTCCTGATGTGGCTTCTGATCAAGTGCAAGACCCTCAACCAAACGCTTGACCGATTCCTAGCGGGCTTAATTACCTTATAACGGCAACAATAATTTATGTAAATATATGGCTTATTCCCTCGCGTGAACGATTTTCAGAAATTTAACTTAAATATAGGAAAAGAGAAAAATAGCAATTTCATCGAACAATCGTAAAATCGTTCATCTCATTCAATACCACGGCATACATCACTCAGAAACACAATCAATTCTGAGAAAAAAATTACGAATTCATCTCACACACCAAGCATATCTTGCATCCGCCCCGGCCGGCCCCTTGCCGCCTTCATTTGCACGAACTAACAACGCGCAAAGCCTAGCATCCTGGCATTGTTAAATTTTACAGCTCTATCCGTTCCTTTATAATTTTGACAATGTACGAATATATGTATCTAAGGAGTAAAGGATTTAGCTTATCCTGCAAATTCCCTGCTCCCTCGTACACGAGGGGAAGAGCCAAAAAAAAAAATCCTATAAAAGGATCCAAATCAAAAAATTTGAATTTCCCTTTTCGGAGGCAAATGAAGCAATTCGCCGGAATCAACAAAATCAGAAATCATGGATGTGACGAATACACACCTACGTGGAGCCGAACGTCGATTGTGCGGTATGTGCGTCACGTTTATCACATATTGATTTTCATCACGAGCTGGTCTCACCAGAGTGTATTAGATTTGCCTTGCGGGCCAAAGCCGATAGGCTTTGAAGACTCTCAACAGATGTCTACGAAAATATGTTCATTACGGCGGAAAGAAAGGTGGACGACCTTGGAAAAAAAATGTGAAAGCCATTCATGCGGCAAAGTATGATTTCTCTGAATAGATTGAAGTCTAGGAAGTATTTGTGTGTTCCGTGTTCATTTGTTCAGCAGTCAATGCTAGTCAGATAGGGTCCTAGTCATTGTCATATTTTCTTTGATTGATTGCTTGTGTTTGGCAGAAAGAATGTTGATCTTAGGAGAATGAAGAATTTTGAAGTCGTGCAATTTGGGAATGGTGTTGAAGAAACAATCGCTGCTCACCCGGATTCACTGTGGACCTTTGCCGCTTAGGTTCGACAGTGGAAGGCAGGCAGCAGGTGAGCAGGTGACGAGATTGTCAGACGGAGCGTGATGATGCACTCGTCGTCATATTCATGATACTTCTGCTGTGCTCCCAACTGACGTAGTTTGCAAAATTAATGTAGTTTCTGTCGAGCATTGAACACGGGAATTGATGCGCCTTACTCTGCACCTTACTACCAGTACTTGTGCAATCACCGCAACTTCACCGACGCGCCTGGAATAAACTTTGAAGATGTGCACTTAGAGAAAAGCGAGAACACTAATTATCTTAGAAATCAAGAAAGTTAAACGGAAAAGATGTACACACAGAAACCGAGTGTACCGATCTAAGCAAGCTTCAGTACGAGTCAAAGTTGACTGCCATCATATCTGCGAGTGTTTTCTTAAAAGTAGGAAGAGTGAAAATTTAAAAACCAGACGGCAGAACTCAGAAGTGGTGGTGCGCAGCAGAACTGATTTTCTTGTGAACTCCTGCAATTAATAACTCGCATGTACACGCAACATGTTCATGTTCATAGTCCATAGTGGGGTGTGAGCTGCTTAACTAATTCATCGTTAGTGCCAATGTGTGGTGACATATGCTCCGCTATTATAATCTGGCAGCAGGTACTAGTGGGAGGATGAACTTCCGACACGACGAACAATGTTCCGCCTACACCTTTCTCGTGATTATGCACAATGAGTGGTGTCGACAAGTCGCTTCTCAAACTTCGCCTTTCTCTGTCTCTGGGTTCCCTCCAAAGTGTACTTTAGAACACATAACACTATTGCCTATAAGAACTAAACAACAAGTTGCATAAAAGGCCACTCATCACACATATGAGACTTCGCACATCCATTACACCACACACTTCCCCAAAATGACATTCAATCCAGGATTAAAATTTCAAAAAATTATTCATATACCCATCAAAAGCACCGTCATCGCTTGACACAGGCACGCCTCCGAAGATGCTAACACCACTTTGACTGTAAATAATATTACTAGACCCTTTACACACTAACGTCTTCATAAATACACTTCCGTGCGCCATCCGCTGTCAAACCCTGTCGACGGGGACATACCCATAAAAAATATCTAAAAGTCAGTCTGAAGGAAGTTTTCGTATTGACATAAAAAAAAACGTCCCCAGAGGACAACAGAAACCTCTGCGAATGTGTGTATCCCACCCAAAGTGTGAGTTTGTGACGTCATAAAAATCGTAACGCCCGAGCCTAGTTGTCAAATATATAATAGTGACCATTATTCAACTAATATGATGGTGGTATGTGCGGACGGACGAAAAAAGGAGCCCGCTCAAGGAGTGGTTCTTCTTCGGCTTCTTCTTATTTTTTCCTCGCTTTTTTGACTTAGAACGAAATATGAGTGTGTTCACAGCGATGACAGCCAACCGGAAGTTTGAGTTCTAATCAGGATATTGACGATTGCCAATCGGACGATGGGAGGGAGGGCGGTTGTGAGTGTGCCTGTGTGTCATATATTCCATTTTGTATGTTGTCAAGCAGCCAGAAGGGTATGGATTTTGCTGGTAGAGAACCTAATGCACAACGGAGGAAATCGATGAAATTCTGTTCCGGGGATGGACGTTTGTATCCAGAAATCGTTTTGGGACTAAAATGTTTTATTTGAAAAATGGGATCGTAAAAATGGACGACAGCTAGGAGTAGTAGTTGTGCTCGGATACTTAAACTTTTAGGTGATACTAGCAATGTGATTCATTCGTTTAGGGTGTGATTACATTTAATGTCTACATTAGGGCTACGCCTGCTGCGATTCTGCATTTATCAGCAAATTTATGTGTGTTTCAGTTGTGCCTGCATGCGATTGCAAGGAATTCAAAGGAAAAGACGACACTTGAGATTGATCGTTGTATCGAGTCGGTTCAGTGGAAGGATGACCTCTTAACTTGAGATGAGAATCGACTTCATTTAAAGTAGATCTGAGCTTCAAGGTGCAGTGTAGCAGTGGCGTGGGGTCCATATAACCCGATTCCTACCGAGCTAACTTGTCGATTTCAAATTCAGCTCTGTATCAATATAACCAACAACATGAATCACTTAGTATGTGCATATAAGTAAAATCTTTGTGTGTTCCCTTCGCCTGCACACGCAAGCGACAATTTCTGCGAACACACAAACCCTCGTCACTCGTTCGCTTTCAAATCGTTCTCCTGCACTCCGTAAGCTTGCAGGCCCCTTCTTCAACATCTCCCATAAGAAATCAACCATGTAGCCATAGCGAAACGAACCACAATTCATTAAGTGCCTCGAAGCGCTGTTCACTTTTCGTGTTCGGATTGGCACTGCGTAACCCTGTGAGACCCTTGACAATAGCAGCATCGTGGCCCATCTGTTGCGACCAAACAGGATTGCACATTTGAGTTTCCATGGTGTGGTTTATTTGAAGATGTTTCTGGACGTTGTGCAATCCGGAACCCTCAGTGGAAAGACAATGAGCCGTTCTTTCCAAGAACTCTGTTGTACAGTTGGAATTGTGTTGGAACTCATACACCATTGCCGTTTTGCGCTATTGGGTAGCTTTGGCACAATTATTGGACCGCAATGGCATCCAATGGAATCGCGAAGCGATTCTTGCACAGTATTGATAACTGTGAGTATAGACTCTGCGGCATCGTTGACTGCCACCTTCGAGTTTAATAATAGAGATACGTGCATCTTCCACAGTTAACGCTGTCCACACGTCTTCATATCCAACCGCATACAACCCAAGAGACTACCGAAGCTTACTGAGCTTGTATGCCTCTGGAAAATTTGTGTGCACCAGTGTCTCAAACATGTCTTTGAAATCCAGCCAGTTTGTGTAGGAAAGGTGGAATTGCGACTGGATCCAATTGTGTGTCAAAGCTAGACGCTGTTGTATCCACTGGACTCCAAGCAAATCCGCGCTAATAACCACTGCGGGGCACCAAAAACTCGCAACAGACTCACCAAGTACCGCGTACCTGCAACCGTGAGATCCATCATTTTTGTGCTGATCGACATCAATGAACATTGTTTCCTAGTTCATGGTTTCTTAAGTTTCTAATTTTTTTCCACATCCACTCCCACAAATGGAAAGAGAGTACAATATAGTTCAGAAGTAGAAGCTGCTTGAGCAACGATTCCAGGGCTGTATCTAATGTAGAAGCTAGTCGCAGAGGTGTGAAGATAATCCACCAGAATTAGAATATTCAATCTGAGTAATGCCTGTTTAAATGTGTACCCTCTGGCATGACAAAAGTTTGTGCGCAAATATCAATGAGCCCTGCATTACATCAAGTAATCTCCTCCACCTAATTATACAGCGAGAGAGCAGACATATGCCTTGAATGTGGTCGACAGCATATGACGCATATGAGTGCTCAGCACAAATAATGCCTCACTCATGAATGGATTACGAAGGGGAATCGGCTTAATCCCATAAATTGAGTCATGCAAATCCACGTACTGGTCTGCTAAACAAGGCTCCTTCTCATTTTCAAGCCATCGATGACCAACAACCGGACGCAGCACAACCATACGCAGTCTCACACCTTTCAGTCAGCGTTTCGATATATTTTTCCGTGCGATTTACTTTTAACTCCGAACAACAACACGAACACAAAAAAAAACACGTTTATCCTTCTCTTCCACTCGTCCATCAAGTTTCGACTTTTTTTGTTTTGAATTTCCTTATCGAATGATTGCGTCTGAGACGAGAACAAAGCGCTTAATCCAATTAAAAGGCAAAAGCTCCGTCCATTGATAAGTTGCGGTGAGAACATGGGTATTGTGCGGTTCAAGCCAACCGAAACACACCACCTTGGGAGTGCATACCGCTTTTAGTTGGCGGTGGTCATGGTTGCCTTAGTGTTTGAGGTTAATTGCCCGCCTATTGCTTTGCGGTGAAGGCGGCGGGAGAGATAAGTGTGTGCTATCGGCTACAGAACTTGTTGAACCATAAATAAATTGTTTTTATTTGCCCTGCCCTCGGCCGCTGGCAGTGGCAAACTTTGATGAGTTTCAACTCAATTTGTGCTTGATTTTGTCGGATTAAAAGGTTTTCATATTCAGATGAAGTTTCACTCTGGCCGATTATACCGGCAGCTCGCACATTCACTGGCGGATAATGGTTCTGCGGCCGACTTGTGAGCCAGGAAGGATGGTGAAGTTTTATTTTCTGGCTTATTTAACAATTTGTTTGTTGTGAGTTCGCCTGCAACTGACAGATGTGGAAGACTTGCGAATGATTGACCGTCGAAAAGATGGGTGCTGCTCGGCGAATTTTTGACGTGAGTTTTGCGGGAACAAAAGGTCGTTGCAGCTGTGTTGTACGCCAGTAATTCCTCAGATAGAGGAAGGATTTCCTTTGCAAGTCGAGTGCACAAAGGAGGGAAAATATCAATTAGGGAATGAGTTATGAGGCAGGCTCGAAGCGGAGAACACAATGTGAGCAGTTCCCTTCACTGGGTCCTCGCTTTAGATGTTATATGCACAGCACAGCACTCTGCGATTTTAATTAACTCTGCTAATGGACCGTGCGATTCTTTGAGGCAACACGGTTGCTGAAGGGAGCTCTGAGGGTAACTACTATGAATGGGCAGGCACACTGCGGCCAGGGTATGCACGTTGCGCTTGCACGCGAATCAGGTATGTCCTACTGTGATAACCAGTTCGGGATCGCAGGGAGTGTTGCCGGACGATATTGGCTGGAGATCCGGATTTTTGTGTTATTGTTTCGCTCGGCTTTTTGCACAGCAGCAGCATCAAGCAAGACCCGCATATCCAAACTGTGGTACCAACCAGGCGGTGGCGCATGCCATAAATGCGACGCAACCCTCTAAGCGGCGAAAGAGAATTTGAGTGATTGTCATCTCACGGGTAACATTCGTCAATTGGCCGACACATGCGATTTTACTCCACCCGACTTATTTCTAGTCTGAGCCAAACATTCCAAACGGTCCCCATCTCGATTCTTTGATTACCCAAGATCGTTCCTAAACATGCCAAGAACAGCCCATTCCTTGAACCCGTCACTTCACCAGTGAACCCTCTTGCTCCTATGCACATCCATGCACACGGATAAGCCTGAACTTACCCCCACTGCTGTCCCTTCCTTTAACCCTCTGCTACCGTTAATTTACTTAAAACTCTGTCAACCCCTCTTACACCGTCACAATCGTACCAAGTGAACCCTGTTCGCACGGCGTCGCCTAGCTGACAACGTCTGATGTTCAGATGTGCCACTAAAAGCTCTCCGGTAATAAAATCTCGTCCGATTCCTGCGGCCGAGTAATGTCCTGTGGCATCGTCCTGGTGACGTGTCGAGCACTCCCGTTGAGACAGATAAAATATTTGCACCATGACAAGTGGGCAATAAGGGTATCTGCGATCGTGGGGTGCCCACACACTTCACACGCCCCCACACCAGCACGCAGGGCGGCGCACAGGAATAAATATTTTCGTTTCGCTTCCTTTTAAGGATTATTCCTTGATTGCGTCATCACTCGGTGCTTGCGTGTTGCCAGCCAGCGGCGGTGTGTGTTATCGTGAGTCGGGCAAAGTGATTCTGCATGATTACCGACTTTACGGGTGTTTTTTGAGCTGCCCTGTTGATTTTCTGGTACCCATCTGCGTCTGCGAAGGTTGCGGTCATAAAGTTTACGTCACTCGTCATTTGCAAATTTCCACTTGTAAATTGTCTTGCAAAAACAATGGATTATTCTTAGAAGCAAACACACTTGATATTCGAATTCCTGTCAAGTGGATGCGTAGTGACTCTAACGTTGTCTGTATCGAAATGTTGTTGTTGTTAAGTTGAAGACGATGTGGACAGTTGCCATGAAAAGTAGGGGGTGCGATGTGGGTGCTGGTGATGTGGTGATTACTCAGCTGTAGGGGAGCCTAGGCACCGAACTGCGCAGGGAGTGAAAAATATCGTGCAGAATGTGCAGTGAATTGTAATATCGGATTCCTGATTCCAGGGCTGCTAAGAAGATAATCAGCTCAATGGTGATTTTTTGACCACAGGTGATGGTAATACAAAATTCTGGGAAATGCGAGTAATCTTGGAAATCGTAACTTCCACGAAGTCATTGTTACCACCTCTCGATGGGATCAGAATATAATGTGGGTGTTATCACATTAGGAGGTTAAAGAGAACAAAGAAGCTTAAGAGAATAAAATCAAAATGGCACAAAATTCGGTACTGCCTTAATAAATTCATGTAAATTGTTTTCCAATAAAGACATTTTTTTTTCATAGAAATGGCTAGAAACATGTATGCTACTGCGAGCACATATGCAGCTGTCAATTCGTTAAACTCAAATTTCAATGACTCGGCCACACATTTAGGCCGAAACAGCCGCTATTTCGAGTTTAATGTTGACCCTGAGCTCTTGCAACGTCGTCGTCCCCGCAGAAATTAGTCAAGCGGTACCCTATTCTTGAGAACACCGTGGAATTGACTGATCTGGTTGCTACGGACGCATCTACCCAACACACTGACTTCCTCGCAGTCCATTGGCCTTTCAATTACGCAAAGTTTTTCATTAAGGTGTTTTGAAATTTAATTGATGTCTTTGAGTTCATTTAAGAGTATACAACTATACAAGTGAAACTATTTACTTGAACTCACGCAACAGTTAGTTATTATCCAACTATTTGATGAAATAGTGACGAAGTGCTCATAAGACTTTGCTTAACAGCGATGAAGTTTTCGCTTGAATCGCTGTAGATGTTACAAAAGTCGCCACCAAGCGCGTTCTTTCTCCGAGACATCAGTGTCCTGTAATGGAACCAATCAAGGTTCACCTGTCATCGCGTTCATATGCACCTTTGCGCGTCTTCTTCATTTTGGCAACAGGATACAACAATTAGTTGGAACGATCACATATTCGAGGTCGCCATAAATGCTACGAAATGTTTAGGTTTTCGTAAGCGATGCAAGTAATATTTCATGCCCTCGAATCAGACTTAACTTTACAAAGCATATATTTGCCACAAGCTAGAGCACAACGCTCAAATCTGGCAAGCTCATTGGAGGCAATAATATCGCAGGTTCATTAGACATTAGACTCGAACATCGACGTCCTCTTTGTCAGCAACGATGCTCAAGTGAGCAAACCAATGGCATACCTCCTCTCCTTGAATTTACCCGCAATACACGCTTCACCAGTAATGCCCATCAGTTTACCCTGATAGGCCTGCTTTCGGACCCACAGTTAAATTTAGACACTCTTTTCTCAGTCCCACTACACGAATATGAAATGCTCTTCCCAGCCACTAATCTGCTTCATGGCACTCATACGGCCAATTGTGGTACACGGTTGTCCACTGTGTTTCAACGTGAGTCCTTCCCAGAAGGAAAAGGAAAAGATGAGGTTATTCGAGAGACTGTGTCTCCCTCTGTATCATACAGGTCCTTTACAACGAAGCAAACTCGAACAGGATAGTTAAGAAGTCATACAGCACGTGCTATGGTTCTTCCAACAGCCTTATCTTTAGGGCTTACTACACTTATACCATGAGCCATGAAAGAGTGCGCCTAAGCGGGTTCATTCCTCCAGAAGCATTGCTCTACATCGACACCATTGGCCGGATACAGGATAAGGAAGGATGTCCTATTGTCTACCATGTTGTACGTCGAAAATTCATCCGACAGGAACGGGATGTCAGTCAAGTGGATCTTCTCCGATTCAGTTGCGCGATCGAGATGGGAAAGACAGTTCCAAAGAGCGGGACATTTACTGATGGTTGCACCAGAACAGATCACGGCCTCTCTGGGGTTACCGAAACGATGAGATAGTTGACCATGGTTGCCAACTCTCTCTCTATCTCTCGCTCTATACCTTCGGCTGTGTCTTAACTGCGGACGCTCAAGGCTATAAGTAATCCCAACGACGCCGGTTACTGCCATTGCCTTGATTTTCGATTTTTGCGTCAATCGAGCTTGTTTGTCCAAACATACATCAACTTAAAATTAATTTTTAAAGAAATCTTCAATTTGGCTTTGACGGAGACTACAACCTCTTGCTACGTCTGCCTCGTAGGGAGATCAAAAAACATTTGTCAGCTACATTGCTCATTTTTCTCTTGCTTTTAATGCCTTCATGTGGGTGTTTGCATTAAATTTAGTAACTTCGGCCAAGCATCCAAATCCTCGTCCTTAACTTTTGATTATCTTCTTGCAAGTTCTCGTTCCGTCGATTTGTAAGTTTTCACATACGGCATGCTCTAAGTAATCAACTCGATCGCAACTAGACTGACGCACGAGGACACGTTGTGAAGACAGACGTTCTCCTCTGGGGTGAAGTCCTTTGCTTCGATGGTGTTATTGTGTAGAAACCCAGACGAGAAGTTCAGTAAAGGTTCTACAAAATCGATGTATTCGAACTGCAGGGTTCAATAACTAAACTTAATTTTTGTGTGGCTAAGTACATTTGGACACTCCTTGCTCGTGGTGTTTTGTTCCACAATCGGGACATGCCTTAAAGAGACTAGCCTCATAGCAACTTTGTTTAAAAGTGACTATGGCGATCAAGTTTCACAACCCAGTGAAGGAGGCTTTGTTGGATGTCACAATTACCATCGCACGTACACACGAGAATTTATTTTTCGTCATCCTCATCGTTTTTTTTTTCACTGATATTTTGGCTTGCTACAAAAATGGTGATATGCTGGTGATTTTATGGAGCAGCAACGGTCAATTGTGTTGCAAAAAGATTAGCCAATTTTAGTCCTGCAATATTCAGGCTTACAAATTGTTTCAGTTTTAGTTCATTTATAATACAGCCGATACACAAAAATGGGGGTACCCAATTTGATGGGACTAGACAACTAGTCGAAAGTGGGCAATTTATCATTGCAAATGCATGACCTGTCCTATTCAACAAATTCGACGATATCTCCATCAGTCAATGGCTGCTGTTAAAATATTTACAATCGATTATTGTATTGTGTCATCGACAACTCCACACCTTCCCCATGAGTTCGCAACAAATTAAATCTTATCGCCGGCTGACTTCATGGAGGCTCCTGGTGCAGTCATCGTTTAACTGACGCGCTTGGGAATTTGTGACCGGATTGATGGGTAAAGTGATTTATTTACCGATAAAGACAAAGGGGAATATTCAAATCCAGCTGTGCCTCGGAAAAGGATATTAAATTGATAATCTTTTCTCACTTAGATTGGAAGCAGATTGCTCACGAATTATGTAGCTCACGTAAAGCAACCAGACTGTCGCGCTGTCACGCACCTCATGTCCTCGATAAGGTATTTTCTTTTTCTCTTCCCCGCCGTATTGATATCTCTGACTGTGATTCCGCCTACAAGCCGAAGAACTCCTGTGCGCCATCATATTAAACGCATTTAAAGCTGAACGTAATAATCTGTCAAAGATGTTAATGAGACAAGGAAGCCAACACGTGCCGGCCTTGGCGTACCTTTTCCGAAAAATGTTTAATGTGATTCCATGTGGCGCATCTGTCGGGATGCTGCGAACTTTTTATTTTGATTTATATTGACACACTGAAGTAATGACGTCGGCAGCTGGGATAGTACGAAGTGGTTGCTGCGGATGGAGCCAACCCAACAAATTTCAAGTTCTCTGGCCCCACTTTGACGTTACGCTGAGAGAGACAGGACGTGAATGTAGGATAAGAGAGAATAATTTTCCTTTTGTTTTCGACGGGAATTTAGAGTGGAAAGCATATCTTCGACGAGTGGTGGTGATACACAAGTTTACGCCCGTTCCTTGGTTTCCCAGAAAGAATTTCTTTGAGCGAGTATTCTGTCAAATCAGTTTTTCAGGGGTAACTGAAGGGCGCCAGACCGAAAAGAATGCAACAGGTTTGAATGATTTCATTTCGAAAAGATATTCTTTTTACTTTTTTGCCATTGATGCCGTATAAGTCGATAGTGGGAACTTCAACCCGTGGTATGGAAGCTGTCCTTAATTTCGCTGTAACGTTACATGAGTTCATCACTCAGTCTTGTCATGGTTTTGGAAAACTGGAATTCGTTGGATTGAATGGCAAACATAACGACCATCACTTCCAGTGTAAGATTAATTTTTAGACATCGACTTTCGTTTGCTCAGAATGAAATGTTGCTACATTCGGCTTCAAAAAGTTTCTTTTTCAATAAGTCAAACATTCACAGCAATCGAAACTGCTTCAAGAAACTGTCTCTCGCGGCGTTTCTTTTGGGCTCCCCATTTTTTTAGGTACACAGACGGTAGTCGCAGCGGAGATGATTTCTTGCTCATGATAGAATTTCCAGTAAACTGATTCTAAATACATCGACAGGGTAGATCAACTGTAGAATCAGTTGGAGTTCCACTGCAAAATGAAACCGTCATCACCTAGGTTTGCCATAAACAGCTAGATTGCGCAGTTGATTGAGTGCCTGCCCTTGGTTACAAGGGATCCTATGTTCGAATCCTATGTTACCTCTTCGAACGGTTTCAACGCTTTCAATACAGTTTCCTTCGCTGTATACTGCGGTTGAGTACAGTGTGACATCAAACCGACTCAACTCTAAAACCGACTAAACGAATGTAGAACATTCCTCCTACAATCACCAGCTAGGCAAGCTTCGGATGCAGCTGGTAACGGAGTAGAAGTTTTTCTCGCCGACCTGGTCATCCGAGATGATAACACCTGTCTATAGGTTCAGTGGTGAAAAGGTACTAAGGAAAGATGAGAAGTCTAGGCTACACAAAGCAATTGCCTTCCTGGCATAAGTGTCCCAATGCCATCCACCCAATGGACAATACAAGGGATATATAGGATTGGAGGTAACAGAGAAGTCGCAGGCAGGAAGTCAGGAGCGAAGAAGCGCTGATGGGTTCACCTCTTGTTGATGAAACAATTCGGCCCAGACGAGGAGCGGCCTAAGGACAATGAAGTCAACAATGCGGCAAGCCTCTGAAAACGCAAAGAGGCCAAGCCTTGACGCAAAATCAGAAGGGGCAGCTAAGAACATCAGAAGGAGCAGCTAAGAACCAGCCGATCTTGACGGAAGAGAGTGTCACTGACAATAGCATTATTCAAAGTATTGCCAAAAACTTTTTACAATGACGGAAGCTTTCCAACGCATGTTCCAATGGAATACTACAAGTTACGCCATCTATTACCATAATCACGGCTCCACATCTTGTCACCGATAATCCTCAAAGAGTGCTTCTGACGAAAAAAGCTTCTCAAACATGGCCGTTCGGAGTCGCAGGTCAGCAGGTCCTCTCTAAACGAGTGGTTGCTGAAAAACTAGGCCTGGCCGTCTACGAGCTGCAGCACCACCCATATTTATTGCATAGAGACTACATGCAATCCAATCTCCAAATCAAACTCGCCATGTTGCCAAAGGTGACGAGTTCTCTCTGCTCATACATCAGTTCATTATCTAATCCCCTCTGCTCAACGTACAATGCTCATTTAATTGCTGAAACAAAGTCACTTTCACATGAAATCTGAGTGAAATAAAACCACCTTTTAACCGTGAATTTCCACAAAAGTGACTGCTTATAAGAATAATTATAATTGGTTCTGTAACCGAGTGATTACGGCAATTCAAAGAAATTTCAAAAGGGATTCATCCCGAGATTATAAAGATTTCCGCACAAAACGCAACCATCGTGCCCGACGAGAGGTAAAATGCGAGAGGGATACAGAGTTACACGGCTGTGCGTACGTAAGTACGGAGAGCATTAATCATTGAAATTAATTTCCTTTTCAATGATTCGCCCCACATGATCATGAATCTCTCAACCGTACTGACAAAATGAAATGTTTAATGAGTATTGTTAATTACGACTGGAAATGATCATTATCCTGTGGCCCTGTGTGTGCAGAATAATCAGTGCCAACGTAATCATTGCGAAAACCTTCGTTTTGTGTCCCTTGATGAGGGTCAGTGGTCACAAGCAATGAATGCGGGGAAATGAGAAAGAGCAGGGTTGTCAGAGTGGAGAGGACCTCCATAAAGTCTATGAAATGATGCCAAGGTACAGGGGCACGGATGCAAAGTGGATTTAACATTTAATATAACCAGGCGATAGTCCACCGCTGTAGCAATGGTTGTGTTAAATTCTAGACACAGACAATTTTTATAATTCACGACTCCACCTCTTGAGAGTCAATGAAATTACACATCACGCAGAGCACCCGTGTACGGAAAGAGTTGTTTGAGAACTATAGCACACGCAGTACTAGTACTCCAGGCACACTGGAGACTGAAGCTCCACCCACTTAATATTAAACATCAGGTTCGGCAGAAAATGCTTATGGCAATGCGACACTATTAGGGCTTTCTCTACGTGTGGATCGGAAAGCATTGAGAGGTCAGTACTACCAAAGTCACGGCTGTGTTGCTTTTTGCATGACAAGGAGACAGACTTGAGGGTTGTTTGGGAAAAGCCAAGAAGACGCCTGATTTACTCTCATTGGACCCTGTCATCGTCAATGACACACTTTATTCTTCAACAGTTGAACAGCCTCAACCTGGTCAGAATGTGATTCAGAAAGACTATAATGGCGCTACAGTCCGGGGTGAACCCGGACCTTAGCCAACGAGCCTCTCCAGCTGACCAGCTCTCAATTCCGCACGCCTAGTTAGTCTTCTACAGCGTTGTCCCACTGGTTTGGAGTCGAACATTCTTCGGGCAGAAGTAGGAGTTGAATCCATAGTCGCCTGAGTAGACCCATGTCGCTTGTCGCTGTACATCCCCTTCAGTTCGTGGTTAAATCTTCTTCTCCAGAAACATTCAACGCAAACAGGACCAAAGAATGAATGCAGAACTTTTCTCTCGAAGAGACCTAGCGCGTCTTCATCCGCTCTCGAGATAGTCCAGGCTTCCGCGCCATAAAGCAGGACAGGGATGATCAAGGTGTTATATAATGTGAGGTTGGTTCTTCGTTATTCTGCCAGTTATTCTGCGTTTAGTCTCGGTAGATGAAGTGCTTTACTACCTTGTTGTAGCTGCCTATGGTGACGTTCTGACCGAGTCGTCGATGTTGTGTGTCCTTTCTTAAGGACAGCATATACTTTGTTTTGCCTTCATTCACCGCTAAACCTATTTTTGCCGCCTGCGTTTCAATACAAGCAAACGCTTCATTGACGCCTTGCTGAATTCGACCGAACAGGTCATGTTATGGAGATTTATCCCCTGATAGTCGGCGCAGTCAATGGAGTCTCATTTCTTGTGGATTCTGGTTGGCGTTCTTGGGCCACTGCATACATGTGATTCACCACTAGGGTGGAGGGCTAAGCATTCTCCCAAGGCATTTCTTCTTCACGAAAGCTTGCACGGATATTCTTGAGCTTTATCTGTCTTCGCATAGAAAAAGCCAAAGATGCCAGAAAAATCCGCGAGATTGATAAGCGATTACTATCACTAGAAGAGTATCTCTTTAATGAGATAAATTTGGGATCAATTTAAGTTGGCCATTTCCTTGCTATTCCCATACGCCTACAAATACTCTCATCTTCCTATAACGATAGTGACAGCAGTCTTCAACACTGCCTCTACCTGGATCCACTCCTAAGCGTCCAGAGATCAATAAATTCAAGCCGACATTAATTTCCGTTACCGAACCAATCAAATGTTTGTCACAGAGAATCACATTTTGTGCCTCCTCCGCAGCCCTCCAACGCGTGGTCGGCAAATGCGCGAATGTCATTTGCATTCGATGTGAGACACATTGATTTCGGTCGACTGATGGAGATTGTTGCACCACCGCACGCATATGTTTAGCCCCTCCGGGAGTCAAAGGTGTGTGCGGAAACAGTCCCTCTGACCATCTGACCGAACACACTGCCGGCAGTTATGATCCAGTACTCCGGTCGCAGTTCGTGGACTTAATCGAATAAACATACAAAATATTTTTGAAGCACCAACCTGTCACATGCAATAATTTGTTTCTAATCTCGCGTGCGACAATATTTCGACCTGTGCACATGCAAAAAAACAAATTGCAGGATTTCCGAATGAATGGTCCACAGGACTAGTTCGCGTCGAGCTATGTACCTGTATAATTCAGTGATAATGTAAACTACCTTTACACACGGCAGCATGTGACTGGAGCATTCATTTGAAAATTCCATTACCTGTTTGCATTTAATATTCGGTATTGTCATAACCACATTTGCAACGTAATGTCGGGTGAATTAGTAACGACTTCGATTACGGACTGGACGTTGGGACGCAATCAGAGCATGTCGTTTTAAGCTATGGCACAACGTTTCATTGACTCATCAGGCGCAGTGTTTATGTGACAGAAGTAAATTATATATTTAATGAGCTATTTTTGACTTGACTTAACGGATGAACTGGTGGTGATTGCATTCCTAGTCCTTGTGTCAGGTTCCATGATATTTGGGCTCAAGAGGTAATTGAGTAATAGAGCCCACTCTCGAAGGGCAAAGTTGATTCTGTACAAGACACTGATTATCCCAGTCCTGCTATACGGCGCGGGGGCATGGAAAATCTCGAAAGCGGATGCAAAATTCCTTGGTCTTATTAAGAGAAAAGTTCTGCGTGCGATTTTTGGTCCTGTTTGTGTTGACGGGTTCTGGAGGAGAAGATTCAACCACGAACTGCCTACAACGCATACGGGGCCTAGGCCATGTAGAGCGGATGGACACCACAGCTCCGGCCCGAAGCATCTTCGAACCCGAACCTATGGGGCACCGCAACAGCTTTTGCCTTTGCTTGAACATCAGAGCATATCATTGCATTCGAACCAAATCTAAATTCACATGAGTATTTGGAGAAAATTCCGATGCATCGCAGGTCCATCATCGAGGAAAGACTCACACCACAACAGCGACTTCAATTTGTTCAGCTGTAACGAAAATCGGCCTTCTGAAAAAATGGTTTTTCGTGTGATTCAAGAAACTTAAAAATAATAATACGGGTGGAGCTACAGCTCGCAGAGGGCCGGGGCGTATCTTACCTCCCTCCTAGCAAATACCATTTAATTACTCAAACTATCCTATCAAGCCGAATACGAGTGGAAGGAAAAGCGTGCAATAACACTGCCAAAATAAGTCATTATTCTGCTTTCCATGCAATGTGATCGCTTGCCTAAGTCAACGAGTTTATCGTGGAAGATTGTGCATCCATTTGAGACCTTAATAATCCCTGCGCATTTTTGAGTCCATTTCCACATCAATAACATAGGTGATGACAACAAGATCTTCACGAAATTCACTAGGCTACATATGACGACTTTAAATACAAAGCAATAATCACATAAATCCAAAATATCAGAATATTGGTTGCTTCATAAGCACAGTACGCACACCTCATCCTTGGTTTCCTCCTCACTCCATTTTTCTAAATTGTTCCCACAAATACTTGCTGTTTGGTTGTCACAAAGAACTGTCATCATTGGGAAGAATATATGTCCACAGACAAGGACCACATGTGAAAGACAATTTCATGGAACGTCATATGAAATCAAATCTAAAGCGTAACACTGCTTGTGTGCACATATATTACCTGCCCCCATTACCTGCAACGTACTCTGTTTTTGACGAGTATGCATTCCTTGTGCTGCTCGTTTGCAACCGAAACGAGCAAATATTTACATCTTCCCTCTGGCGGCAACAATAACTGAAAAAGCTGCACACACTAAATGTCAATTTGTTTACATGGTCCAGATCCGGGAACATCCAGAACATCTCTCAATCCCGACCGCTATTGCACCCTGCATCGCTCAGCAAATGTAGAAATACAAGTATTTTTTCGCAAAAGGGAAAACCTTATGGCTCCTCAACGGAACGTTGACGTGAGCACTGAAGGGGATTAAGTAATACTTGCACTTACTTGCAGGAATTCGTGTCTCTGGAAATTTTTAATTGGGTCACGCGGAGTGTTCCTCTCCACCGGTCGGGGTATTCTTTTTCACTTGCAGCGCCAACGCAGCACGTTCTTTGTGTCAAATTATGATGAGGGTTATGAGAGTGCAGTAAGGGACTTCTTTTATGTGACACACCGATTTCAGATGTCACATGCGACGCAGAGTCACGCATTCATCATTCTTCATTCAGACTCACGCCATCCGAGGCAGTGCCATCTCGACTAGATTAATGTCACTTCAGGCTATGATTAAATGATGAAAGCTCCT
This sequence comes from Eristalis arbustorum, assembly GCA_916610145.1. Classification (NCBI taxonomy): domain Eukaryota; kingdom Metazoa; phylum Arthropoda; class Insecta; order Diptera; family Syrphidae; genus Eristalis; species Eristalis arbustorum. The sequence continues at coordinate 26,238,477 of OU744320.1, read as the reverse complement.
TGATCCTCTTCTGGATTGCCGAGCAGTCATGGGTGTTAAGGAAAATTCAATGATGATGACTGAGAACCGCCCACGCTCACACATATCCTCCGGAGATCATCAATTAAGTTCCAACGCGCCCTGTGACGCCGAGCTGCTGGTGGGCTGTCTCTCTCTTCTCGATGCCCGGCAAGAAACCAGAAGATGTGCACTGGCGTCGTGTTCTCTATAATCGCACTTAACCCGTTTTTCGGTGAAATAGAGTGTGAACTGCGCCAAGGTGTGCAGGCACAGCTCTGAACTCTCAAATTGTTCTTCCCCGGTATGGGTGGTCTAGATGTGCAAGTAAGTACGTAGGCCCCGAAGGGAGGATTAAACCCGACGCTGGGTGGCACTTGCATGATAGCGCTCGCCTGCCAGTGAAACAATGTCACTTTCATGTGTGCAAAGGACTCTAACCGGTCATTTATTATTCAGTGTCCTTAATTTCAGTTAAGCCGACTCTGACGACAACTGCCTCACTGCCTACGGCGATACTGGCGATGCTGACTACGCTGCTGATGATCTCCTCCCGCTTGACGCTTTATTGCTCTTCATTCAGAAACGAACTAAGAACTTGTGAACGTGAATACGTACTCTCACTGCACACACTTATCCGCCGGAGAAACGTAGACGGCGAAAGAAGAAAACACAAAAGTTTCATGTGAGAATGAAGAAAAGAAACGGCAACAACAACGAGGAAGTAATTTATGAAGAATCGCCTTTCACTTTCTCTGTGTCGCATGCATTGCCAGTCAGGACTCAGGACTCAGGCTTTCGTTTCTCGCTGTGGACTCCTGTATCCCGCATGGGAGCCCATTAATTTTCATTAAAACCGAGCGGAAACGGAAAAAAAAATCTTAACGAGAAATTGTTTCAAGTTGAAAGTCCTGTCTGTGCGAGAGAAAGAAAGAGAATAGATGGTGCGCTCTTAAGTGTGCCTTCTAGGCATTTTGCTCAGTAATTTGTTTCATTGTTTACAGTGAGAGGTCGTGAACTGTAATGAGTGTGAGTGCTGAGTGAGTCCTGAAAGGAGCATTAAACTGTGAGGGATCACAATTCACAATGTGTAATTATATCGCATTTAAGGATTGTTTTATGAAACTGAAGCATGAATAGAGTCAGTCGATTCTTAACAACGCACAGCTGGGCCTTTGAAAAACTTGCGGAAATGGGAATTTCAATTGGCCACTGAGCGCTAGTACTTGGCTTTTCTTTCTGAAGTCCGCTGTCTTCGAGTTAAAGTCAATTATGTGTTCACTGAAACCAAAGAAATTCACAATTCGACACATTTTGTTGGTGCAGGTTCTTTGAATTGACTGCAAAAATAAGTCAATACCACACAACAATGCTGCACTCAAATGACATATCTTGTTTAATGAAGCAACAAGCAATGTGAGACACTTGCAGTAATTCAGTTCACCATCACCATCATTCCAAGCAGAGAAATTGACTGACTACCAAGCCTCCAAAAATTCGTCCTCAATGTAGAGTGACCATAACGAACGTCAAAAAAAGCATGTGAAGCAACAAGGGCGTGAGTCATATACTCCAATAGGGACCAGACATCTTCATTTTTTAATTTGAATTTCGTGTACGCACACTTTCACTCATCATCAAACTGTGTCTGTCAATTTATTCAGTAAGCTCAACACAACTCATTATGGTAAGGAACATGAACAAACAAGGCCTGCAAATTATAAAAAGAAATTAGGAGTTGGTGACCGCAACCTTAACTCTAAATTTTAGCTATAGTTCTGGCTCTATTGGACAAGCAATAACAAGGGCAAAAAGCCTACATATTCGTTGTGTGATATTAGCGCGTCAGTTAGAAAACAGGTTAGTCGAAAACAATACCAATGCCGTTTAGGCGTCCGTAGCAAACGATACAAGTCGGTCAAGTCCACGACAAAAATTGGGAGTTCACTCAGACCATATTACGGCGCAAGAGCAAGCTGACTCAAGAATTGAGCCAACGGACCATTTGAAGCGACATACGTTCCCCTATTGGCTTTTAGAGAAGATGCGCCAAGATGATGAATTCCATTGCAAGATCATCTTCAGAGACAAGGCTCACTTTGGGCTCAATAGGTTCGTCGAAAAGCTTAACGAGCGTTTTTAGTCGGGTAAAATTGCACATGCGCTTCATGAATCACCATTTCAACCACAAAAAATAATTCTTTGGCGCGGAATGCATGCCGGGCCACATTTTTTCAACGACGTTAACGATCGTCAAGTTACTGTGAATGGTCGGTGTTAGGGCGCCATGATTACCGATTATTTTTGACCCAAATTGGAAGACACGAACTTGGGCGACATGTGGTTTCAACAGGATGGTGCCACAAACTACGCAGGACACGTTACAATCGATTTTTTGACGAGTAAGTATGGCAAGCGTGCTATCTGAATAAATGGCCCAATCGATGGGTTGCCTCGTTCGCGCAAATTAATGCCACTCGAATAATTTCTGTGGAGCTACGTTTAGTTAGTGATTAGTGCCAACTATCCGAAGACATTGCAAGATCTCAGAGCCAACATTAAACTTGAAATAGCCGAGTCGGTGAAAATAGCGTCTAACGAATCGACAGCTGCAAACGTTCCAGCGGTGGCCATATGCATGAAGTCGAATTCCATTCAAAAACGTTTTGATTGTATTTCAAGCCGAAAATAATAATATGTGAGGCGCTACAGTCCGTAGAGGGTCAGAGCCTAGCTTATCAGCAACCACTCGTGTTGAGCGTGCTATTGTTGTCACACGAAGGGACCTACAGCTATGCCGACTCCGAACGGCCAAGTTTGAGAAGCTGTTACTAGACAGGGAATATTTTTTGAGCGTTGTCAGTGACTCGAAAGTGGTGGGGTCGTGAACATTGTTTTTGTCGCACAGAGCAGGAATCGAACCTACGACGTCGAGTTTGGGGTCGACGCACATACGCACAAGGCCACGGGCCACCAGTTTTTCTTTTATTTTTCAAGCCGATAATATTAGTTCTACAACTTAATTCGTACAGAGGGAGTGAGTCGGAGCAGACTACCAAAAATTGGCTTGTTTCATTCTTGGCTGCCAAGCCGCCCTTGTTCTTTTGCGATGGGAACCTCAAATTGCTTCAGATGGGCTTTGAATATAACTGTCGGACATGTTTTTTCTAAATAATCGTTCAAAGAACAGCACGAATTAAAATTATAGACCCAATAGTTCTTGAAATATCTCAAATGGTTTGCGTAAAATAAAATAAAATAAAGTTGTCAAGTTCTTTTTGAAAAACACTTTTGCAATTAATTCTGAGTATATATGAAAGTCACACCTATTACCCACTCAAGCTGCCGGTGTGCAAGTTCTTCATTGCTTCGGTACAATTTTCAATGACTCAGTGCACCAAAATCTCCTGAAAGCCTAAGCTAAGAAGTAATTTCAAATCACACACGACTCTTGCAAAGACTGTGCCTTCATCAGATCAAATGTCAAAAGACCCTCGTTGCTCCTTCGCCAGACACGCCTTTGCACTTTCGGTGTACACTGAAAAAGTGTATATGGCCCCCCTTATCTTTGGCAAAGGCTAACAGAAATTGAATATTACATTATAAACCTCCGCCTCTGTCCATGTCTTTGAAATCGTCGTCATCACCGAAAAACAGAGAAGCAGCCCCCAAAAATAGAAAACAAGACATTGCTTATTGCATCCGTTTGAAGAAGACATGATGTTGCCACATCGTAGGTGCTCATCATGATGATTGGTCCAACGGAGACTGACAGAGATGAACACCTGTTTGAAATGAAATTCTAATACCGGGGTGTTGGTATGTGTGGCAGTCGATGCATGCACTTCATCAACTTTGAAGATTTCCAACTACTCTATCGATTATTTGCCAGTCTTTTGACATGATGAACTGTGTCCTCTGGCGAAGATTCAATGAAACGACAGGCATTCGAAACCATGCTTTCGAGGTGTGAGTGCTAAGTCTGTGAACGATTCCTTTCATATACGATGATACCCCGGATTAGATTGTGAGCTTAAATTTTGCCCAGTTTTCTCATCAGACAATCCTACCGACCGTGCTGTGGTGGTTACATAAGAGCGAGTGGGGTTCATCGTTTTAATCCTCCGACGATTCCGTTGTTACTTGAAGTGTAAAATTATATTTAATCCCGAAAGTGAGAGTGGGGATTGGGAAGCGGTGATCCTGAGTAGAATGGTGATGTAGAGAAATACTTATTTTTGGAATTGTGTAGAGAAACGCCAAAAGCGGAATAAGGGTGGTTGTGTGCATATCGGTATGTTGTCACTTTAAATAGTCAAACATGAACCCTGCTAAGACTAAGTGTTGGGCCACATTTTTTGGTGATCTATGTCTACATACCATATTCATAAGTTCACTATGTATCCTAAGTTATCACCTTCATATCTTTATGGCTTGCGAGATCAAAGCCGATTCGCACCATCTTTGAATCAATCTTGGAGTGTCGTTACATACTCTATGAACCAGTTGACGGAACCTTGCGTCATTCAAACCTGCAATTGATTGCTGCAAGTAGATGGCCCGTGGCGTGGGTATGTGCGTCGACCCCAACCTCGGTTCGATTCCTGCTCTGTGGAAAAAAATAATTTTTCACGGCGCTACCTCTTTCGAGTCACTCACAACGCTCAAGGAGTATTTCTTATTGCAAAGCTTCTCAAACTTGGCAGTTCGGAGTCGGCATTTCGGCAAAGCGGTGTGCTGGAATGTTATTCCTTCGATTTTCCCTAATTTTGCTAGTTATTATCTACAGATCTGAAATCAAAGAAAGACATCAGCACATCTTGGTTCATTCCAAAATAATTTCAATGGAACCATTAGTCCCGGTGTTGGGAAAGTGAATGATGGATATGTCTGTCTCGAACTCCGCTCCACATGTTGGCTTCTCCTTCTTCTACTTCTTAAGTGGCTACAGTCCAGGGTAGACCTGGGCCTCCCCCAACATGCTTCTACGGTCATCACGATCTCCCGCAGCTGTCTCCAGGTCCACACACCAAGTCGTTTGATGTCCCCTTTTAAATTGTGGGTGCCACCTTGTGCGTACGCGTTCTCTCTCTGGCTGAGAGTCGAAGATGCTTCGAGCTGGACTTCAAGCCATTCTAGGTGTTGGTTTCGTCGACGCTTGGCTAAGCTCATGTCTTGGTACAATCCGTTGTTAAACCTTTTTCTCCAGACGCCTTCAACGCAAACAGGACCGAAGACCGGCTTCAGAACTTTGCTCACTATAAAAAGAGGAACCTCTTCGTCCGCTCTGGATATGGTTAGTGCCTCAAGTTGATCCTAGGCGTTTTATATGGAGTCAACTTGGTCTTCCGTTTATTCATTTGCTTTTTGAGCTCAAACAGTTCTTGGCAAGGGTTATTCTGCGTTTAAACTCGGTGCTTATGTTGTTTGTAGCGTGCGAAGCTGAGATACCCTATGTTCTTGACTGCTTCGATGGTAATGGAGCCTACGGTGACGTTGTGGTCGAGTCGTCGATGCTGTCTTAACGACAGCATTTGCTGTGAACTTTGTTTCGCCCCGGTTTACCTTATGGGCTATTGTGGCCATTGAGGGCTCGCTAAGTTCGACCACTGAGTCAATAACGGGATATATTGACTCGGGATATATTGATAACTCGCAGCACATATGGCCCTCTTGTGGTCGTCGGAAGGTTTTGCACGATCTTCGCAAGTACGGTATTGAAAAGGGTACAACTTGTCGTCAATTCTAAAACCATTGAAGGTCTCGGTGAGCTCATTACCGACGTTGATGAAGAACCCATAGCTCACCGACCAGCTCGTATCCATCTGCCCTAAGGATTTACTCCGTCTGCACGAGTAAGTTTATTGGAGTCTCGATACAGCTCTCTTGGCTTCATTTATCCCGGAACTCTAATCTCCTCTCCTCCGTCCAAATGCACAGTATCGACTGCGAGTCCACTACCAGCAATCCATTTTCATAGCGACAGGCTTGCATTGCAACCTTATTTACATTGGGTAACTGCTTCACCCGTTGGTGAGGCATACAGACGTCTTACCTCCATTTCCTTGACCGCGTGCCTTTTCTTACTCTTCCTGAGAAGCAGGGTCACTTCAATTCGTTTCTGTACGTAGAGCTCACTATCAGCCGTCGTATTTGAATGAAGCGTTGCCGGATTAGTCCTTTTTTGAATGCATTATGAATACCACCAATTATTTACATAAATTGCTCTTCCAACTAAATATTTGAACATGCTTAGTTCACCTCCAAATAAATAATGATAATTGTTATTTTTCACACTTAAATTTATTTATTGGTCTGTCATACGCAATTGAAAAGAAAAAAACGCCGAATGAATAAAATTACATATGAAATCAAATAACGTTCACTTGCAGATAAATTAAAAGCGTCATTGAATAAACAAAACCAGCTCTTCCCCCCCAATCCACATAGGATATGGAAGGTTGTACATTTTTTCGCAAAAAAAACCAAACTAGATTGCATAGGCAAGGAGAGTACACAAATGAATAATTTCATCATGCCTTAATTTGTTGGCTGAGTGGCCGCAGGTGGAGGGACTGACAGAACGAATGCCATCGTTGCTTCACACAGACATTCGGGCGTGGTGGCTGGGGAGCTTCGCAGCACAAGAAAAAAGTCAAAATGAGAAAATCATGTGGAATCGGAAATTCAATTGTTGCCATTTTTGGGGACGTGAAAACATTTCAATTGGAATTATTTGATTTTTTTTTCCCAAGCCCTCTTGTGTTACACAAAGGCAGGCCAGGCCCGAACAGAGGTGAACCCTGGAAATGGATGTAAACACTACTGACGGTTCGTTGGATTGCTGTTTGTGTACGTTACGCTATGCAGCGCACATTTTTCAAGTACACGCGATATGGAGAGTGGAGACTTTATTTGTCGGTCAATTGGAATAAAAACGAATATATCCAATAAATTGAAGGCAATTGAATATAAAATGAATGAAAAATGTGCAAATGGCCTCGGGGAATAATAGAAATGATGTGCACACTTATTACAATTCATTCGTAATCAGCGGTGAAGGGCGGGCGAGTAAGAATCATAGGCAGATGACAGGATATGGAGAGAAACAAAAACCTCTGCATTCAACTTGTTATCTGAGATCCTGCATCGTTATTTAATTTTCTACATGAAGGACGGTGTTCGTTCATGCAGGAGAGTTGAAGGATTCCCGGTTTGTGGGCTTACACACCCACATTCAAAGCCACTCATCCACCCACATAGACACACACACTGAGAGTATAAAAAAAGGATGTACTTCGACATTGCTCCTCGTTTGCTTACATCGCTGCTGGCTTTGAATAAAGGAGGTGTATTCCGGAGGAGTTTGTATTAAATATGTACAACCATCCGAGAAAAAAGCGATTTCTCTCAGATTACTTTTGTTCGGTTATCCATTTTATTTTATTTTTCCTTATTTTGCTGTTCCTTTTTTTGTGTTGCGAGTGGTTTAGATGGAAGGGAATGATAATCACGTTGTGCTCATCCTTTTATTATCCTCCTGTACGGTTAACCTCAGTATCCATTGTGCTTGCGTTCAGCTGTTCTTGTTCATGTTTTGTGCTTTTTTCTTGATTTTTGCTAAATTTAGAGCGAAATTTACATCCTCTTCGTTTGGAGAGAAGTGATGAAATGATTTGGCGGGATGCTCACTAAAGGGATCTCAAGCATTTTTGTTCGGTGGGGTATAATTGTTGTGGTCTTTGACGGGTATTTAGTAACAAACCTGCTGGTAATGGGAGGACAGTGGGTAGATAAGGGCTCTTTAAGCGGACAAACATTAAAAATGTCACCTCATAAAGCTTGTGTATTGTGGTAGGTTTCTTAGGTTTGTTACCCTGTGGGTGGCTTCTGACGGTGACTGCCTTACGCAATCGAAACACCTTGATGAAGAGAGATAGCTTGGCCTCGACTGAAACCTTCACTCAAGCCATGCGTCTCCCATAGGTCACAGGCCTGAGAAGTATTCATGCACTGGCGGTCTTGAACTTTAACAATTCAATGGCTTCTATATTTTACCCTCTTCACAATTTAATCCTTTCGAATAACAGCGTGGATTATGGTGGGTATGTCAGTGGAATAAAATAATAATAATCTGTCGCTCCACTGCCACTGATCGGTCTCAATCAATGGATATAGTGAACATTCACAACTGATTAAGGATTGCTTAATTGACGAATATTCTTCTTTGTAAATATGATATGAGGTTGCCATCTACATCTTACGACGAACCAGGGACCCCTCTTACCAAGGACAAGCCAAATGCGACATCCAGCTATCAGGGTAGTGCGCTAACACTAACATAACGAGCAACTCGCAACGTATACACCAATCTTCATAAGAATCTCATATCAAATCTGTCTTGTCAATGTACCTTGATCTTATTGCGTCGCAGTAACCGACCGTACAAAAGAGCTCTCTAATAATGCTGCGTTGTTGATTTCACGGCCATGGTACTCTTGCCAATCGCTGTTTCTTTGGGCTCAAGAGGCAATTGAGTAACAGAGCCATCTCTCGAAACATCAAATTGACCTTGTATAAAACCCTGATCATCCCAGTCCTGCTCTATGGCGCAGAGACATGGACGCTATTGAAAGCGGATGAAGAAGCTCTTGGTTGGTTTGAGAGAAAAGTTCTGCGTATGATCTTTGGTCCTGTTTGCGTTGATGGCGTTTGGAGGAGAAGGTTCAACCACGAACTATACGGGCTGTACAGCGGCATGCATGGACACCACAGCTCCGGCCCGAAGAGTCTTCGACACCTAGCCATTGGGACAGTGCAACAGAGGACTTCCTCGCACTATATGGCGCACACAAGTGGAAAAGGACCTCAACCAACTTGGTGTGAGCAACTGGAGGCAGCTGGCGAAAGATCGTTCTGGCTGGAGAGGCATGTTGGTTGAGGCCCAGGTCCACCCCGGTCTGTAGCGCCAATCAAAGAAGAAGAAGAAGATGATGGTTCGGCAGAAAATACTAATAATGAGATCAACGTTATATTACGCAGACACGCACTGATGTGTGTGATGCGCTACGGTCCGGGTTGAACCTGAGCCTCAGCCAACAACCCGCTCCATCTGGCAGGATCCTTAGCCAACTGCCTCCAATTTCGCACTCCAAGTTGGTTGAGGTCCTTCTTCACAGCACTATCGGCTGGTTTGGAGTCGAAGACTTTTCGGGCAGGAGCCATGTTGTCCATGCGCTCTACATGGCCCCATTAAATTCGTAGACACCTGGCTAGGCTCATGTCGCTGTGTAGGCATCTACAGCTTGAGTACTACACTTTGTAGGGGGTACGCTCTGTAGAGCAACCTACGCGGCACTGCCATGAAGCTGTCAAGACTCACTGCCTGCATTTGCACTCCAAATGATCTCCAGTAAGAGTGGTTTTGGTTTCACCAAGTTTTGCTGCTCTTTCTGGTATATGGATAACTAGATAACTAGGATGCATATAAGGGCGGCTATAATGCTCCGAGATGGATTATTTCAAGCGACAGATGTTCAGATATGACAACATCGGCGATAACAGCTTCTGCCAGCGCTTCCTGATTTTTCACAGGCCTCGGAGTTTCATGAAGTAGTCTTGTCGATAAAACAATCGGGTGTCTGCTTACGAATATCGCCAAGGTACACCACGATATTCAGACGAAACATGATCCACTTGCAAAAGAGAGGAAAGCTGGATAGATTTATGGCGCAGTTGGTCGATTGCGTGCCCTTGGTTATAGGGGTCCCAGGTTCGAATCCCAGTGAAAGCAAAAGCTAATATGCTCTCACCATAGGCCGTTGGACCAACAATAGTCTTTTACTAGCAACCCACTAACCTGACCCAACCGAACAGAATAGCAAGGCACACTACCAAACGCGGAAGCAATGACAAAGCATTCGATTTTAAACCATGAATCTGATCTTCAATGCTGTTCACTTTTTTACTCACAGATACACGCCGTCGGACAATAATTTGTACTAGCAAACATGGATAACTCACTCGTCTGCTTGAATGTGGGAGGATACTACACAGCACACATGTCCTCCCCGTAAAACAAATTCACAAATACTTTTCATGTCACTTACCAGACTGAAGGAGGGAAAAAATAACGAAATTACATACACACATCTGACCAGGTTTTTTTTTCGTCCGCCGCTGATGGATACCAATAAATTTTCGCTCGCAGTGACTGATTCAATGCAACGACTTAGAGAACACTTATATCCTCATCACTTATCCTGTCACTTCAGGAGAAGCGCACAGACAATTTAATGGCGCAGTAAAAACGAAAGAACAAAAACAAAAATTGCACAACCGATGAAAAACCAAAGAAGAAAAAAAAAACAACAAAAATACCATGGAAATGGGCATCAGTTCCTTTTTGACAACGGAGCTATTAATTTCATTCATCGTCATCCTGCTGCTGACAGAACGATTGTTCCAAGCCCAACTCTACATTCCCAACTACAGTTTGTTACCAAGCGTACAGTTTTGCTTTTTTTTTATACTTTTCCATTTCTTTTTTTCTGCTGCTCCATTCTTTGTTGTCGTCGCATCGGTCAATGTAATTCTTCATCTGGCTCTCACAGAAGTTACAAAGGACTCTCCGTGCACACGGCACATGCACATATGTCACCCTCACATCATGCCAAGAGGGCTTTTCTTCTCTTTCTTGAGCAATTTACCATGGGACACTGGGAACTATCACGTTTACAGGGATAAGGGACGTTCATGTATCCACTTGACTCCGCGCCAGCTCCGCCCTGCCACCGCTGCTGACTGTCGTCATAATCGCTGCCAGAAGGCGGCACTCCTTCTCTCCAAGGAGTTACAATTGCGCCGGGGTGTATAATTGCGAGAAACAAGTTGCCGTGGCGGTGACAATGACTACTGCTGCTTTTGCTAGCACTGCACCCTCTACATCCATCATTAGGGCTCACCATGGAGTTGTTCAACTCCGACTCCGTCGGAGACCGAGACGATCATTATGTCTGCTCTTGTGGACCTGGACTAGGAACTCTTGAGTGTCCCTTTGTTGCTCGCTGATACGATTGGATAGTGCAATTGGTCGAGCGAGCACACGCACTTGTGGTTGAGATCCAACATCAAGCAGTTTATTATTCCCCCATTTGGTGTGGGGGCAGTAATTAAGACTGCCGTTCGATGGAGCTGTGCGTGTGCATACGTGCACACACACTGCACCTTATCGGAGGGGGATTAAAATCGAATAATTGTTTGTGTCTGCACATGTGCGCACCGAAAACACGTTCCAATTATTTATTGTTATTGCCTCAACTTTTGCACAACCGCCTCGGACTAACCCTAACGCCGGTAAGTCTGTGCTCGGCTAATCTTCGGAATATAAATATTTATAGCTCATGGTTATGGCGCAAGTACGTCGATCCTGTGTGTTGCATTAAGTCGTTTCGCATGCGAATAAATCGTTATTTATTAAATGTGCTAAAGTTTCAATGCCAATAACTCAACACCAACGGGGTGCATGTAATTGAAAGTTATCACTGGTGTAACTTACAAATGAGATACTATTTTGCGAACCAGTTTTAATTGCTATCTTGAGAAAAGTTGCGTCTTGTCGGCGGCGAATACCTCAAATGGCATAGAGACATCGTGCGGCCAGACCGCAGGATGTTCCTCGAAATTAACCACGGCTACCTTGTGGAATTTATTTTTTTAATTTTCCAACTTTTAATTAGAATTCAAGAGAAAAAAAATACCAGCGAACCAAATGAGAGGAGAAAAGGGAAACAAAAATTCGAATAAGAAAAATGCCAATTGTGAGGAATAGGAGAGAGAACAAGAAATAGGGCTGAAAGGAAGAAAAGATCCTTCAAAATGAAAACCAAATGATATCCTTCGTTGCTTTGAATTTAAATTGCTTGCCAGGAAATGCGAGCTAGTGGGTGAGGGGAGAAACACAACGAAAATGAGCGGGAACCGAGAAATATCCGAGGAAAATGTTTTATTTTCTTTTCAACGCCATTGTGACGGGTATTTACTCATTATCACAATACGAAGGCGTTCGGCTGTGCCGAGAAGCGAACGAAGGGGAACGATCTGAATGCAGTGGGTGAGCAGTGAATTGTTGCTAATACTCTGCAGTTGGTCGAACATTGAAACCACATCCGCATAAAGCATTTCAATTCAGGCCGCGCGATAAGAATAGTAGTGCAGCTGACATTCACATACGCGTTAAGTTGTTGGACTCATTTGTCTGCGTCCGGAGCAGTTAAACGTGGTGCAACAGTGCGTGTGTTCCGAGCTTAGGATTTTATTGTAGTCCTGCTGCAGACATAAATCGAGCTGGAGTTATTCAGCATATTCAACGCCAAGGTCTGCAAGGAATATAGGACCGTTAATTGTGTAAACTAATTCAACACCGTTTTTTTAGCTCAAGTCCTTGATGACTTAATTCAAAATCAGGAATTACATTGATATTGCTGAAGTAGAGCTTTGCTTTATCTGTAGAGTCGATGCTTCCAAAATGGGTGCGTCCTTGCAACTGAGAATGAGTTTGGCGGTGAGACCCCCTAATTCAGCGTCGAGGACGCACTTGTACCATTGTGTTATCTCTTTATTGATTTCCAAGGCTTTGTCCTTTTTTAAATTTTTGGAAAGCTCAGAGTAGCTAACTGCAAAGTGGAAGTACTTTCAAGACTCTAAATAGGAACCTAACACAGAACCCTTGCGAAACTTGGATTTGTTTCGGGGGTCAATCTAACTAATTGGAGTCAGGCAAACACCAGGAGTTGCCTCTGGCGTTGTGGGTATGACCGTCCACCCCAACCTCGATGTCGTAGGTTCGATCCCTGTTCAGTGCCACAGAAATAATGTTCGCGGGCCCACATCATTCGAGTAACACAACAACGCTCAAGGAGTATCTAATGTCTAGGAAAAAGCTTCTCAAACTTGGCCGCTCGGAGTCGCCATAGAACTAAGGTTCATTCGAGTACTTTGACACTCGCAAATCTCTCTTTTCCATCTTTTAGGCAAGGGATGTGAAGCTTTTCATATGTCTCACCTCTCTTGTCCGATTTAGCTCGTGTAAAAGTAGCCTTCCACTCATGAGAGGACAATAGCACTTACAACACTCGAGGTTGCCGAGAAGCTACACCCTGGCCCTCTACGGGCTGTTGCGGCACACAGATTATATTATTTTTATAAATATCAGCAGTCGTTCAAAGCCTTCAGTCTGTGGTAGGCCGCGACTGGTGGACTGGTTGCCTTGAACGCAAACTGAAAAAATTCGAATCGTACTTACCTGTATTCATTTGCAAAAAGTCATGCAATATAATTTTATTTCTCACGGATTAGTCAATAGTCTTAAAGGTCAACCTATTCAACCGCCAAAATGTATCATGTTCCTCCCCCTGATACCGCGCCCAATTCAACACCAATGAGCAGTATCGATCCGCAAACTAAATCGATGCTGATGACCTATCATCCAAACGCACAATAGACGATAATTACTCCAAGTGTCTGTGGTTAAGTGCATTACACTCACCGTTCAGCGCATCCGAATTAGTTTAATAAAGATGTCCGATTACTTAACCCACAAGTATACAATTTCAATGCAATATATTCTCGTCACCATGACAGTTTATCCATTGACATAATCAAGTGCACACTTGATGTACACGATGCACACTCGTGCGTATATTGAGACTCACCATCGTCACCGTCATCATCCTCATTAGGGTTGACACATTAGCTACGTAATGCACCGATGAATGTATCCATCCGCTTGTCGGGGCATTATGTTTCCGTAATGAGGATGCCTGTGATAAATATTTGACCAACTAAATCCGCTCCCTGTTCAAAATCATTGACGTCCTCTTGTGCTGTGCAATGATCTCCGAATCGGATTTAATTGTCACGTAAACACTTGGTCAATGGCTGACATAATTGCGAAGCCATGGCCCGGCGTCAATGGAAAGGATTAAATAAACATGCGACAGTGTGTGAGGTTTTGTTGGTTTCCAAATCGCTGTCATTGCCAGTCCATTCAAGTGTCCTTCGAGGGGGAAATTTGTCAACCGAGGACGTTCTCAAAAAAGAAAAAAAAAGCTGCTAGCTGCTAGTGTGTTATGTGTTTTTTCGTGCTTCCAACGAATTTCCATTCCCAGAAGTTTTCACATCTGTTCTCATGGCCTGCTGTTCACCCAAATCACAGCATAATCGTATTCGACATTAACAATATGAAATTCCCTCAAAATAAATTGAATTACTCTCTGGGGTTATCATCATTTTGTACGTCCACTGCAAAGTCTAGACGCAAGAGGGAATGAACATGACTACGAAGTTCCATGGAATCCGTATTTTCTGCGCTCGATTCCTGTCAGTAGGGGCTGATGACTTTGAATAACCAAGCATAACCGACACAAACCCGTCGCAACGATGTGTGGAGGTGTGTGCTGCCACGGAGTGTGTGTGTCTACTAGGTCTAGGTCGCATTCCCGACAACACATTTAATAATGCATGGCATCCCATACGGAGATTCATGCGACAACATTCATCGCAGATACACGGTGCAATATCATGGATTAAGTGGTTTCAGTGGCGAAGTGGGTGATGTGATGCAGTCGCCTCATATTCGGAGTTCAATTACCCGACTAACATTCACAAATCACGACTCTGTCGGCTTTTCGTCAATCAACGGACCAACGTCATCCCAAGCGGTCACAAAAGTCTAGTTCTAGACTTAAGAAAGTGAACATCAATTAAAAAACCGGACGGGGTACAATACCTCCCTATTAATCAACTTGACGATAAAACCACACCACGGGAAAGAAGTAATTTGTGCGCACCACACTTGGCAGTCAAGAAAAATTACCCCCTCTGAATAGAAGTAAGCAAATTGCTTTTAGTTACTCCATTGGCCGATGCTAAACTGATTTTAAAAGGTCGTATCTCAATCTCGATGCTTACCCTTTTTTAAGTATTTGATTTGTGAATTGCTTTTGTACCTGGCCAAAAACCTATTTCGGCATCAAAGGTTAAATAAAGTAGTCCCTGTAAACAAATCTGCTTTAACAGTAAGGAAGAAAAGCATAGAGTTCAGTCCCTTTCAACCGACGCAATCAATCACTTT
Source organism: Eristalis arbustorum (assembly GCA_916610145.1). Taxonomy (NCBI): domain Eukaryota; kingdom Metazoa; phylum Arthropoda; class Insecta; order Diptera; family Syrphidae; genus Eristalis; species Eristalis arbustorum. The sequence continues at coordinate 26,223,347 of OU744320.1, read as the reverse complement.
TCAGTAACCCATCTGGCGATTCTTATCGGGTTCCCTTATTTAATTTGGTGAGAAAAATAGGAAAAAAGGAACAAATGTGAAGAATGGTAGCGGCGATATTTTCTGTGTTTTAAGGAAAGTCAAATGAAATGGTGTCAGCAATTCGTCATGCGGATGTTGGTTCGTCTAAAGGTGGACAAGGGCCTAGTTTCTAAAGGAACCAGTCATGTCGTCCGTGCTTTTGGTCCCTCATGAGCTGAGTATTGTCACTCAAGGGAGATATAGCTTTGAATTATATGCCAGCCTCTAAACCAGACCCTCAAAGGGATTAGATTAGGTAAGGTTAGTGAGCCTCCACCGAAATCGCCTGCAATGTTGGTTCATAATGGACCATAGTGAGCCTACCTATAGTGAAAAGACTACTATTGAATGGCAACTCTGGTAGTATCGTCGTAGTATGGTGACTGAACAGATTTAGAATGAGAACTCTGGTAGTATCGTCGTAGTATGGTGACTGAACAGATTTAGAAACCGGACACAGAGTAACTCATTTCTCCTTTTCTGGGACTCGAACCGGTAACCCGTTTAACCAAAGGCAGGCACTCAACTCTCCAAAGTGAGTTCATTAATCTGTGTGTTTACTTAAATTTATTTTCTTTTCGAAAATGTTTAAAATAAAACACATTTATACAACTGACGTACTGACCTTCTACGAGTTTAATGTGTTTGTGATTTGTGACTTTCTGCTTAATCTGTGCTTTGCAATATCTTGCAGAGGACCTTATGTGGTTTTGTCGGCTTATTCGACTTATTATAGTTTACTTAACTCAAGCCACGGCCACGATACTCTGCTCTAGCTAACCGAAGAAGAACCTCGTGGCCGCGAGTGACATGTCGTTGGCATTGGCGGTGCTTGCACTTGTCGATTTTGTCAGGATAGAGATTAGCGATGGGCTATTGCGATCGAATTCTACAAATTATTCCAGTACCTACTACAACCTAGAGAATGCCGGGTTGTCATCCAATCATTGAGAGGGTTGGACTCACTCTCATAAATGTAAAGTTTAAATTCTAGTAGTGAAACGAAATGAAAAAGCAATTGGCAATTGCGAATAAAAAAGTTGTTCCACAATACACCTGACCAAATACACACATGACACAATCCAACAACCCCTTTCCTACTTGAATCTCGCTCAGAATTGAAAAATTAACTAATACACGCGTTCGCTGACGATTGGAATCGTACCTAAAGAATGGAAAATCAACAATCGACTTCGCTCAGTTTAAATTGGAATAAAAGCGAGAACAATCGATTTTTATTCGCAATTGCCTATCGTTAATGGAGATATGTTTCAGAAATAACAATTTGCATTACCTCGCTGGGGGGGTATTAAGCCGTCAAGACCAACCGCCTGGAAGAAGTCATTCATCTTCTTCTTTGTATGGAGCTACAGTCCAGGGTGGGCCTGAGCCTCAACCAACAAGCCTTTCCAACTATTGCTATCTCTGGCTAGCTGCTTCCAGTTTCGCACACCAATTCATCGCAGATACACGGTGCAATATCATGGATTAAGTGGTTTCAGTGGCGAAGTGGGTGATGTGATGCAGTCGCCTCATATTCGGAGTTCAATTACCCGACTAACATTCACAAATCACGACTCTGTCGGCTTTTCGTCAATCAACGGACCAACGTCATCCCAAGCGGTCACAAAAGTCTAGTTCTAGACTTAAGAAAGTGAACATCAATTAAAAAACCGGACGGGGTACAATACCTCCCTATTAATCAACTTGACGATAAAACCACACCACGGGAAAGAAGTAATTTGTGCGCACCACACTTGGCAGTCAAGAAAAATTACCCCCTCTGAATAGAAGTAAGCAAATTGCTTTTAGTTACTCCATTGGCCGATGCTAAACTGATTTTAAAAGGTCGTATCTCAATCTCGATGCTTACCCTTTTTTAAGTATTTGATTTGTGAATTGCTTTTGTACCTGGCCAAAAACCTATTTCGGCATCAAAGGTTAAATAAAGTAGTCCCTGTAAACAAATCTGCTTTAACAGTAAGGAAGAAAAGCATAGAGTTCAGTCCCTTTCAACCGACGCAATCAATCACTTTTCAGTAACCCATCTGGCGATTCTTATCGGGTTCCCTTATTTAATTTGGTGAGAAAAATAGGAAAAAAGGAACAAATGTGAAGAATGGTAGCGGCGATATTTTCTGTGTTTTAAGGAAAGTCAAATGAAATGGTGTCAGCAATTCGTCATGCGGATGTTGGTTCGTCTAAAGGTGGACAAGGGCCTAGTTTCTAAAGGAACCAGTCATGTCGTCCGTGCTTTTGGTCCCTCATGAGCTGAGTATTGTCACTCAAGGGAGATATAGCTTTGAATTATATGCCAGCCTCTAAACCAGACCCTCAAAGGGATTAGATTAGGTAAGGTTAGTGAGCCTCCACCGAAATCGCCTGCAATGTTGGTTCATAATGGACCATAGTGAGCCTACCTATAGTGAAAAGACTACTATTGAATGGCAACTCTGGTAGTATCGTCGTAGTATGGTGACTGAACAGATTTAGAATGAGAACTCTGGTAGTATCGTCGTAGTATGGTGACTGAACAGATTTAGAAACCGGACACAGAGTAACTCATTTCTCCTTTTCTGGGACTCGAACCGGTAACCCGTTTAACCAAAGGCAGGCACTCAACTCTCCAAAGTGAGTTCATTAATCTGTGTGTTTACTTAAATTTATTTTCTTTTCGAAAATGTTTAAAATAAAACACATTTATACAACTGACGTACTGACCTTCTACGAGTTTAATGTGTTTGTGATTTGTGACTTTCTGCTTAATCTGTGCTTTGCAATATCTTGCAGAGGACCTTATGTGGTTTTGTCGGCTTATTCGACTTATTATAGTTTACTTAACTCAAGCCACGGCCACGATACTCTGCTCTAGCTAACCGAAGAAGAACCTCGTGGCCGCGAGTGACATGTCGTTGGCATTGGCGGTGCTTGCACTTGTCGATTTTGTCAGGATAGAGATTAGCGATGGGCTATTGCGATCGAATTCTACAAATTATTCCAGTACCTACTACAACCTAGAGAATGCCGGGTTGTCATCCAATCATTGAGAGGGTTGGACTCACTCTCATAAATGTAAAGTTTAAATTCTAGTAGTGAAACGAAATGAAAAAGCAATTGGCAATTGCGAATAAAAAAGTTGTTCCACAATACACCTGACCAAATACACACATGACACAATCCAACAACCCCTTTCCTACTTGAATCTCGCTCAGAATTGAAAAATTAACTAATACACGCGTTCGCTGACGATTGGAATCGTACCTAAAGAATGGAAAATCAACAATCGACTTCGCTCAGTTTAAATTGGAATAAAAGCGAGAACAATCGATTTTTATTCGCAATTGCCTATCGTTAATGGAGATATGTTTCAGAAATAACAATTTGCATTACCTCGCTGGGGGGGTATTAAGCCGTCAAGACCAACCGCCTGGAAGAAGTCATTCATCTTCTTCTTTGTATGGAGCTACAGTCCAGGGTGGGCCTGAGCCTCAACCAACAAGCCTTTCCAACTATTGCTATCTCTGGCTAGCTGCTTCCAGTTTCGCACACCAATTCATCGCAGATACACGGTGCAATATCATGGATTAAGTGGTTTCAGTGGCGAAGTGGGTGATGTGATGCAGTCGCCTCATATTCGGAGTTCAATTACCCGACTAACATTCACAAATCACGACTCTGTCGGCTTTTCGTCAATCAACGGACCAACGTCATCCCAAGCGGTCACAAAAGTCTAGTTCTAGACTTAAGAAAGTGAACATCAATTAAAAAACCGGACGGGGTACAATACCACCCTATTAATCAACTTGACGATAAAACCACACCACGGGAAAGAAGTAATTTGTGCGCACCACACTTGGCAGTCAAGAAAAATTACCCCCTCTGAATAGAAGTAAGCAAATTGCTTTTAGTTACTCCATTGGCCGATGCTAAACTGATTTTAAAAGGTCGTATCTCAATCTCGATGCTTACCCTTTTTTAAGTATTTGATTTGTGAATTGCTTTTGTACCTGGCCAAAAACCTATTTCGGCATCAAAGGTTAAATAAAGTAGTCCCTGTAAACAAATCTGCTTTAACAGTAAGGAAGAAAAGCATAGAGTTCAGTCCCTTTCAACCGACGCAATCAATCACTTTTCAGTAACCCATCTGGCGATTCTTATCGGGTTCCCTTATTTAATTTGGTGAGAAAAATAGGAAAAAAGGAACAAATGTGAAGAATGGTAGCGGCGATATTTTCTGTGTTTTAAGGAAAGTCAAATGAAATGGTGTCAGCAATTCGTCATGCGGATGTTGGTTCGTCTAAAGGTGGACAAGGGCCTAGTTTCTAAAGGAACCAGTCATGTCGTCCGTGCTTTTGGTCCCTCATGAGCTGAGTATTGTCACTCAAGGGAGATATAGCTTTGAATTATATGCCAGCCTCTAAACCAGACCCTCAAAGGGATTAGATTAGGTAAGGTTAGTGAGCCTCCACCGAAATCGCCTGCAATGTTGGTTCATAATGGACCATAGTGAGCCTACCTATAGTGAAAAGACTACTATTGAATGGCAACTCTGGTAGTATCGTCGTAGTATGGTGACTGAACAGATTTAGAATGAGAACTCTGGTAGTATCGTCGTAGTATGGTGACTGAACAGATTTAGAAACCGGACACAGAGTAACTCATTTCTCCTTTTCTGGGACTCGAACCGGTAACCCGTTTAACCAAAGGCAGGCACTCAACTCTCCAAAGTGAGTTCATTAATCTGTGTGTTTACTTAAATTTATTTTCTTTTCGAAAATGTTTAAAATAAAACACATTTATACAACTGACGTACTGACCTTCTACGAGTTTAATGTGTTTGTGATTTGTGACTTTCTGCTTAATCTGTGCTTTGCAATATCTTGCAGAGGACCTTATGTGGTTTTGTCGGCTTATTCGACTTATTATAGTTTACTTAACTCAAGCCACGGCCACGATACTCTGCTCTAGCTAACCGAAGAAGAACCTCGTGGCCGCGAGTGACATGTCGTTGGCATTGGCGGTGCTTGCACTTGTCGATTTTGTCAGGATAGAGATTAGCGATGGGCTATTGCGATCGAATTCTACAAATTATTCCAGTACCTACTACAACCTAGAGAATGCCGGGTTGTCATCCAATCATTGAGAGGGTTGGACTCACTCTCATAAATGTAAAGTTTAAATTCTAGTAGTGAAACGAAATGAAAAAGCAATTGGCAATTGCGAATAAAAAAGTTGTTCCACAATACACCTGACCAAATACACACATGACACAATCCAACAACCCCTTTCCTACTTGAATCTCGCTCAGAATTGAAAAATTAACTAATACACGCGTTCGCTGACGATTGGAATCGTACCTAAAGAATGGAAAATCAACAATCGACTTCGCTCAGTTTAAATTGGAATAAAAGCGAGAACAATCGATTTTTATTCGCAATTGCCTATCGTTAATGGAGATATGTTTCAGAAATAACAATTTGCATTACCTCGCTGGGGGGGTATTAAGCCGTCAAGACCAACCGCCTGGAAGAAGTCATTCATCTTCTTCTTTGTATGGAGCTACAGTCCAGGGTGGGCCTGAGCCTCAACCAACAAGCCTTTCCAACTATTGCTATCTCTGGCTAGCTGCTTCCAGTTTCGCACACCAAGTTGGTTGAGGTGCTTCTCCACTTGGGTTAGCCAACTTAAATGCGGGCGCCTTCTATTGCCTTGCCCCAAAGGTTCCGATTCGCAGATTCTTCAGACCAGAGCTGAGTTGTCCATACTCTCTACATGGCCCAGCCACCGTATGCGTTGGATCTGAGACGCCTTACTAAGTTCATGTCGCTGTACATGTCCGTACAGTTCGTAGTTGAATTTTTTCCTCCAGAACCCGTCACCACAAACAGGAGCAAAGATCGCAAGCAGAACTCTTCTCTCAAAAAGATCAAGGACTTCCTTTTCCGCGTTTGAGATTTGCCATGCCTCCGCTCTGTATAGCAGGACTGCGATTATCAGTGACTTATATAGACCCAAATTGGTCCTTCGAATGATCGCCCAATTACTCCATTGCCTCTTGAGCGCGAAGAAACAGCGGTTGGCAAGAGTTAACCTGCGTTTGATCTAGGCACGGATGTTGCTTGTTCAATTTACTTCGGAGGCGTGGTACATGAAGTTGTTGACTACTTCAAGGTTATAGCTGCCCATTGTGATGCCCTATCCAAGATGACGATGTTGTATGGCCTTTCCTGAGAACAGCACATACTTCGTCTTGCCTTGATTCCCCTCTAGACGCTTCCGCTTCAATGCCAGCAAACGCCCCATTGACTGCTGGCTAAGTTCGGGCGATCATGTCAGTGTCATCGGCGCATGCTGTTGTACGTTGCTTCTGGAACATCGTGCGTCTAGAATTGGCATGTATGTTTTGCGCGATCTTCTCTAGGACGATACAGGCAGACGGCAGGGCCTCGACTTGCCTGAAAACTTTTTTGGCATTGAAGCTCCCAGTGAGTGTCCTTGATGAAGCAGCTACAGTTCTCCATCGTTATCCTGCATAACCTGACGAGCTTGGCAGGATTGTCAAAACTAGACATGGCGTTGGCTCGTCTCTATGCAGCCTTAAATTCGAGGATCAGATGACGGGTGTCAATTTACCCTTCTTGAGTCTTTTTCCAAGATCTGCCGTAGTGGGAAAATAACTGGTTTATTGTGGACTTTCCCGGCCTGAAACACTGACACGGATCTATCAGATTGTTACTGAACACCTTCCGACGGGTACATAAAACGGCAGAAGATAACTTATACGAGATGTGAAAGAGACTGATCCCTCAATACTTAGCGCAGTCAAAGAAGTCTCTTTACTTCTGGATCGGGCAAACGATACTGAGATTCCACTCGCCGGACATACCTTCTGGTACATGCGCCCAACCAGATCATCTCCATCTGCTTTAAACAGTTTCGTGGTAGTTTCAGGAGACTCGATCGGCAAAGATCCTAGCACACCGTTGCGATTGTAGCTTTCCGACTTCAAACCGTAGTGTTCCTTCTCGACTCCGTTGATCTCTCGGTATCCTGGTTCTTACCTTGGCTACAACAAGGAAATTGTCTAAATCGATGTTGGCTCCTCGGAAAGTTCGGACATCAAGGGTACTGGAGGTGTGTCTGACGTCGATCGCACAGTTATTAATCTGGTTGACGGTTGATTGATCTGGGGACCGCCAGTTCCCTTTGTGAATGTTGATGTGTTTGAAACGCGTTCTACGTACAGACAGATTATGTCCCATGACAAAGTACACACGCCTGAATCCTTTACTCTGGACGTGGTGTCATGTAGGCTCTGTTTTGCGATGACTTCAGCAAAGATGTCTTCCCTACCCAACATTGCGTTAAAGTCTCCTAGAACGAACTTGGCGTAGAAGCTCCGGCATTGATCGTATGTACTTTCTAGGAGCTCATAGAAGTCATCCTTGCTGCTGTCAATGATGTTCTCGATTTTAGCCTTGTTGCGGATTGTTATGAGGCGTTCGCTTTTACAAACTAGCTTAAGACTTTTGGCCCAAGTCTGCCTCGAACAACAAATCCACTTCCAAATAAGCGCCTCTCTCTGCTGCGATCACCGTAGTATTTATATGTCGGAGGTTTTCATCCTCGAGCCCGGTTCATAGCTCGTGCAATATTCCCTCTTATCAGCTCAATAATAAAATGCATCCAACTTAATTAATCATGCCTCGTTGTACGGGACGTCATTGGTATAGATCCTGCCTGTACTCAGACTCAGGTGTACCACACAAGCGAAAGACACTCTTGAACAAAATAAGCATTTCCAACGACTACGACACAACTAGCCGGATGAAGGCTTTGTAGTCGCTTACCTTGACACTGCTATTAATCTGGCTGATGTAAAACCACACCCCATCTGCCACAAAAGAAACCTCATTCGTTTTTGCCGGAGCAGAACGTGCAGTGTTTGGGCCAGCTTTTGAGGGAATCCTGCTGTTCTGAGAAATATAAAGTTCGTCCTCAGTGTCACAGCAAACCAATTTAATCGTCAGTGGATATTGCGCCGGCTTTCCTCATTTTGATGTTGCATGCCGGATAAAAAATATGAAAAAAATATGGGCATTAATAGGAAGTTTGAACACTTCAAGCGCCACTCTGGCACAGCATCCGGTGAATGTCTCATTCAGCGACAAACTAATTTAGTTTCGCATTAACTTCTGTAACAACGTTTAAACTATTTTTTTCTTCTCCAAGAACCTGTACACAAACGCACACACACACTACCTTAACGACTACCGTCGGCTACATGTGTGCCGTTCATATTCCCTTTGAAATGAGTGGATGCACTGCTTCTGCTCTAGTCAAACATAAAAGTACAACAAAATCGTTATGAAATCGGATAATGAAAACTTTTCTCATTAAATTCTCCCTTTCTCAAAGAAACTACTTCTCTGTAAGGCACTCTTAGTCCTTTAGGGCGCCTGCTTAACGTCATCCTCTTCAACCTCACTCGTCGTGTAGTTTTTAATTCGAGACGATCATCAATTTGGGTGTATCAAAGTCAGATGATGGGGAAAGTTTCCGCTGCAATACAGCCGGGATGATGGAAGGAAAAAATGGAAAAAAGAAAATAAAACTACAATGAAATTTGTCCCATAATCCTGTTTGCTGTGGTGGGCGCTTTGCACTTACTCCCCGTCCTGATCTATCAAACTGGTGAGCTGTCCATAAAATATAAGGACATTGTCGCAGCGGATAAGTTTCACACTTAGCAGCCAGTGCTTTTGTGGCTGCAACAAGCGCAAAATCATGGGCAGCCTGCTCCATCGGAGCGCTGCGGCGCGGTGTTGGTGGCTTGCGCTTAGGGATCTCATTAAGGATCTCAACGAGTGCGCGTGCAATGGCGCTTAAATGCTGTGATAATCCGGGCAACAAAAAAATCGTTATGACATTTTATTATAAACGAATGAAGGCTTAAAAAATGAAAGAAAATAAAAGCACCAACAAGGGGGGAGTATCTACTCGCGAAGCGACGACGCACATACACATAACCCGTCATGAGCTTAATGAGACCAAATGCATGGGTGAATTTTACGAGCAATACACTCGCAGGATATAAACAACAAAATACCTTTTATGCGACTGGTGTTAACGAAATTGGTTTTTATATATTTTTATATGCATCGTGCGGTTGCGGTGTGAGATGAACTTCTTCCCTTGTACTGATTCCGTATTTTTGTTTGTTTTTGCTTTTTCGCGAGGGATTTTATGATCGAAAGGACTTTTGGCCTGGACGAGATACACAGCCAAAGTCAATTGTGATAAGCGGCTGTGTATGATGGCGGAGGAAATTTTTTAAGCATCACGATTGAATCGCTTCATGGGGCTGTAAAGATGACGATCGGATAATAATTGAAACATTGCCAGCATATGCAAATGCATTTTTTAAATATTGAAGAGGTTGTTGGCAATTATTTTGGGAGGCATGTGGCACATTACGGCTTAAAGATGATAGATCGAAGAAATGTGAGGCAAACTTAAGGGACATGCTTCCATTTGAGCTGGTCCCCAAATTATCAACGTCTATACCGAGTGCAGGCTTCATTGCAGCAATACCGAACAAAGGGGTTTAGTTTTAACCTATCCGTGTTATTAGTCTGCGAGACAATAGCGTAGTTTCTTCTTTGCGAATTGTTTTATTTGCCTCTGTGATGAGAATTAATGGATTATTGATTCAGGAAGCAAAATAATTTATCAAAGAAATGCTATCCAAACATGTGTCAAAGCAATGAAACCGATTGGCGACGTTCTGTGTCTATGAGAAATATTGAGCTGTGAAGAGTAATCCATTGCAGCTAATAACGAGTATCTAAATGTCACTGTGCGTCCGAAATAACGATAAAACAGGAGCAACGTCGATGTTCGAGTGAGTCTAATGAACCCGCGATATCGTTGTCTGCTATAAGTTTTATCGCTTGCTTTTGGATTCTATCAAGCAGGTGTTAGGTGGTGTTGGGGGCACCAGACCAGATATGAGCGTTGTACTCGAATTTACGCCTTATGGATTAAAGCCAAATCAGAGGTAGATCTACTTTTGCGGAAATCTACACGAAGTGCCAAATCCACCGCACTCTCCATTTATTGCTGTTTTTATTGCTTCTTAGCCCATCTCAGAACTCATTTTAGTTATACACAAAATAAGAGTAAATGTGGTATAATCAGAGTTGCTAAATTGGAAAAATAACGAAAAAATGTAAATAATAAAGCACATACAATTTTGTGTTTAACCATTGTGTCAACACTTACATACCATGTTACATTCAAATTGATATATTTTGAGTTCTACATGTGTAGGCGCCGAATGAACTTGGGATTTTCAAAACCCTCCTTAAAAATATTGTTCTTTATCGTATTAAAAAAATTAAGATGTCAATATTTACAAGCAATTTTGTGTATAATTTTCGGGTGTTGACATAAGGGTTACGGGATGATAGAGTGGAAGGTATTCCGTGTGTACCAATTTTTGTGTCGCCAAATGAAATTTCAAATCGCCAGCTTGGCGATGAATCGCCACATCTGACAACCCTGGTAATAACTAACGACTGCGCTACAAAACTGGTAATACAGAGAACAATGAGAAGCTGTTCAATTTGCTTGTGAGAGCAGAGTTAGCCCGGTATTTCTATTGAAAAGATTAACCCGATCTACCACCCTTTGTTCCACATCCACCAGCCATGTTCTTAACTTCTCAGCAACCGCTCATGCTGTGCGTGCTATGGTTCTATCACGAGTGGAAGGGAACTACGGTTTTATGCCGATTTCGAACGACCAAGCTTGAGAAACTTTTCCCTAGACGGGAAATACTCTTTGAGCTTCGTTAGTGGCTCGAAGCAGGTAGGCCGTGAAAATGTATTTTTTCGTACAGACCAGGGATCGAGCTGTGGAGTTTGAGGTCGACGCACATATCCACAACGCCACTTTTCGCCGCAGTCAAAATCGCAGCTATATAAGCCGCCACAGTACCACCCCAACCTGAGAATACCAAGGTCATACAAAATTTTATTTTTAATAGAAAGATATATGACTCCAAAAAGCTTTATCCGACAAAGTCAAAACAATTATGTACGTAATTGACGTATGTGTATGCAAAAAACATAATACATAACTTTTGCATTGACAGAGAATTTCTGTATGAACTTCGTCTCAGAATATCAAAAAAGCCCAGCAGCTGGTTTTCATGCGTGGCGCTTACATCAAACTACTTTTAGGGTTACGCTATGTCGCCAACACTCATTTACTTGGTTCGTTATGTATAAAAAGTGGATAGACGGTAAGAGCCTGGGCTTAGTAGAAACTATTGACCACATACAATTAAGCTTGAAATGTATGAATATATTTTATTTTTTTTCGACAGATGAATTGCGTTAGTATCAACCTTTGCGGTTAACAACATGAACACGAACCTGACACCTGAAATATATTCGTTGCACATGCACAGATGTGTGCCTTAGGTTACGTCGAGCACATGGCAACGTTCCATTCAAGATCTCATTAAGATCACTCCGCTTCGTCGACGTCGGCCAGCTTGACTCACACCCACTTCTAGCACAAATAGTGAGGCGGAGGAAAAAATGATGTAATTGAATGCCTGGGTTCACATATCCCATCAGCCATCACAGACACGTAACCCATCATCAGATTAATGCCATATCCTCGGCCCCATCGATTCGGTATCACTGTCTTTTGTTTCAGAATCCTTTGACGCGCCGTGATCCATTAACACAAAAACCAAAGGCTGAGTATATTTTTCTTCCTTGCAAGCACCAAAAAAACAGAAAAAAACCACACCACATACATTAAGCTCCACTTTCCCTCATTCTCAATTCACTGCATTCTCGCACTCTAGGACTCTTAATCTCGGTGTCTTTGACGAGCTTGATAAGCAATAAATAACAAAGCACTCGAACTAGGCCAATGAACGTAGATTTACCAATCTCCTTCAGACAGCGACGAGCATTGAAGTGTCGAAGCACTGTCACAAAGAAGAACGGCAGACTACAAAGGATTCTCTTGTGAAACCGCGCTAAGCTCACACCATCCACCATTGCTCCTTCAATTATATTATTACCTATTATACTCTTAGCAAATGGAGATACAAATTCAATCGAATTGAAGCGTCGCCCCATCGCCAAATAATGTACTGTCAGATGGAAAAGAAACTCCTCCACCGCTGCCAGCGCCTTCATTCGTTTGAGTGATTTTCGTCTTGCTTCAACCCTATCTGCTTAGGCATACGATTGGAAAAAAAACTTTTTAATTGTTATGTCGAAATAGTCCCAATGGGTTTCTAACTCCTCGTTTATTGGCTGTCAATGGAGGGAAGACTGCTTCCGGAGCATGTGGGAGCGTTGGAAAAAAAAAATGCAAATTTCAGTGATGGGTACACACACACACATTTGAGTGCACGCCGATGGATAGAGTGGCCTAGTTCTACGTTTTCGAGGTTAAATTATCCAAATGATTACTTTTCGCCGTTTCTAGTTCCGCACACACAGGCAGATAATTAAAATTCAACGATTCTTTCCGTGAAAGGATTTGCTGGAGCCGATCATCTACGTACGGCCATGTGTGCCGTGCTGTGAAAGGGATTCGCACTCAACCGTATACAATGGGACGGCGAACGATGGGAATGTTAATGCAAATGCTGGCAACGGCACCAGCTTTGATTGTGTTTACATAAAAACTAGTGAAGGCTGCTGTTGTTGGCGCTATGATGATGGGTTGATTGGACGGACAATTGGTTGCTTAGTCCTTTGGCAAAAGTGATTAAAACACTGATTGGCATTTGCATGCAGTACTTGGCGTAAGTGTCTGCCACAATTAGAATCATTTCCTCCTGGTTTTTGCGTTTGGATTGCTCCTGAGGAGCGATTTGATTGAATTTAACGATTGAAGGCCAATCGATGCGGAGGAGAAGAGTTTCAATTTAATCGGGTTTTAATTAAAACTACTCTCACTATCGACACACAGCTGAGGCTCTCCATGCATTGAGACTGGATGTGGCGGGATTGGTATCAGGAAGCATAATTTGATATTCGGGCATGTGCTAATGTTTTGGAAAATCAAAAAAATGAAGATCGATTTTAAGAGGCAAGGCATGTATGGATGGAAAATCACGGATTGACAATTTTTTGACTACACTTTGCAGTTACACTCAGATTCAGGCGTCGACGAGGAAACGTGATATTTTAATTCGCAGTTCAAGTTGTGCATGTCGCTTAGTTCAATATTGGACGTGGAATGAGTCCGGCCGTTCACAGCTCGTATTTCCAGGCAGTAAGCTTCTAAGACTCACATTGATCCGGTTCGACTCCGTGAAAGAGACCACATTATGGTCGAGCTGCTGCTGTGAAATTAATAAATACTAAACCCCTTAAGGGTGATGCTTTGTACATATGTGTGCAAATGAAAAACAAACACCAGACCAGGTAGTAAAGGGTTCATTAATAACGACATGAAAACTTTTTAAAATAAAAAAATAAATTCTGGAGCAGCAGCAGCATACAGTCCCCTGAGTAGAGTTGTCCACTCTGGCTGAGAAGAGGTTGCAGGTCTTGCCATGGTAGTTAGTTTAGTTCATCGCGGGCACGTTTTCAGCGGTAGATTCGTTGGATCCAATTTCTACCGGCTCGGCAACATATTTCGCGTTCAATGTTCGCTCTGAGCTCTTCCATCATCGTCGGCTTGTTGCTGCATAAACCAATGACTTATCGTAGCCCCACAGAAATTAAAACGGCGTTAAGTCGCACGAATGAGGCAGCCAATCGACTGGCCCATTTCTTGAGACAAGACGCTCACCATACTCGTAAAACCACAATGTCGGCCAAATGAAAACAAAATAAGACACGTTGTTTACAAAAAATAAGTGCGCCACTCTGTACTTTTCCATTTTTCCACACTTTTAGTCTACATGAACAATATGAACAATTTTCCATTTCAAGGTCATTCGGAAGAAACTGAAGCGCCCCAAGTTCTACGTAGCAAAACCCCTTCGAGAACTAGATTGAGGACCATGCCTCATTTATGTACCTTCCAGACACTTCACTTACAGTGCCTCATGCAATGTTCGTCACTAAAATCACTGACAATGGTTCATCGTGGCAACATCACAGCACTAGCCAATTTATTTGCATAAGCAAATTTGGCCGTTCCAACACTTCTTGAAATATTGTTTCAATTCGTTAGCCTTTCATTTAACCATCGTTCTTATCTGACTGTGCACAATTGTGTATAAATCAGATAAACAACAAGTGACCTCACTCGATCTAAGAACAATCTTCGCCCTCCCCATCTTATCAAAACACACAAGATAAACGACATTAAGCTAATCACCACAACAAACAACAATTCAGATCTCGTAGTATCGACACCAGACCAGACCAAGACCAGTTCAACTGCCCCTGCGAACAAATATAAAACTGTCAAGCATACAAAAGTTACGAGTACTGCAAAAGTTATTCAATCCTTGCCGGAACAACAACGGCAACAACAACAATCAATTCGTTTCCCAATTTTATCTACTTCTCGGTTTCGGGAGCGAAAACAGAAAAAAGGAAAAGAAAATAAAACATCGCTCCAGAAAAGAAGAGATACGGGGAACCATCGATTGATTGCCCAGCAAACGATGGCGGCGATCTTCGATTGACGTACAAGCACACGGAAGAGGGACATTTAAGTGTAGTCCTTAGTAGACGATAGAGGGCAAAGACTACCGACCGACGTACCACCATCTACGCAGTCGAAGGTAAGCAATAAAAATCGACACCTCTGCCTTTCCTAGCGTGAGGTTCCTGTCAAGCTGACTGATTTATGGTCGGCAATCTTCACGAACATAGGGCGGGCGGGGGAGCCGAGTCCCACGGAGTTTCTGGTCAAATGGCAATTTCTGAAGGTGTCGACACTGGGAATGGCAAAGGGCAAAGCTGTGGGAGAACGGTTAGGGAGACCCCGAGCATACATCATGAATACCAAGACCATCCTCAGGTGCACCAAAATAATTCTCTAGCTGTCTGTATGGGTTTGTGTGTGCTCTATGATAGAAGTTGTGCCTTCCCCGTTGCCCGCTTCACCACGGGCACCGATGAAGGGAAGGGAATTAGTTTTATTTGATAAATATCCTGTTACGTTGGAGGATATTGACATCAACAAAAAAAAGGGGTGGCAGGTTGGTTTTTGCGTTCTCTCTCTCGAACACAGATAAAGCACTGATAGACACGACGAACCACAACACACCTGCGGAGCGACGATAATGAGAGCGAGCCAGACATGATAGCATGACGCAGGAGTGTAATTTGGGTCTGACATTATGGTTTTTTTTTGCCCTTTTTTGTCGTGTTGGCGCACTCGCTGAGGGAATTGTGGCTTAAAACATTTATGGTAAATTGGAATCAATACGATTTTATAGGGTATTCGGTTTTTTCGTTGAAGACTGTGAAACGCACACCGTGACGGGGAGGGGAGAATAAAAATTGAGGTGTAAAACCGAAGACTTTCATAAAACTCTAAATACTCGGGAGAGTTGGCTGTTGAGATGGGAAAGGCTCTGGGGCCTGGGCAATGATGTAATTTGAATGTTACGATTGTTTTATGAAGATGTTTTCTGTGACGAGTGGCACGCCCAACTTGGTAATGCCGACCTTGTTTGAAACGCAAAAGGGGTAGGTTAATGAGAGACATGATAACACATTTAAAACGCAAATTTCACGGCGGAGTTAAAGCTGGTTTCATTTGAACATGATTGAGGATGACTACTACGTGCGAAGTAGGCCCTTCGCTTCCGGGAGTATGCCGGGTAGTAGGCCTTCCGCTTCCGGGAGAATGCCCGATCCCCGAATTTTCATTAATGACACAAGCGGGGATGGTGCACTTGTGCTCGGTCACTTTAATAGTTTTCTTCTGGTTTGCTAACCGAGGTATGGTTGGTCGCCGAACACCAGAGAGTCGCCGACCACTAGTACCTAGCGTCCTACCTACCATCCCAGCTTGCGACATCAGCTCCGACTTGTGACTATACCGGGAACTGAACCTCAGCTGAGCATCCCGTGCCCATAAGCAACACCATTCACTCTTAACGCCGAAATTCAACAGATATTCCCTTCAATGTACGACGTGAGTGCATACAGGTGTCTCCTACATTCTAATATCTCGCCATACTCGAAAATACTCCTCCACTTAAAGCAGACGCACCTTAACTCCTTTAACAATCCATTTCCGTTCGAAGTGTGGAAAGTTGATATCCGGTTCACTCAGAGAGCATAATCAAATCGCATCCTCCTTTCATTGATACAATGCTGTTGGTTTAGCTCCATTTGCGTACGTTCCACTGAACTGTCCATCCCCGAAGGCACATCATACAAAAGCCTTGTTTGTTCACGGAATGTTCATTCAATGCAGCAGCATCCCCTCCCACCCCCACGGGGCCTTCAAAGATTCCATACACAAGAATGTGCATATCTCATGTACACCCAACCGTAATATAGTCGCACATCATGTGGCCTTCATATCATTTGTGCATATCTTCGTCCTTGTGCCATCAGTCCACCAGACCGTCATTAACCGTGCATTCAACTGCAGTGGCGCTCACCCGTTTGCTGTTGCACTCCGTTGTTTATTTATCTCCATACACAATGGGAATCAACAATCAACAGCAAACAGCGAAAATAAAAAGGACATCCTTCCAAACTAGGAACGAACTGCTGCGAACGGTGCGGTGGCTGTGGATGAACGGTGACGGTGACGTTGTTGGCGGCAGAGCTTGCCGAGATATGCCACGGATACGCAGACGGTAAACAGTGTGCACGACAAATCAATTCACCGGCTTCCTATCATGAGAAATTGCACCATCCTGCGTTTGTTTGCTTGACGCTGTTCCTCGCATTCATCCTGTTCCTGGGTCGCTTATTTGCACTGAAGTGCACTCAATTTTTCGTCCACCAGCTGCCGAAGACTTAATATCAATCGCTATCCGTGTGCAGTGGATACCCAAAGACTGCCGCCGCAAAGGCACTAAATTCGTTCAGTTTGATAACAAATGGCGTACCATGCACACTTGGTGAGCATAATTAAAATGAAATGAGGCTTTGAAGTGCTCTGCGGAGAAAGAGTCTGTGGGACTGTGTTCGGTGAATTGAATCCTTGTGTGGGGGGAGGATGAAATCTGTTCCTGATGACCGTTGAATTTCGTGGATGTGTGACCATCAGACGACGCATGGAATAGGATATTAAGTGAATCCGCTTGGGCTGAACTGGCAAGTCAGTGTGGTGGCTTGTAAATAGATGAGGTTGGTTATATGGAGAGGCGTAATTGAATTTGAACGAATTCCCTACCACTTCACACAACTCGAGATACTTTCTCACAATTTGCATACTCGCCGACAACCATGCTCATCATGACGTCGCCCATTCAATGCCACGTGCGGCCCCCTTCGCCTGCACACGAGGTGGGAATCACATTAGGCATCATTGCGTAATCGCCACAACAAATCTCGACAAAGTTTGCCGAACTGAACCGTCATAACTGAGCGTCGTCCTGTCAGAAACTAATGCCATGGCAAGCAGCAATTTATTAGTAGCTGTCATTCACAAAAATCAACCACGCCACATCTGCGACAGTCGAAAAGTTCACTTTAATAAGTTTCACATCCTCTTGTCACTCACACACACACACACACGGCCGTTATCGCGTATGTGGGTGTTCGACGTATGTGCACATAAACGAGTAAATTGCAAGAGTGCTAAATCCATTATGTAGGTTGATAAGTATCTTTGACATATCTCCCCCGAGGAGGAAGGCCGAAAGAGCGAGCAAAAAATTCACCACCTATGCATGCAAATTCGAGATCATTAATCTCCTGTCAAATTGACGCTTAGTCATTAGCTAGATTTTTCATTCATTCCCACGTTCTTAATGGTAACACATATCTCCATCACCATCGCCGCCGCATCATCCACTCGTATGGATGTCTGTCTGTCAGGAATTGGTGCGCTCTCCCGCTGAGCTATGTTAATTCAAAAGGACGTGATTCCTGCAAGCGAAATCAGGTGAAAGACATTTTCCATCGATTGAAATAATTTTCCTTCAGTTCCGCTCTCTCCCCATACGAGACGATACGGAACGAAGTAAAATTAATCATTCGAACATGAAAGGATTTCCGGTTTGCTAGAGTTGAATGGCTTAAATGGATTTTGTTGTCAAACATATTTGCGCCAGGCACTGCTCGTACAGATTTTCGGCCATACATTCTCGAAGAACCTAAAATCTTTATGCTTCTGGACGAAAAAAAAAAAACAGAGAAAAAAGATGAAGTCATAACAGAAAACTTTTACCCGAAAACTTTTCCTCTTGACGTCAGTCTAAAGAATAAATATGAGGCCGTCCTTCGTGTTAAAGTGATTAATGGCCAGTTGATGGGAATTTTTCAGTGGCAGTCTTCTCAGCCAGCCAAAGATTCAATAAAACTCTCAATGATGTGGACTTATTGGTCATAAAGGAACATTTTGGTTATTTCGGTCGGTCGGTCGTTCGTTCGTTCGTTGTTACGTCTACATACACATCACTGTCGATCGTCTTTTTCTTCTTTGTTGCTGTTGAACTTTTCCGAAGACAAACAAACAAATAGGGGAAGTGTGTCCAACTGCGAGCACCGCCAACCAAATGTTCGCTCGGAAAATTATTCAGGGATCTTTACTTCT
Organism: Eristalis arbustorum; assembly: GCA_916610145.1. NCBI lineage: Eukaryota > Metazoa > Arthropoda > Insecta > Diptera > Syrphidae > Eristalis > Eristalis arbustorum. The sequence continues at coordinate 26,204,558 of OU744320.1, read as the reverse complement.
TTTTTGATTTTCCTGGATAATTTGTGGCACTTTAATGGTGTCATAAATCAATCGACCACTGGCAGGATAATGTTTGTTGGCTGAAAGTTTTTTTCCTGTTTTTTTTTTTAAATTAAAAAATTGCCACCAGTTTCCCCCTTTTCCGGAGGAGCATTAATACAGTGGGCACTGGATTGACTTACAATCTGAGGGAATGCCGATATTTATGGCCGTGTATGGTGGGTTTCAGTTGGAGCTTTCGTGAACGGAAAAGTTTTGCCAAACCGAGCGCACGAGACGTTAAGAAGGAAACTATAATCAAACGGTGCACGACGAAGCGATTTTGGGTCCCTGAAGGTTACTTGCATTTGTTTTCACTCTTCTCAGGTGGACCAAGGCAGGTATAGGTGCGCGAATTTGTACTGTCAAAATTATTGATAGCGAAACTTAAGTTGCAAAGATGATATGTAATAAAGCGTCGTTGAAGTGGCTACCTCGACTGGCTTCATAGTAGTTTCATTCTTTTCCCAAAATTATCAAAACCTTGCCTTTCGCTTTGCGAAGTGCTTCGGCGAAGGACTTTGTGGACAGCTAGTAGTGTCCATTAAACGCTTCGGCAAAGGACTATGTGGACAGTTGATGGTGTCCAGGGAGTGCTAGGAGGAGGACTTTGTGTCCAGTTGGTAGTGTCCAGAAAGTGCTTCGGCGAAAGAAGACTTTGCGCGCATAAAATGCTTCGGCTAAAGACTTTGCCGACAGCTGGTAGTGTCCATTAAACAATTCGGGGAAGGACTTTGTGTCCAGTTGATAGTGTCCAGAAAATACTTCGGCGAAGGACTGTGTGGACAGCTGGTAGTCTCCTGGTGGTAGTGGAGAGTTGGTGGTGTCCAGACAGTGCTTCGGAGGAGGACTTTGTGTCCAGTTGGTGGTGTCCAGAAAGTGCTTCGGCGAAAAACCGTGGCACCTTTCGTTTTTTTTTTTGTAGATAATCCTCTTTCGGTTCGGTTTTGGTGTCTAGAAAAGTTTTTTTTAATTCAGGCATTCACACGATTCTGTTTGTTGGAGAGAATTCGAAAAAAATTATTGTTTAATTCCAATACGAGGTACATTGTACGCGAGCAATTCCGCTTTAAAAATGCCGCAGCATCGCAATTGATGGAGTGGTCAATCGAGCCTCAATCATTCGTTTTTTTTTTTCAAGCACACGGATCAAGAAAGTCATTTTTGAAATTCCAGCGAAGAATATGATCCATGTTTGAAAACGTAATTCGCTACACGACAAGCACGCCAAGCTGTAAGCACACAGTCACGATGTGAACAAGTATGTGAATCACTTCAGCAATGTATCTTTACAACAGTGAATGGCTGCAATTTCCAATACTCTCCAATACTTCCATAAGCATTCAATCTATGCAGAAGTAAGTAAAAAATAACAAAAGTTCTTGCAGCTGAATGCATTTGCCTTCACACTTGTATACATTCACCGCAGATGCATGGAGGATATCAACGTTTCTTAGGAGCTTTACATTCCAGTAGGCACGCACATAGCCATAGACTGCTGGAGAATCCTGTTGGGAATTTTGGTTTTCTTTCATTTTTTTCGGGTAAACAATCCGGTGACAGAGGTAGAGAGATGGTATCAACATTGAATATTCCGAGGACGTGATGTACTCGTAGTCTTGTTGCATATGCAGTTTCCGCTTACGACTGTCTAACATTTTTACCAACGAGATGCATTGTGCCTCACTACCATCTGTTGCCGTCGAATGGACAAGTGTGTTCTGCATGATGAGCATGGCAAGTCATGGGAATGAACTCATTCAGCGTGGCAAGGCGTCTTGTGCACATTTTCCGCATCGGCACTTTCAATCATTTGCAACAGAGCTTCTTTGTGGTTAAGGAATTCTCATTTTTGGTTTTTTTGGCAAGAAAAAGATGATTCTGCAGAAATTCAGGACTCGTGGGGAAAGAATATGATTGGTTGGTATGTGTGAGATTATGCTTAGCGACGACAAGACCGGAAGGAAGTGGGCATGCGGATGTAAGGGCTGTTGGCTTTTGTTTGATTAGGCGGGCGTAGTGGGTGGGTTTTTGTTAAGGCACATTCATAATGCAGCTAAGTAACATTGTGATTTAGCCCATGATTATAAACATTTTTCATAGTGTCCGCTGTTACTCAAGGCTAGTTATAATTAAACTAGAAATTTAAAAAAATATGCTGTTATACAACATGCATAATATTTCCACTCTAGTCTATTCCAGCGACGCCAAATATTATGGAATAATTCTGCATAAGCCACTTAACTGAAATTTGCCCCTCTAATCAGTCGTAGAATATGCTACCGGAACACTGGGCAGGGCAGTAGATGCTTATACGGTAGGTTTTGGGATCTATTTCCCGCAGTTATACATTGGGTTGTACACAATGTTGGCTAGACCTATTATCACGTATGCGCCCATCGTTTGGTGGCCTCAAACCTGCGCCGGCCACGCAGCAGTTTTAGAAGCTATCGTCGGGCAAGCCCTCTACCGATCTTTGTTAAGAAGATCGCGTAACTTCTAAGTGCACCTAAAGCAGAACTATAAACCAACCAAGATAAACCTACTCAACTCAAGCCCTAATAGGGACAAGCCTTGTACATTGCCGAACGCTATGGTCAGGCAGCATTGTTTAAGCATGCTTTTTGAGATAGAAATATTGAACCGAACTAACTGGACTAACGGTGTTCCAAGATGAATCTACCCAACTCACCCAATTCGTTGGCAAAGGCTGGCTTGGAACCTGCGTTCATTGGTCCTGAAGCTACTACTATGTCAATTGAACAGCAGCTACAAATCTGTTTAATGGGAGAAACAAACTTCGCCGAAACGAAGAAGGGCATGTGGTCAAGGACATAGAAATATTCGTTCTCAATAAGGATGACATAAGAAGGATAAGGAGCTTTGTTAGGTGCAACGGGGCGGCGGTCTGCAAAAACACCTTAACAAATAAAACCTCTGCCAAGACAAAGTTTGTCGGCTATGCTTCGAAGAAGATGAAACTTCTGAGCACAGCACGTAGGAGGATAGTCACCTCTTTGGAACTACAAAAGGACTTACTAGCTTTCATGAGGGAAGCAGCAAGTCTTTTGTTTATCTCCAATCTTTCGATGCAATAGATCCATGCTGGTCGCGGTGTCACTTGCCTGGACGCCAAGACATTATAGAGCCGTCATAGGTCTCTTGACTGAAAAAGAAAAAAGAAAGATATTAGCTATAAAAATGATTGGATGCATGTGCGGAAAAACGCTGACGTCTGGCCAAGGGTGCGTCTTGTCATCTCTCCTTTGGCTTTTTTTTCGTCCTGGATGCACTGTTTCGCTTCTGCGCACGCACGATAGGTTTGCGGCCGCTTATGCTGATCCCGGGATGAAGGCTGTTTTAAGTGGACAAATCAGAAGTTATGGTCATTGTAGAGGTCCATCGTAGTCAAGTTTAAGTATATCGGAGACTTTTTTACAAGGGATGGTTGAAGTAATGCTGAGTTTCTCTTTATGATGTTGACGAGGCGTAGACGAATGTGTTTTCTGAAGGCATACGACCACTTTATAGGCCCAGCGCGAGATCATGTCAAAGGATCGATTCACCACTGAAGATGATTCCATTTCCCTCTCCCTGCACACGACCTGTGTGAACACTATGAACATATAAACATTGCCGTCTGCATAAGCTCAGGGAACGTTAACTTGATCATTGATACCAAATCCTAATACAATAATGATAACAAAGAGCTCATCTTTTTAAATATTATTCTGTAGAGAAAAGCACTTGAATCCGCCTTGGAACAGGATCAAAATAGTTAACCATCTCTTTGTAAAAACCATTGCTTAATCAGATCTCCGTACGAACTGTACGGGCTGTACAGCCCGAAGAATCTTCGACTCCGAACCAGTGGCACAACGCAATGGAGGACGACCACTAAGCCGATGGCGGACACAAGTAGAGAAGGACCTCAACCAACTTGGTGTGCGCAGCTGCAAAAGACATGCTGATTGGGACCCAGGTCCACCCCGGACTGTAGCGCCAATAGAAAAAGAAGAAGAAGAAATTTGTGAACTCATCTGAATGCATTTTATTGTAATCGTATCACAAAGTCGACTCCGTGAGAAAATTGTCAAGAAAGCAGCCGCATGTTAATTTTGTCTGCAGCCTGCTTAAGCATCGAGTCATAGTCGCTCCTTATATTGCTCGGAATTAATTGAAATATGCAGTACGCAGCCTCATATTCCTCTGCAAACTGGTCTTCACGAAACATTACAAATCGAGGTACATACGATGATAGCTTTTCGGAGAGAAGCGAGATTTTCAGAAGAATATGAGGGTATGTTTGACTGACAGATTTGTTTTTTTACAAATTCTTGGGCAGTTACATTAAGTTCTTGGTAACGCACTTAAACATATCTCCATTGTCTTACGTAGAATTTTAAAGCGCTGCTCAGCATGCTCACGATTTTATTCAACTCATCCATTACAAACAAACAGAGAAGAGATGTCGAAATTGAACAGGAGTAGCAAATACAGTTGGAAGGCACACTGTTTTGTAATAACATTCAGCGATATATAAAACACCGTTCACGACATCCATCTGTTTTCCAATGTGTTTCTGGGTGAACTGAATCGGAGTTTTCCGCTTTTCCACTTATAAGATATTGGAAGGCCTGTGTATATCTATAATACTGAACGTTTTTTAAGCTGTTTTTGGATTCGCAATTTAACTTGATCATTCTGTCAGCACTTTCGACCATATTGTGTACCATGTTATAGCGAAACTTCTAAAAAGCTTTGGTATCTGTATGAAGACGTATATGTGCTTACGTGTGACCCGAATTTCGATTGAAGTAATTTGACTGATACAGAAATGAATATAACTAGTCTGAGCCCACATATGTGAGCCGTATCTTGATATTTCGAACCAGATGCATCGATTGCAAATTTTCATTTCTTTAAAATTCCGTAATTAATACAAAATATTTCTAGAGTCCCAGTTATGGCAAATGCTCCACCTTGCCCCAGCAGCGGGCACATATGACCATCTGTATGCGTTTTCTCCTTCCACAAACACCCCGCGGAATACTTGCATCAAAGTAGTTTTTTGAGTTATCAACATGACTGCGTACTTGCACACATCATCAGTTAGAAACCACAGCATTCACATAAGCATCAAAGGGTTCGCCAGAATCCGTCAGCCCGTGCCATGTTTATGATTAAATTTTTCACATAATCCCACTTTTCGTTCTCGTGCATTCAATTATAGTCCATCTTGTTCTGTTTAGCTGGGCAACTTTACATAAAGCACCGAACTTTCTGCGGAAGATGAATTTACCAAAACTCTTTCAATTCACCATGCAGCGGAGAAAAGGTTGCGCAAGTTTTTTCGCACAACACTGAAGCGAAAGCAACGCAAAAATAAAAAATGAAAAGAAGACAAGAAAAAAAGAACACACCACGTGCAGCCAACGAAATAAGTTTCAAGGATAATCAACTGAACATGCCAATGTAGAGCAGTGTGGATGCTCTTAACGTAGTCCCAGTCTTCTCTGCACTGAGGGAAGATAATACACAGCGAATGCCTTTCACTGAACACTTATCCTTCGTTAAGCCACGGGACATCGGCGGTATTGTCGCCGGAGCTGCCGGAGTGCCGAACATTGTCTGTGCTGTGTAGTTGGTAAAGTTTTTTGGCAATTCATGGCTTTTTATTTGAAAGCCTGTGACAATGGACGGTTAGTGTATGAAAGTTAAGTGGAGGGTCACATGCAAAAAAGGGATAATAACATGGTGCAACAATGGAATTTGCTGGGTTGTGCTGTCCAAGCAAGTAACTTGCATCGGAAGTACAGTTTTATGAAATTACCACAGTTAGTCGGTAGTTCCAGCAGCGGTCGCGGTGTCAGCCATCATCCTAAAATCGAGTTATTCCAGAATGAATTCCACACTTCGCATGGCTTCTATGGTTGATTTTCATTTTCGCATCGGGCACGTGCACAACGAATGGGTTGGCGCAGAACTATTTGAATGAGGCAAATAAACTGAAAATTGAAATTAGCACTGGCGCATGATCTTGTTTTACACAGTTCAATAAACACAACAGCACACAAAACAGAAGTTTGTTGCCGGCAGTTTAATGCGGGAAAATGTCACGATTTTGGAATTTTTGAAAGTTCGATGTTGACGGACGACATATGGAAGGAGAGTGGTCAAGCCGAAGCCGATATTGACACAAACAATAAGTTCGTTGTGGGATATGCAACGTTGAAGTTTTCATTCAGATTTATTCGAGTTTTGAAGGAACTACAAATTAAGCACAGCCTCGTTTGCAGAGGTCACATGGGGTAGGTGTTGGGTGTGGTCTTTGGCTGGTAGTCAACTGGTAAAGAAAAATGAAACTGCAGCTCGGGAGATAGTTAAATCGGTGGCAGACGTTTCATCAGCTGTTAATGTGTGCTCCTTCCCGTGCTCCTTTCATTTCCTTTCAGAGTTGTTCATAATTAATGCAATGCAGTGTTTACATTTGTTTATATGCAAAGCCTGAATAGCTTGTCTGCATTTTACAATTATTATTGTTGAGATTCATTAAATTGAATTAAATAAAAGTTGCACAATGCTGGGCAATGTAATTGACAAAAGAGAGATATTTTAATTTGTAGCTCATTTTCTGCAACAATTGAAGAGATTTTACGATTTTCGTTCTTAAACTTACTTTTTTTAATATTTTAGCTTGAAGAGTTTCAATAAAATGCTTTTACTTTTTTTTATCATTTTTTTTTTTTGTAGGTTTGGAATTTCCCCTTGCTAATTCGTTGAGGATCATCTGAATTACCACCTGAAATGTCCTTCGACCGTACTCATTCCAGTCCCTCGCACTTCACATAGCTGCTGCTCTTGCCTTCTAGTGATTATCGTCAGCTGTGTCTGAATGTAAATTTTGCCATCACCGAAATTGGCCAAGATCTCTAAATTGTATCTTTGGCAGATGTTGAGCACACAAGTTGGTTGACTTTCTTGCTGCTGAAATTCTGTGGTCTCCCTGGTTCTAGCCCAAATTTTTTTAGTCATCTGCACTTGTAGTAGTGATTGCAAATGAGAAGCTCTTCCCCAAGCTAGTATTGCATGTGTGTGATTCGACCAAGTCCAGGTAGCACTGTTTGTATACTCTTGGTGTACAGAGCTTGTCTAGTCTACTATATTTACATTTTTCCTTTGCGAAATCCAAAATCATTCTCGTTGAGAATGTGTTTTTCGATAAAGTTGTATAGCCTTCTGGCTAACATCTCTTCTGCAACTTAATCGACCACAGATAGAATTGAGATAAAATTGGTCTAACCATCGATTTTTTAGCATGTTTGCTTCAGATGCTTGATCTAACTATTGGTGCAAGCGTATCATCTGCGACTTATTTGTACTCCTTTCCGCACAATAAGTGATCAAGTCGGATTTGTTAGCCACAGATCAAGTGTTATCTGGCTTCCATTGAATCACAAGGGAACCAATAGCACAACCGTACATGAAGAAAGACGGCTCCACGACAGTGACTTCTTCGGATAGCTATTAGTGTTACCACAGGTTAAATTGTGTATGAGCCACAGAAGCAATAAAATGAGTTCCAGCAAAGTTTTTTGGTAACACAATAGAAACAGAGCGCACACTATCAAGCGGTTGCTGTTCGCGAACCAATCAAAAAAGGAGAACAATATCAGGTATAGACAATTGACCGAAATGTGTTGCTGTTTATGTTCCTAATGTCATTCTTCTTGTCATTTTTTGCGGGCGTGCGCTTCTACTTATGTGAAAAAAGAAACCAGTACGTTCTTAGGAGTTTTAAATGAAGTGTAGTCCATAAGTCGTTTAGGTATTGTTGTTCTTGAACACTAAGTCAAATTTAAAAATGTTGAGTCCTAAAAAATGTGTCCTTATGGTAACACTAGTAAATATGCTTCATGGACTGCGTATCACTATTAGAAACGAAACCATAGGGGAATGAGACAACACATTCAATACGGACTACAAAACAAACGGACATATGAGAATAAACCAGATATTCTCGCAATTGGTCGTCAATCGTCATTCTAAAATCAAAATTCACCGCCATGAGTGGCCGAGTTATAGGTACACATGGATAAGTACGAGCGCTCGAATAGAAACCCATGCATGTTTAAAATCAATTCATACTTAATTCTGAACGAATTTATTTGGAAACACGCGCTTCGCCTGTTCGGCTTTGGACCGGATTTTTTATTACTCCAGAGTGTGCCCACATGCGATCGAACACTCACCGAATGGGACACGAGGGTTCGCACACGGAGCAGAGCAAAGCAGAAGAGAAAAAAAGAACAAAAACTGTCACATATCCGGCTTTTAGTCCTTCATCAATATCCTTTTCATTGATTTTTAGACGGCAAATAATTTATTCAATTTCGGAGGCCGAGCTGCACGCTGCCGCTGCTCACTTAGACCCATAACGAACAGGAAAACGAATTTTTGCGTATTCAAATCATTTGACGAATGGATATTTCATAAATAAATTTCAATGAGCTATACGCTATACCGCGGGGAGTTTAGAAGAGACAAACGAATACACCCCGCTATTTGCACTCGATTGGGATTCGGTGTTTTTTTTCTGTTTGCAAGTTTTATTCGAAAAATGTATTTTTTCGCTATCCGTTTTAGATACTCCTCTTTGCGATTTTATTGTTATTCTGGACAATTGATTCGCCGAATTGAGTTATTGTACTTTCGACGACGTCGTCAATTTTATGTTATTTAAAGGAGCGACACTAAAATAATCCAAATTGAATATTCGATAGGAAAGCTCTCGATAGCGGTGGCAGTGCTCTGGTGCTGAGGGAGAGCCCACGGCCCGGGGCCATGACGGAGCGGCCGTACCGATGAATTGCTGATGGTGACAAATGTGACAAGATGTCGATGCAGAATTTATGTAAATCATTTATTGATGGATTGTGTATCTTCGTTGTTAGATGTGATTTTGGAACGATGATTGGCTGAATAATTGATGCGATAGGAATTTTTATCTGTTTCCGATACTTTAGAGATTGTGCTGACGATGGCGCACCGTGGAATGGTTGGCGGGGTGTAATGATTGTAAAATGTGACAGAATTTTTGTGATAGCCTTCGTTAGGCGAATGCGATGACTATTGCTATGGTGGTGGTGAGATGGACGAGGATATGACAGTTCATTATCCATTCTATCCGAATTCATGTCATATCGTTTGGATTGGTAGGAATATTTTAAGTGATTGATTGCATATCGCACTGGACGCTGCTGTGTATTGCTTCGTGTTCCTTCAATATGTGAGCTGTGGTTTTGCTGAGGAGAGTGCGCAAGCCTCGTTTGTTGGTTCCAATCGGATCACCGGTTAAAAGGTAACAAGTGATGCTTCTGCTCGAAAAATCTCCAGCTAATTCGACTAGGTTCATGCGATATTTTCCAGTAAGAAAACCATGTTTCAGGAGGTCTTGTGTAAAAAAAAGCCGCGGCTGTGTCCCCTCTCGAGTTGTCGGTGCGATCTCAAATGCTACTGCTCGCAGAAAATGGTGATCACGAACTGTACGGGCTTGGCGAGTACATCCAAATGTACCTGCGTGTGTAAAGCCCAGGTCCACAAACAACTGAAGCGTAACAAATATATCTACTGATCGCCTCATAAATTGATTTAAGGTTTCATTGTAAATTCGTGCCGTTGATCTTTACTCGCCGGGATAGAGTGAGAAACACGTCAGCACGCAATAAACCCGCTGTCGAGCAGGTACTTCTCCGAACAGAAAGAGCTATACTACGGTTTGGACACGTGACACGAACGTTCCCATAATTTGACGTTAAATGCGATCCCATCAAAAAGGTGACATATGACGAGGTGGTTGAACCAAGTCCTGATCGCGGCTCAGCATAAATCCTAATGAGTTAGACTCGATGGCGAAGGATCGAATGACCTAGAGACCTCTAGTGCTTTACCGACTATGTGGGTCGGATAATGATGATGAAGAACACCCAAGTTATGTCTAATAGATTGTTTTTTCTTTTGAAACGTTCAATTAGCCTTCAACTGTCATAATTCGCTCAGAACTGACAACATTGCTTAGACATTTTTAATCGAGCTAATTTGACCCTCCCAACTTTCAAAACTAACACTATTTTTGGCTCCCACCAAGAATCCTCGAACTCACAGCATAACATCCCATCGATTCTTCACACTATCTCAAAGGACTGCAGCACTCGCTCGATTGGGATAACCTTCAAGGGAATTCTCCCACTCCGGCATTGATTGAAGTTTCCATCCGAAATCACTCTTTCAAAATTCATTATCACAAATCCAAGAATCAAGTATAACAGCTCACCTTCCCCGGAGAGATTAACCCAAAAAAAACTTCTTCTTTTTCTTCTGGGATAAGGGCAAACTTCACGACTACCGCACCACGTCGAGCATACATTTTCACAGTTCGCACGCACACCAACGACGAAATCGCCTCGAGGTTGTGAGCGCGACTAAATCCCGATTACCAGACACAGGAAACCACCTCGCATGTTCTAATTTATGTTTAACCAAGAGCATTGCTACCAAAGACAGCATCTTCGACAGAGCCACATGCCGTGCTGTGTTCGACAAGAATAGTTTGTGCACTTGGGACACACGGCAGGGGGAAGAATTCGCCAAAGCGGATTCCATTGGCGGCGCTGTGCCACCCATTTATCATTGCTTTCATGCACCATATACCCACATCCCACATCCCACGGCTGGTATGAAATCGAATTCCAAACAAAAGGTTGCTCCCAACGATATAATCGAGCTGACGGATCTATCCCTTAACTATTGAGATATAATGCGCTGGGAATATGCCCTTTCCGTGCGTTCAACCGAGTTGGGTTCTCTTCTCCTTTGCTTTGCAGACTGTTTGCTTGGGTATAATTGCTTCTGGGGCCTCACGAATCCTTGCGAGTGAATAATTAACTAAACTCCTTCTCCGTATATCCAATCCACACACACAGACGCACAGTCCGGGCCTGCATGCATTTGGGAGTCCAGTGTCCAGTGGGCACTTTCTCCGTTCCGGAACGTGACATCGCATCGTCCCAGTATCATGTGGTGCAGTGTCTTCGTCAAACTTCACACTCCGCAGACGGAAACCGACTAGGAAATTGAATCTAGACTCTCCTTACTCTGTGTATGCAGGTGTATCCTCGGGCCCTCACATGACGTGTGCACACACATGTGACCCGAAGAAGTCATTCGCAAATCGGTAATCCTGTCAATTGAAGCGATTTGTTGTACATACCCGCAGCAGGCAGTGCATGAAGATGTGACCATTACCATGATAACTAATATTCTCCTAAGGAAGTGCTCCCAGGTTCGGCCAGCAATGCAGCCCACTGACGCAAGCGGATGCCTGGACGGGATGGACTTGTGTGATTCATTATTTCAACCCCATTCTGCTTCGCCCATCTAGCCAACTTGAATGAGCCGATTTACAGGTCACTCAAATCCATTGTTTACGACCCTGAAGCAGATAACTTCCGAGTAACTGTGGAGCAAGGTTGTTATGGAAATTGCGTGCGAATTTGTATTGTGTAAGACGGATCATAGGTTTGTCAACAATGGACGGCATCGTCTGAGGCCGTAAATAGCCGAAGGCATTAAGAATGCAGACGCACTCAAATCTGGAGATGAACCTGTAAAAAATGTTATGACTCATAACTTCACGGGCATTGTGTGCCTATTACCAAGCGTCGACGCGCGACTGTGTCAAGACAAATAAAACCACCACCAAATCGAGAATGAATTTGACTAATGATGGAAATAAAACAAGAGTTAAAGAGTCGATATGGATGTGGTAAGCAAGTGAGGAGGAATATCAACCACTGGCCTAGAGGGAGAATAAGGCTAATCTGTAACTGAGAGAATGACTTGGTGTACAGGGTCTCAGTGGCCGACAAGGGACTGAATAGATCACATCCAGTCTGGTAGGCTAACTCTTCTTCTTCTTTGATTGGCGCTACAGTCCGGGACCTGGCCCTCAACCATGCCTCTCCAGCCAGCACGATATTTCGCCAGCTGCTCCCAGTTGAGCACACCAAGTTGGTTAAGGTCCTTTTCCACTTGTGGCGCCATCTAGAGCGAGGACGTCCTCTGTTGCGCTGTCCCAATGGCTCGGTGTCGAAGACTCTTCGGGCCGGAGCTGTGGTGTCCATCCGCTCTACATGACCTAGCCATCTTAAGCGTTAGATCCGAAGACGCTTAACTAGGTGCATGCCGCTGTACATCCCGTACAGTTCGTGGTTGTATCTTCTCCTTCAGACGCCATCAACGCAAACAGGAACAAAGATCGCACTCAGGACTTTTTCTTTCAAATCAACCAAGAGCTTCTTCATCCACTTTCAACAGCGTCTATGTCTCTGCGCCATAGGGCAGGACAGGGATGATCAGATTTTTATATAAAGTCAATTTCGTGTGTTTCGAGACATGGCTCTGTTACTCAATCACCTCTCGAGCCAAAGAAGCAACGATATGCAAGAGTAGTTCTGCGCTTGATCTCAGTACTGGCGTTAATGTCCATATTTACGCCAAAGCCGAGGTAGACGAAGTCCTTGACTATCTCGAAGTTTCTGCTGTCCACTATGACGCTTTGTCCGAGACGTCGATGTTGTGCGTCAATGCGTGATAACAGCATGTACTTTGTCCTGCCCTGGTTCACAGCCTGACCCATTTTAGCCGCTTCCGTCCACTTGTCGACTTTTGGAAGGTCGTGCCGCGGGTGGTTACGTTTGAGTTTTGCACGTAGGCTGACCACGATCCAGTGTTTAGAAGAAAACAATACTCGCGTAATTGGACAAGTACCCGTCCCAAGTAAAGAAGCTGTAATTAAATCCAAAAAGGGATATCACCATCTGTTCCGATAGTCAGGCCGCCATAAAATCCCTGGACAGTGTCATGGTCTACTCAAAAACATCCGTTAAATGCAGGTTGTCTCTTAACGAGATGGTTGATCATTTCAACATTCACCTCATGTGGGTGCCGGGATACTGTGACATACCAGGAAACTGCAAAGCCGATGAACTCGCCAGGTATGGTACAAGCTCAACCCTTTCAACAGCAGGGGTACAACCGTCCATGCCGATCGCTACAGCTTACCATATTCTTAAGATCCAAACAATTAAAACCACTAATGACAAGTGGCTAGAAGGCACCACCTGCCTTAAAGCAAAAGAAATCTGGCCATCACTTAACATAAAACGGTCACTCAGTCTACTTAGACTCAGCATGCCCTCATTAAAGACCCTCATCGGAGTCATAAACGGGGCACTGTGTAATTGGCACTGATGCTCGCAGAATGGGTGCCCCATATAATCATTTTTGCAGAAGCTGCATGGATGAAGAGGAGGAAGAAAACACTCATCACCTTCTCTGCTCCTGCAGTGCTCTTGCCAGTCGTAGGATCGTGCACCTAAGAGCATGCTACTTCAGCTGCCGTAACGAGCTAAATAGTGCCAGCATTGGCCAACTAAATCGCGTCATTAGAAGCACCAACTGGTTCCAGTGTTAGCAGAAGTCAATCCGCGTGGTATCATAATGGGCCTAACCTGGCCTAAGTGTGACTGCTCTTTAGCCACTACAACCTAACCTAACCTAATTAAATTCGAGAGACACTGTTGGAAAATCAATCCTTACTTTATCCAAACTTAGCGTCTTGAACCCGTGAAAACACCGTGAAAACAAACAAAGCTACGATAACTACCCATTTCTACATAGATTTGGTATATCCGAGACTCAGTTACGTGTTCACTAGCTGAACATTTCTTGCCATTCCAAGGCAGACATAAATTGATGTACATGTAGCCCTCGTTTTTTAATCCCATCCGGTCCCCAGCTAGAAATCGGTTTTGTGTCAAAATACACGCCAGTGCCTTAGAAAATGTCTCTGATGTTGCCTTCGCCACAAAAACACACACAATTATAGGACCATTATCGAACATTCATTGTAGAGAATAACCACAAATCGATGAAATGAAAATATGACACAATAACTCATTTCCTTTCAGTGTGCATGCGACGAGGACCAAAAACATTCCCGCATTGTGTCAAACTGGCACACGTCCACGAGGCAGTCATGCAGAGTGAAATTCAAAGGTTCCCCACAAAAGATCGACAAACAGGACCACTGGCACATTTATTGACAGTCCATGTGACGCAATTCAGAAATATCTAAAACCCAGCAAAGATACGTAAAGTTCCATCAACCAGAACCGCACTGAAACCTGAAACATTTCGTCTGTCTGCCCCCACATTCCCTTATAATAACGATTTATGTTTATCTCCAGCAGCTATTCAAATTGAGTTGGGTGGCAATTGGCGATAGCCCACTGCAGGCTCTGCCGTATTGAGTCCTGGATAGTGTCACCATTCAACTGAGGCATACCATATTACAGCGTTGTGGGCCTGTCGCCTCCCCCCGGCTACAACGCATCAGATCGCAGTATAAATGTGGCAATTTGTTGTGTGCTGCAGGATTCATCCCATCTACAAAATATACATATATTGGAGCTCGTTCACCGGTGGCAGCCGGGGCGCGTCAACTCGTGGTGACACCAGTGACGGTGCCGCACAATGCACAAAAATTAATTAATGTTTGCATTTTTACTGATGGCATACTGATGGTTGACCTAAATACTAGAAAATGAATACGATTGTGGCCGAGCATTGTGGAATGGGGGGCGCGCTGCTGCAGAGGCGCAGAAATCACGAGACAACAGCTCAGTAAGCCAATTCGCTCGCTTGTTTGACTTGTTTTATAGCTGATAATTCTAATTATAGTTCCGCGGTTGGGAATATGTTTGGCGCTGTGAAACATTTAGATAGCAATTCCGCATTTTCCGTAATGCATACCCGAGGAATGCGGATGTAAACTGCGGCTGCATGGCACAAGGACTGAACTGTTTCATTCATAAATAAGCAACGTATTTAAATAGGTTTTGCATGTGCTCGTAAAATTGTGCATCTGGGCAGAGATGCTGCGGACAATTTTGGATTAAACTGCATTGTTAAATGTTTAAAGTCAATTAAAACGATTGCATCGACCAGTAGGCGATTATTTTTAATGAAGATTCATAAACGGTTTTAGACCCTAAATTGAGGCGTAGGATATACGACTTTGGTCCAATTTTTCAATTAATAGAGACAACGGCAGATCTTAGAGCCAGGACAATACAAGACGTCAGTAGTCACATTTGGCAGGCTTAATCTTGATAGCTATCCTCCAGATCATTAATGGTATCTTTAACTGTAATTTTTCACTTCTTCTACTTATCAGGCCAACGACCCATAAAGAGTCCGGGTTACAGCATTTGCTGCCTTCCATCGGTGACGGTGATTACATCCACATTATTGCACAGCTCGTAGAGTTGGCGGTTGTGTCTTCTCTTCCAATCGTTTTCCTCGTAGGCGGGTCTAACATCTGACGTTGAATTTTTCTTTTGAAGCCACTAAGACAGCTCTATAGTTTTGCTTCTTCTTCTTCTTTGTGTGGCGCTACAGTCCGGGGTGGACCTGGGCCTCAACCAACATGCCTCTCCAACTAGCGCGATCCCTGGCTAGCTGTCTCCAGTTTCGCACACCAAGTTGGTTGAGGTCCTTCTCCACTTGGGTGCGCCACCTTAAACGCGGGCGTCCTCTGTTGCGTTGCCCGACAGGTTCGGATTCGAAGATTCTTCGGGCCGGAGCTGTGGTGTCCATACGCTCTACATGACCTAGCCACCGTAGGCGTTGGATCCGTAGACGCCTAACTAGGCTCATGTCGCAGTACAGCCCGTACAGTTCGTGATTGAATCTTCTCCTCCAGAACCCGTCAACACAAACAGGACCAAAGATCGTGCGTAGAACTTTTCTCTCAAAGAGACCAAGGACTTCTTCATCCGCTTTCGAGATTGTCCATGCCTCCGCGCCGTATAGCAGGACTGGGATGATCAGAGTCTTATATAGAGTCAACTTGGTTCTTCGAGAGAGGGCTCTATTACTCAATTGCCTCTTGAGCCCGAAGAAACAGCGGTTGGCAAGAGTTATCCTACGCTTGATCTCGGTACTGATGTTATTAGTACAGTTTACTCCGGAGCCGAGGTAAGTGAAGTCCTTGACTACCTCGAAGTTATAGCTGCCCATTGTGACGCTCTGTCCAAGACGTCGATGTTGTATGTCCTTTTTTGAGGACAGCATATACTTCGTTTTGCCCTCATTCACCGCCAGACCCATTTTAGCTTTCGTCTCAATGTTAGCAAAAGCCTCACTGACGGCTCGCTGAGTTCTGCCAATCACGTCAATGTCATCGGCGTATGCTAACAATTGCACGGACTTCTGGAAGATCGTGCCTCTAGTGTTGGCGTGTGAGTTTCGCACGATCTTCTCCAGGACGATGTTAAAGAAATCACATGACAGCGCGTCGCCTTGTCTAAAACCTTTTTTGACATTGAACGTCTCGGTGAGTTCGTTACCGACCTTGATGGAGCAGCGAGAGTTCTCCATCGTCATCCTGCACAGCCTGACGAGTTTGGCAGGAATGTCAAAACTAGACATGGCGTTGTATAGCTCGTCTCTATGCACGCTGTCATATGCGGCCTTGAAATCGACGAACAGATGGTGAGTGTCGATTTGCATTTCTTGGGTCTTTTCAAGGATCTGCCGTAGTGTGAAAATTTGGTCTGTTGTGGACTTTCCTGGCCTGAAGCCACACTGATATGGACCTATCAGATTATTAATGAATGGCTTCAGGCGGGTACACAAAACGGCAGAGAAGATCTTATAGTTTTGCTTAGTGTCCACATTTCGGTTCCATAAAGCAGGACTGGCCAAATAAGAGTCTTGTCAGACATAATCCTACGAGGCCAGTTGCTTTGACAACGACCGATGATAGGTAGTTTTTTAGCGATTGTTGCGACGACCATGCTATCTGCAGTATTGATGTCAATTTGCTCGATGTGGACGACATAAGGACATCAGTAGATCATTTATGTACAAGTTTCGTGGTTGACTATCAACGAAAAGTCCATGTGTGTCTTTGGCAAGCCAAGTGTCTTCTTCCTTTAGTGCTAAATTTTGGTATAACACAATCCACATGTATGACAAAATTTTGGTAATCTGTTCGGCTATGTTCTTTATGTAGAGCTGCTCACGAGTGTCATAAAAAGGTAATTTTTTCTGTTTCTCTGTGACATACAACAGGGCTGGGCAAACGGATTGAGTTTCAGGGGACCGACGAGGAAATCTTTTTTAAATGAACATTAAATCATAAAGTATTAATAACTGTGCCCGTTTTTCATTACAATTCGATGTAAAATTCACCAGCAAACTCTGCGCTGTAATAATTTTCCTTCTGTTATTGACACATGCAATAAAAAAATAAAGTATGTCCGTGGCAGAGGCCTTCAAAGTAGGCCACTGAGAGCTCAATTAAGTTGTAACTTAATGCTGTATTGCACTCTTCAGAAAGACATGTAAAGAACTTATCCGGGGAATAGGAGGAACCTACAGTTTTATGACGATTTCGAACGGCCAAGTTTGAGAAGCTTTCTTCCTAGAAGAGACAAACTTTGAGCATTCTCAGTAGAGTTGTGCTAAATAGTTTCAAAGGTGGAACGGTTTCTTTTACGACCGGAACTAGTTCCTCGGATTCGTACCCGATTAACTAAATAATTCCACTGCCATTCTTGGTTTAAATAGAAGTATGGTTGCGTGTGTTCGCAACATTCTTGTTTAGCTTTATATGTATAACGGCTATCATGTTCACAAATCGTACATATTCAAAACGCTCTAATATTGCAAATTTGTACAATTCAAAAATTTTAGTATTTAAAATTTATTCTAAAAGAAAAAGCAGTCACATATGTACATACAAACGTACCGCCACATTATATGCAAGTCGAAATGACAATTCTAATTGAAAAAATGTTTGTTCCAGTTCCACTTTCAATCCTTTTCAGTAAAGGGACTGCGGTAGTACAACCTACACGATATCATCCCACATTTTTGTGTGAGACTCTCATTCGTAGTATAGTTGTATTTCTCTATCATCATCCATGTTCGAACATGTGCAAATTTTATTTGTAATCTATCATGTCCATACGTTCCTTGTTCCTTATCATTCAAACACATCTTAGAACTATTCAGACCAAATGAATATGTTTAATTGAAGTATACGTAACTATGTCCACTCTCGAAACTATGACGGTAAGACATAGTTCCAGGCACTACAAGTTCGCACTCTAATTGTCAGCGACTTGAAAGAGGTGGGACCGTAAAAATGATTTTTGTCGTACAGACCAAGGATCGAACCTACGACGTCGAGCTTCAAGTACGTTGGACCATGGACCCACCTTATACAAAAAAATGAAGAAAGAAGGAGAACGGATGAACGTTGGTAGCCCGTGACAATGTGGGTATGTGCGTCGATCCCCATGCTCCTTTGACTTGGCCTTTTGGTGTCGGGACAAACTGTAGGTCCCATCCCCTTGTGCTAGAACAATATCCCGGTCTGCAAGAGTGCTGGCTAAGAAGCTAGCTCCTGGCCCTCTAGCGGGTGTGGCGCCAGTCATACTTTAGATATATTTGTACCTTAAAATAATTTTCTTTTCCGTCCAGTCGGAACCTCATACTCCTTCGACTCCTGCATCAAAGCCGACCTCTACTCGCTTACTGACATTATTGTCCGCTGAGAATTATCGCCCTAGCGCACCTAGCACTAGCGATGGTAAACAGTTCTTGTTCTGTCACGATGTTCTGTGAACACGTTTAAACCAATGACCAAACTGTCGAGAACAAAATTCTCATCATGGTGAAGTTCGCGCAACCTACTTACTTCCCGTACTGAACCAGAGTAAGTTCAACGCCTTTCCACAAAGGCGAAATTTCAAGTTATATCCTAAGAGCAAGCGATCAAACACTTGCCTTCCCTCTCTCTACAAGACCGACTAGAGGATTCATAAAAAAAAAGCTGTATGCCAGTATTTCACACATTTGTCTCGTTATTTTAGTCAATAAATCTAAGCAACTTAAGCGACACCACCCACCGTCCCGTACTAAAGCATTACTTAAGACCAGATTTATGGCCCTTATGAGTATAAAAAATATATGTGCATGGTCTGTGTAAAATTTTAATTTCCCCCGCTTGTCCGGAGTGGCGATTTATGTCGTACCAAAAATAATAACAATTAATTCTTGGCCAAGGAAGGCATTCTCCTTGGGCTGTCTCTAGGCTAACCAGGATGTCAGGACCCCATAAATGTACTTCGCGCCGTTGATGCTCTGCACCAACTCTCTGCTGACACACATCCCCTGATAAGGAGGAGCATAAATTTATTTAAACGTGATGCTTCTCACTTTTGAGGGAAGGCAACAGTGGAGTATGGACACACAAATTGCTGTACGTCAAAGAGGGTGGGTCGACTAGTGCTGGTGGCCCAGTTTCAATTGTGGGCGACTGCTTGCATCGTCGCCTATTCCCAAGGGGGTTGGTGGTAAGTAAAGGAATTTTCTTGTTCACCGGCTACGGATTTCATCATATCACTGAGAGGGGTAAAGAAGTTGTCAAAGGGGATATATTGTGGATTGGATTCCAAACGAATACCCCTGCAGCAGCCATAGGTACACGATGGACAGCTCAGGGGAAAGGCCAAAGGTTTAAAAAATGAGGGGAGCTGTGCGCAGGTTCCCCACGCTAGTACAGGAAAAGGGCACTCTGCATCGTGGAGTTGCAACCAAACGACGAATATGGACAGTCGACTGTTTCCTTCCGCTGAGGGAATGTACAATTTCCCAAGAGAAGTGCTGAGAATCGTCAAGACTCAGTAAAGCACACTGCACGACGTCTTGCCAAGGAGGCGGATGTGGTGTTTGGTGAAACGTAAATCCCACAAGGGATACACTTTTTTTTTTTTGTTATTTTCCCTTCTCTGCTCCACGATGATTACTTGTGACATTTCGAGTGGCAGGATAGGCTAAAAGCTAACCTCCTAATTTGATATATTTCACGAACGAAACTAGCATGAGCAGTCCGTCCGCACGTCAATGTGGCATTGCCTTTGATGTGAAATTTATTTCACTAGCTGCACGATTATCCCTTCTCCTGGTTGTACGCTTTGAGGATTTGTGTACGCTAGGCACGCGCCACAATTCTCAACTGAAACTGAAGAAAACAATATTTCACATGCCTTCACAGCGGGGGGGCAAGCATAAGTGAAGACGACTCGACTAGAGGGCATGACAGAGGAGGAAAACCATGAAAGAAAACACCTCCATCTGATGGATCCCTTCGACGTACGCATTTTAATCGGATTCTGTTGAAATTTTGGTGAGCACGTGCTCTGTCGGCCGGAATTGAGGATGAAGCGTTAACTTAGTTGGCCTTACCTGGATACCTTTGAGCATTATTTGATTTATATTGTGCAAAAATTGCATAAGCGACCTCTTACCAGAGATAATTGCTTTCTCTCCTTGAAGATTGCTTTGTGATTTATTTCGTGTGGAATGAATACCGTAGAGCGGCGTTAAATTGTAGATACAATCGTCATCAGAAATGACATCTAGGCAGAACAACTGTTGACTGTTGCTTTGGGGCATTGGAAGCAAGTGAGTATTAAGGCTTCCTCTCAAAGGACCTCCCATATATAGGTCAACGGGATAGAAGCATGGATGCATAAAGAATGAAGAGTTCTGTGCACGGCTTTAGAGCCTATTTACGTTGCGGGCAGCTTGAGGAAAAGATTTAAACACGAGTACAAATTGGCTTTGGTCGGAACAGCCTTTCACTTTGAGCCAACACGAAACAGGTGGACACTGAAGGTAACAAGTGTGTTAGCCGAACGCAATCTCAACACTGAATCCTACTTAGAGGAATCCTCTGGACGTCCTTCCTATACACCACCCTGACCAAGGGCATATTATTGCATCAGATCTCACAAAAGAAGAGAAGATGTTTCCAGTTCTCCCTCGCATTTGGCCTTACCACTGTCATGTGAAAGGACGAGACGATTAACTACTCATCGACCGAACAGCTTATCAAAACCAAATCTCTTGACGGCTTGTGACAACAAAAGTGTTTCTCGATCCAAGCCACAGTTGCCCTTGTCAAGCTCAGTACCGCATCACCCTTTTACCGGTAACTCGCTGCTCATTTTAACTCAGTCCATTCAGCAAAGTCTTAAATCAACACGACACTGTTCTTACAGCTAGACCAACATTTGAATTTCTAATTTCCCCGTCCTTACACTCGTTATGCAACAATCAATGAAGTATTCAAAAGCGCGCCGTTATACGAATGCTACTCATAATTTTTCACCCCAAAGACCAAACAACCACTTCAATACACCGAAATAGAATTCGTGTTTACACAATTTTCGACATTTAAAGCACTCCCAGTACGCAGCAGAAACAAGACCATTCAACCGTCAGGCTTTCAGTTAACAATTTCACAGTCGAATCACATCCCCTCCATTAACTTCCCTTAACCAAAACTCGTTCCCCCCTCACCGCCCACAGCATAATTGTGAATAGAGGTGTGTACTGTGTACTGTGTACATCCTAGGTCAATACCACCATTTCGCTCCGCTCACAGTGCGCATTCAAAATAAAACAATTCAGGCCACGTGGCAGCAATTGTGCCATAGAAAAGCACACGACCACCTGCCACCAGAGTGGTCCCGCTACCAGCGACCACAGCCCGCGCCGCGCCGTCGCCGCAGTCCCGACCAGCCACAGCCACCAGTCGAGCTTGTCCAACGGTTGTAAATGGAAATATTGCCGTGGAATTAATTACCAGCCAGACTCACAGCAGAGAAATAATTACATCTGTTGGGTTGTATTATCAAATCGCACCTTCCACCAGCGCACCCTTGATGGGACTTGCAATAAAAAAAAAAAACAAACGTTGCCCCACTGCAGGGTCCTCCAGAGTTATCGCTCAACGCCAAAGCGATGCCGCGTCGCGTCCGACTAAATCCAATAAGCCATCATGAATTACTATTCCCTCTGCTGCCGCCGTCGCATTTGGCGAATTTTTAACTATGTCTGTTTTCAAGTCACGTCACTTCTT
This sequence comes from Eristalis arbustorum, assembly GCA_916610145.1. Classification (NCBI taxonomy): domain Eukaryota; kingdom Metazoa; phylum Arthropoda; class Insecta; order Diptera; family Syrphidae; genus Eristalis; species Eristalis arbustorum. The sequence continues at coordinate 26,182,456 of OU744320.1, read as the reverse complement.
AGTGCTCCAGCGACCCAGCCTCCGTGGCTCCACCCAGCAAACCGGAATCAGTGAGAGAGAAAGGATAATGTGGCGACTGGGGAGTATCGCCGATGACGCTGATGGGACATTTTTTTTACTTTGACTCTCCGACAGAGGAGGCGTACCAATTTAAGTCAGGAAAAAAATAGATTAACACAGAACACAGCTTTGACGGGCAAGCATCGCCAAACTACACACACCGACACACACTTGCATCATGCCACGAATGACGCCTGACATAATTCGAGCACATACCCCAACGGCAGAGATGCCGTGCATATCTACGGCATCGCAACTATGCGGCGATGGAATATTTCGGCGTGGGCGAGGGCGTGTGAAGCAGAGGCCATTATCATCAACATCGTCGTTAGCGTCATATGTTTCGCCAATTAGTTTGTGCTGCCGACAAGTGTAGAGGCATCTATGCGGAGGAATCTGAGCGGAGGAGCGCTGCTGCCAAAACGTTGGCCTTTGCAGCCTGAGCTGCGTGTTTGTTAAATCAATTAAGTTAGCGAAGCATGTTTATTAGGCAACGTTGTACACAAAACAAACTGAGATTTAAGGCATGTGCGTTGCCTCTGGGCGGCTCTGCAGCCGCGTGTGAACACAAGTTATGATTAAGTTTGATTTCGTTTTGATTTGGGGCATTTCACACTTGACTGAGTGCAGTTTATAGGTAGTGGGCGAGTGTCTGTGTGTGTTTATTTATGGGTTTATGTTAATACGGCATCGGATTAATTTTCGTTTTAATGTAATTAGGTAGCGGCTTATCGGATCAACTGAAACGGATTGTGGTGCTGTAATTAAACAAGGTTAACATTACGCTTGCCAGTGAAAAGGTTGCCGTAGTTAATCCGGGTCGGCAGATCAGTTTGACTGTGAATTGTGTAATTTGCATATTGTTGCAAGTAAAAAAACCGGGAATTAATGCAGTGGCTCCGGGAAACTCTGTGCCAACTTACTGTACTGGTGTCAGTAAGTCATCACTTTTCACACCACTTGGGTACAAATGCAGTGCCTAAAGGTTTGTTATTTGAATCCTGCTGCTTGGTGGAGAGAAGTGTTCACTGCAACCATAGATGGTTCTATGCCTTTTTCCAAAGAATATGTTTCTCACTCGAAGACATCTTTGGGGAGCGGAAATATTCATGAGAAAATGTAGTTCTGGTAGATTTATACGATAGAAGAGAATTCCGTCCCTCCGATCTATACGAAGTCAAAATAGCGATATCGAGACTAAAGTCGAATAAAGCTGCTGGTGCAGACGGACTCTGTGCAGAGCACTTTAAGGCAGCATCTGTAAGATATGGTCTGAGGAAAGCATGCCCGACGAGTGGAATCTCAGTATCGTTTGCCCAATCGTTAAGAAAGAAGACCCCTTTGACAACAACATGATAGGTCCCCATCTGTGCGGTTTTGGGCCTGGGAAGTCCACCATCGATCTAATCTTCACATTACGGCAGATCCTCGAAAAAACCCAAGAGATCCAGATCGACGTGATTGGTCCAACTCTACGAGCATTTGCTGGTATCGAAACGGACTCGGCAAAAATGGGTTTAGTGGTGAATGAGGGCAAAACAAAGTATATGCTGTCATCAAGAAAGGACACATAACATCGACGACTTGCTCAGAACGTCATTGTAGGCATCTACAACTTCGAGGTGGTTCCAAGCTCCCAAGTTATTATTACGAACAACATCATCTGTCCTGGTCTATGACTTGGAAGGCTGGACCATCTCAAGAGTGGAGGAGTCTACGAGTCTAAACAGGCGTCTATGGACTCAACGCCTAAGACGGCTAGGCCATGTTGAACGCATGGACAACACTGCTCCAGCCCGAAGAGTTTTCGACTTCGAACCGGTGGGACAACGTAGCAGAGGGTGACCACGAAGCCGATTGCCCACTCAAGTGGAGAAGGACCTCAACCAACTTGGAATGCGAAATTGGAGGCAGCTGGCTAAGGATCGTGACAGCTGGAGGGGCTTATTTTCTGTGGCCAGGATTGTAGCGCCATAAGAAGACGATGATGTGATAGCCAAATTAGCTTGGGCGTGATTCCTATCGCTGGTCTGGTAGAAGCCACCGCAGCTAGTTGCTAGACGACGATGGAAAGTTCTGCTCTTTTAGCAGCTTTAACATGTTGACGGATCGTGTTTCTCATGTTCCTGATTGCCTCGTTGCGATGGTCGATGATGAGTAGCTACAGTGTCACCATGTACATTTTCAAGAGGATGATGCGTGCTTCGTCGCAGAGCTTCTTGTTGCTTTGGTTCTTTTGACGGTCCCTGTAAAAGGTGAGAGATCGGTTCATATATGCAGTGCTCTTTTGTTTCGAATATTGCGAGTTTCTCCAATGCTGGCTCGAGAAGGTGTGCCATACGTCAAAATCGGCCATATTAAATGCTTGTAGAAAAAAGGCTTTGCCCTACATGCCATTGAAGCCTAAGCCCCTTCTTCAGGTTCGATTTCGAATAGCTGTTGAACTTTAACTTTCCGTAAGGTGAACGCCGAGATACTTCGCCGATTAGTCCGTTGATATCTCTGTACCGCTTGGGAGCACTGTTTTTTTGCTCCGACATTTATCTGCTGACCTGCATCAACCTCGGGTTGGTATCCTAAAACAAGTAACATAAGTACCTATTTTCCAGCATTTATTTGACTACCCCATATATGTGTAATAGTTAAATGTCTTCGCTGTCTCAATTTCGACAGCTTGGCTAGCTCTAATTGGCGACTTCGAGCTGGCATAAGTAAGTGAGTCGTCTGAGAATAGACAATTGGTTGGAGCCAGTTGATCTGCAGTGAGTATGTTGATCAACTCCTGCCTTGGTGCTCCGCTCGGCTGATTGGCTGGCTTCCACTTCTGATAAGACTAGAGACGAATCCCATCTGATTCAGCTTATAGATGGGGTCCTCTATCCAGATCGTGTCGAAAGCCTTCTCCACGTCCAGGAAGCAGTCATCTGTGACTTCGGTTTTGTTCGGGGGAGCTACATCGTAGTGAACTTCATTAGAGGATGTTGAGTCGAATTTTTTTTCCCGGAATCCAAGCTGCATATATGGTATAATGTTCAGTTTGATGGACCATCGTTTGTGCGCCACCAGGCATTTCAGTATCTTGCTTATATTGCTCAAGACATAGAGGTGTGTATCCTGCAACACTGACAGCGTTCCCCTTTTTGGGTATTGCAACAATTTTTGCAACTTTCACTTGTTTGGAAAGTGAGGTCTTCGTTTCGTTAAAAGACTCCACGTCGAAGTTTGAAAGGTAGAAGGATCCAAAAATTCAACACATGCGTTCATGACAGATGTAAAGTCTAGATGCCTGTGCAAGCATGAGACGCCATATCAACCCTGGATCGCAATGTTATTTTACACACAACCGAACATTTTGGAACCAGGTACACACCCACTAATATTCCGATCAAAGACGTCACCATCACACAAATGTTATAATGTGCCATCTTCGACACCTTCCAAAATGAAATGACAAGTACAATGTCACAAGAAATATGCATTCCTGAAGGTCCTCTCTCGCTCCCGTGCAAACACCTATGAAGCTTACCCTCTATCAACTTTAGCGCACACAACTTTAGCGCATACATCTTCCTCATCACTGTCACCCGAATACCGAACACAATTTCCAGTGGAAACTCAAATTAATTTATGTATTTTTTTTTCATCTGCCTCATTGTATGCTTGTCCGCCGCCATGTTCCATCTCGGGTGACACATCTTCACCTGAATTGTTCGCATCTATTCAGGCGACACGGCGGGTGTGTGTTCTTGCTCGTGTTTTCGTAGTAAGAGCCTACATTTTGCTATGCACGTTCCGGGTAGAAACGAAGGTAATTACCGGAAACATACCTACAAACGGTAAGAATTTAATGAAATTTTTGATCCTCAGCCATTATTCCACCCATGTTGACACTTATTTTAATTTCCGGCCATCATGCAGTCTACGGAATTCCAACGAGGGTTTTTGGCAACGCAGAAGGTGGCAGAAGTCATTCCTGATGCGATCGCACGTTCGTTATGGAAAGGCATCCTCGTTCGACATAACTCACGTAGTTATAGTCGCAGTCGACCCGGTTGTGAGCGTCCTAGTCTTCAGTACATTTTGACCTGTTGTAAGTTCGCTGTGTAGCGGAAAAGCCTTTCACCATAATGGTCTATTCTTCTTTACGCGTCTATTCTGGCCTTTTTTTTGTTGTGTTCGCCTTAATTAAATGAAAAGAAATTCGTCACTTCATGCCATAGGCGAAGGTAGTTCTTCGGGAGCGATGGAGATAGTGTACATGGAAGTATGCTTTATGCGCTGTAATCCTTTCCGTCTTTGCCGTTCTCAGCACACAGCTGCGGGAATGAATTGTGGAAACGTGTTGTTTTTGTCAGTAACCACGTGGAAGGTATGAACAACGGACCTGACTTTGGCTATGGAGAAATCTGTTTTCATTTGGCTCCTGCAGTCGTCCTACACGAGTGATAGAAGGTCCTTGATATATTTATGGGAGAATAGTTTCTCTTCTGTGAGAATACTTAGCATTGGTTTGTGCTTTGTGTGATGGCCCGTGGGTTTTGTGAATGTGTGTGTCCGCCCTAACGCAGTTGAACATCGATGTCTACGTTTGATTAATGGTGTGTACAAAGATACTTTTCACGGCCATCCTCATCCTCATCCTCATCCTCATCCTCATCCTCATCCTCATCCTCATCCTCATCCTCATCCTCATCCTCATCCTCATCCTCATCCTCATCCTCATCCTCATCCTCATCCTCATCCTCATCCTCATCCTCATCCTCATCCTCATCCTCATCCTCATCCTCATCCTCATCCTCATCCTCATCCTCATCCTCATCCTCATCCTCATCCTCATCCTCATCCTCATCCTCATCCTCATCCTCATCCTCATCCTCATCCTCATCCTCATCCTCATCCTCATCCTCATCCTCATCCTCATCCTCATCCTCATCCTCATCCTCATCCTCATCCTCATCCTCATCCTCATCCTCATCCTCATCCTCATCCTCATCCTCATCCTCATCCTCATCCTCATCCTCATCCTCATCCTCATCCTCATCCTCATCCTCATCCTCATCCTCATCCTCATCCTCATCCTCATCCTCATCCTCATCCTCATCCTCATCCTCATCCTCATCCTCATCCTCATCCTCATCCTCATCCTCATCCTCATCCTCATCCTCATCCTCATCCTCATCCTCATCCTCATCCTCATCCTCATCCTCATCCTCATCCTCATCCTCATCCTCATCCTCATCCTCATCCTCATCCTCATCCTCATCCTCATCCTCATCCTCATCCTCATCCTCATCCTCATCCTCATCCTCATCCTCATCCTCATCCTCATCCTCATCCTCATCCTCATCCTCATCCTCATCCTCATCCTCATCCTCATCCTCATCCTCATCCTCATCCTCATCCTCATCCTCATCCTCATCCTCATCCTCATCCTCATCCTCATCCTCATCCTCATCCTCATCCTCATCCTCATCCTCATCCTCATCCTCATCCTCATCCTCATCCTCATCCTCATCCTCATCCTCATCCTCATCCTCATCCTCATCCTCATCCTCATCCTCATCCTCATCCTCATCCTCATCCTCATCCTCATCCTCATCCTCATCCTCATCCTCATCCTCATCCTCATCCTCATCCTCATCCTCATCCTCATCCTCATCCTCATCCTCATCCTCATCCTCATCCTCATCCTCATCCTCATCCTCATCCTCATCCTCATCCTCATCCTCATCCTCATCCTCATCCTCATCCTCATCCTCATCCTCATCCTCATCCTCATCCTCATCCTCATCCTCATCCTCATCCTCATCCTCATCCTCATCCTCATCCTCATCCTCATCCTCATCCTCATCCTCATCCTCATCCTCATCCTCATCCTCATCCTCATCCTCATCCTCATCCTCATCCTCATCCTCATCCTCATCCTCATCCTCATCCTCATCCTCATCCTCATCCTCATCCTCATCCTCATCCTCATCCTCATCCTCATCCTCATCCTCATCCTCATCCTCATCCTCATCCTCTAACAGCACTTAGAAGTTGATGTATGGCTCAGTTCATTCAAACGGGAACCCAGACCTCTAATTTGGACCATCATACTCTATTCCAGTCACCAGCTATTTCCATCAGGCCGCACATGGTCCTACCAACTATGTATCTGGTACGTTCGTGCAACCTTATGGGAAGCACACGACCATTCCCGAACGCCCCGCATCTCAAACTGTCGCCTGCTTTACAGAAGCCATTAGATAACAGCTTTCGTACTTTATGCTAAACATTTCATTCCGTTTCACACGCCCGCTTAACGGAATAAATGGCATGCCGGCAGGAGCTCGCTCACCCCCTTCGAAAAATGTTTGCATAAGTCCTTGCTCCGGGGAATCGCTCTGCGCTGTGCGCGGGTCCAATTCCCGCGTCGTAGCAGCTATACGCTATCGCCATCATGATTCGAATTTGATTTATGTTTATGTGTATTATGTGATGTGTCCTGTGGCGTACAGAAGCGCCGGAGCTAATGCCTAGTTGGGCTGCGGTACGGCGAAGCCAGAACGTGTTGTTTGCAGCTAGGAGTGCGCGGTTTTGGTGTTAAAAAGTTTGCTTTATGTTTCGGTCGCCAATCCTTTGAGCGGAACAAACTACGTATGTAACGTTGCTGCCGTCACACTGACTATTAGTAGTGAGGTTGCTGATGATATGCGCGAAGTGAAAATGCCGAACTCTGGATATTAGACAGTACAACGTAATATACTAGTGCACCCACACGTACATGCAAATGCTGGCACAATAGCCGACCGTTTTGTAGCGAGTATGCACTGAGTAGATTGCTTCGTTCCTCACCACCAGTGCGGAATGCCAGCAGTTGACCTTTGCCGTATGAAGTTGAAGGAAAAATCAGATGCTGGCAGACCAAATAAATTACTTCCGTCAGTGGGGCGAATTTTTGGTGAAAACTTTTTCCCACACTCGAACACAAGTTACATGTTGTAATTTTACCAGTGAAACTACCTAAACCTACGCTTCCGGGAAATCAGGGTACCATTTCAGTCAATGTGTGTGCGTGTGTGTGTGTGTATGTCAGGTGCCATGAGACTTCAACAAGTTAAAGCGATTTAAAGCGATTGTTACTGAATTCCAGTAAATATCCTGAGAAAAAAGATGTTAGCAGCAACTTTAAACAGCTAACGTGTGTGTGCTGGGTTGTGTAGAGTAGAGATTCCTGAAAATAAAATGCACTAGTTAGTGTTTTTTTACGGTTTTGAAGTTATTTTTGCAAAGTTGTTGCCGTGAGGATGCTACAATTAAGAACTTTGGGAATGTGAGTGGATGAGTCTGTGGTTATGGGGTACTTTCGACAGATTTTCCTGACTGGCATAATTGGTCGTATGCTTGGGTTGTTTTCTTTCTTTCGTTCAAAGATTAGACCGAGTAGTGACACTCGTCCTGTCCTCATCAGTCCGAAAGGATTGAAGCGACCCCTTACCTAAGATGACGATGGAACGAGACCAGTCATATCGAACGTTGTAATATTTTATTTTCGTTTCTTTTCCACATGTTTGTATTCGTAATTCGACGTCACTGACACGTGGATAAAATGTTGCGTCTTATTTCTGTGAGAGTTACATTGACTGCTACCTTGATGGACCCGTTATTGTGGCGGGGGGTAATACAGCAAATGGTATCCAACACCATAGAAAACAAAATTAGATCTTCTAAATAAAAGGCAGAGTTACCACCACCACTCGTCACAATCTCGAGACCAGGCCCTCATACAGGCGTTTGAACGTGGTACGGTCACCAGAACCCGCCATGTCCATGTGCAACCAAGAAAACGTGTACAGATAGAAGGCAGTCCTGCAAAGCTTCTGAAAGCAATGGTAAGGAGAGTATCTCACCCTACTCCAACAACGTCCTAAGTGGCTGAAGACAAAACCGCAGATGAAGGTAGGAGATCCTGCGCTAATCAAAGACGAACGACTTCCATTCGCCAAATGGAGTTTTGGTCATACCCAGGACCCGGTACGCGTCGTGAAGCTAGATACACAACACTAAACGACGAAAAGACATCTTACAAAACCTTGCCTCTTACCAACAAACGAACAACAAGAAACAATCGCGTAACAAAATCACCGCCAGCATTTGAAAACAATTTCACCAATGCAACTTAAACATAAGCACCACCTCGCGCAGTTTCCGGAAAAACAAACAAAATCTGTTATCGTTCATGCATCGTCACCAAGAATAATATATATATATAAGAATGTTAGTTTAAGTATAAATGATTAATTAATGATTTTAAGGTTTTTCTCTGCGAATCAATCATTCTCTTTGCGAACTGTCAAGCTGAAATCGCAATACTCAAACGGGCAAACGCAATCCCAAACCACCACGACCCAAAAATTCGCAGTGAAGTGTCAGTGTGCACCCGTAGTTCTCTGCGAATGAAAAACTTCAAATGAATGAGTTGTCAGAGTTTGGCGCAAGCAATCGAAGTCGATAGGCGAATAGACATTCACCAACGCCGACAAAAAAGCAGGCTTGGACTTCAAGTAGGCAACCCAAATGCCAGCCACATTGCAGCCGGAAATTCCAGTCTACGAATGAGATGTAAACAAAAGCCTCCAACGATCCTTACCGTCAGTGCAAAGAGAGATGCTCTGATCAGAAGTAGAACTTGCGTATCGTCTTGTCCTAGTTCATTGATTGTCCATTCACCCATGTTTATGAATGTGGTCATTTTTTGTATTCATCGATAAGGATGTCAACTGAAACACTTCAGGAGCAGAAGAAGTTGAGGAAGCTGTTCTCTGGCAACACACGATAATGCCCCAAACAACAAAAATGTCAACAAAATGTTTTTTATTTTCTAATTAATGTTTAATTTTACAGTTTTATCTAAATTTCTGTGTTTGTTATTCTTGCCTGCCACTGAAAATAATTTCCTTTGTTTAAGACCCGAACATTGTCACTCAAGCGTTATTCGCATAACCTACTGACAGAACGGCCTGGCATATATGCATATGTGTAAGCACCCTGTACTAGTATCAAACGATCGAATAATTGCGAATACACTTCAAATTATCTGCCTTATCCCAACGGCATGTCCAGGTCAAAACTTGTGCGAATCCCTTGCATCCTCATTATCGATACATTCAAACACAAAACCTTTTTGCTGGACTTTTTTCAATAGCTTCTTCATTACTGCGTCCGAACGAAAGAGAACGGCGACAGCAAGACCCAATTTTTCGATTAAACCCCTCACCTTTGTTGGCAGTTGATTAAGAAAAAGTTCTTATCAACAGCCATCCCCTTGCGGTTCCATGGGGCCGAGAGCAACTCCCCCTAATATCGTGTTCACAAAGGCTTGAAGTTCTCTGGGTGGGAAGAAAAAAATCGTATCCAATTCATTACGTGCACTGGCATCTGGTCAGTGAAACATCTTTATTCCATCATCCGAAAGGACATCCACCCGGCAACCATAAGCATCCGGTGGTGGCATGATCATCACAGCCACCGCCATCATCATAGTCGCTGTCGTCGTCCACCTTGTCAGTAACCACCGCCACCAGTTGGAGGGGAGTACGCAAATTTTAATGACTTTCCGGCAGGAGTCAACCTAAAATGTATCCTGTGTCGTACTCAACCACTCTCCTGCCTCAGCGAAAAAAAAGGCAGCCACCGCGCAACGAATAGAAAAGAATCCCTTTTGTGCGGCTCCCAGAAAAAATGTATATATATCGCATAGAGACGGGAAAACTATCATTGTTTGGAGCCAAAACGCCCGGGACAGTTAGAAGTTAAAACAGAAAAAAAAATACCACCACACCCACTCGCGGGCGGAATTCTGAAGAATAGAATAAATTGTTAAGGTGCCGCGTTGACAGTGTTCAGCATCGGCGTTGTTTTTTCCTCCCTCTCCCTCACAGCGGCGAAAGGACATTCTCGTGGGCTGTTGAAAATAAAACTACGACTGGACATAAAAATTAAATTTGATGTCCCTCACAAAAGGATACCCCTGGATGAATTTTGTCACTCAACCTGGCTTAGGGAAGGATACAAGAAAAAAATTGGGGAGGAGAAACCTCCAAACTACACGTCCATCCTGGAGAGTAGTTCGCTAGGGGTAAAACTTTTGATTACTATTTTATTGGATACAGCCAAGGCTATCAAATAACTTTGGCAGTCGCTCCGTAGCGGCATTGCCGGTTCTATCAACTGGCATAATCCCCGTCGTCGCGTCGCTGTCGTCGGGGAAGAATGAAATCGGAGGCAATCACCGTGTCATTGTTATGTACGCGAAGCATGTCCCTTCTCAAATCGTGTGAGTGTGCATGCACACACATAATGAGCTTAATTAAATAATTTATTTAAATTGTTGATACTTCTAATTAATGTCCTCGAATATTCCACTCGACGCTAAACCGAAAATCTTTACAAAGGGGCGGCCACGTGGGTGAAGAGGAGGCCGGCAAAGGATTCCAAAGGACAGCGAAGGATACAACGAAGGACATCATGGTGAAAATTACAATTTAAATTGTGTTTACATTCGCTGAATCTCATTTTCATTATCAATTAGCTGGGTGCTTAGAATTGCCTTGTGCATTGCGGATATGTGTTGGTCCTGCGTTCCGTGCGCCACGAATTTATGCTAAAGTCCTTTCAGTTCATTTTTTTTGTATTAATTTTTTGTGCTCCTGTGCTACGTCCGTTTCGGTGTGTTTCACTTGCGTTACGTATGAACTCGCTGCTGGTTGTGCTCACCCACCACCCCGCTGTTACTGGCGATGGTGCTTTGCAGCCACTTCAACTGCGTTAATGGGAGAGAAAGTGATATATGGAGGAGTCGGTATTGTGTTTGTTTTTCTCACAATAAATTAGGTTCAAGAATGGTTTAATGGAAGGAAGTGTATGGGCGGCAGCTGGGAGAGCAAACAAAAAATGGGAACGCAAAGTAGGTGCTGTTTCCCGGTATATTTTCGCGAGAGTAAGGTTATAAATTTTACAGCGAAAACGGACGTTGTTTTCCGTTCTTTTTTTAATGATTTTATTAATATTCATCTCAATGCTTTGTGCTATTAGTTGGCATTATAAAAAGGATTTTCTCTTTTTTTCCCCATTATCCTGGTGCTGAGGATATCCTCGATGGCGTGCATTTTTTCGCTCCGCACTCTCTGATAGCGGGGGGTGTTGCAATTAACCGTTGTATTTATATGCAAAGGTATTTTTTTTAATGATCTATTTTCCATTATCGAGAGCCAGTGCTCAGGGGAGATGCATCGGAGGTGTTATTGGATGGAAGAGCGAAGAACATTCTGAATTGTTAAACGGTAAGCAGCTCAGTTTTTCCTCTTCGTGCATAAACGAGTACTTGTCTTCCGTTTGAATTAGAATGGACGCAAGTTTAGAACGGCAATGAAATCAGACAGCAGACACTGGAGGAATAATCATCACTTTAAAGGTGAGTTTATGAGAATTCCTACATTAATGTGTCACACTCGCTCATAAATTTTAGCTGCTTTCTAAGTCAAAATAAAACGGTAATGAGAGAGAGAGCTATTTTAGTATATAGTGGGTAACTTGAAAAACTCCAAGATGAAGCCCTCGATAGAGTAAAAAGTCGACTTGCCAGTCTGGAAATTAAAAACAATAGCAAGGACTCTGTGGCCGACGCTGAATAAAACAATATCAAAACCACTGATAAGTTTGATGAGGTGTGAACACTTATAAGCTTCTTCACCGGACACTGTGCTACACACACAGATAACACACAACTTTTACTGGAGCTGCGAGAGAATCAATCCAACATCTGATCTGCGAATGCCCAGTCCGAGAAAAGAGAACTGAGCCTTACTTGGGCAAACACTACTTTGTAGAGCTGTTGGACTTGCACGATCAAGAGCTGAAAAACTTCCTCAAGTTTTCAAACGTATTAAAGTAGTTCCTATAGAACAACGGTGCATTTAAAGATAATCTAGAACACAATAGACCCAACTTGTAAGTCCAAACGAACCACGCCGCCGGCAGATCCTGGAAAAGACTCAAGATATGCAGATCGACACCCGCTACCCATTCTTCGTGGAGACGAGCTATACAGCGCTATGTCTAGTTTTGGCATTCCCAGCAAGTTCGTCAGGTTATGCAGGATGACAATGGAGAACTCTCACTGCTCCCCCAAGATCGGTAAAGAACTCACCGAGACATTTAATGTCAAAAAAGTTGTAGGCAAAGGCGTCGCGCTGTTGTATGATATTTTCAACATTGTACTTGAGAAGATCGCGTCATAATGGGCAGCAGAAGCTTTAAGGTAGCCAAGGACTTCGTCTTCCTCAGCTCTGGAGTAAACAGGGACAATAACACCAGTAACGAAATCAAGCACAAAATTACTCTTGCCAATCTCTGCTTCTTTGGGCTCAACATGCAATTGAGTAACAGAGTCATCTCTTAAAACACCAAGCTGACTTCTAAAGGAGCTCTGTCGTCCCTGTCCTGCTCTATGGTGCAAAGACAAGCTCTTGTTTGTGTTTAGAGAAATGTTCTGTGTGCGATCATTGGTCTGCGTCTGGAGGAGAAGATTCAACGACGAACTGTGCCGGCTGCATCTAGTTAAGTGTCTGTGGAGCAAGCGCATAAGAATGAGATGGCATGTAGAGCAGATCATAGCTAAGGGCTAACGCAACAGCAACAAATGAAGTCCTCCAACGAGATGGTTCACACAGCTGGAGAAGGACATCATCCAACTTGTTGTGCGCAACTGGAAACAGCTGGCGAAAGGTCGTGCTTGTTGGTTGAGGCCCAGGTCCCCACCCAACTGTTTGCTACGAGCTACTAGTGCTTTCATTGATACAGCTTGAAATGAATGCCAAGTTCAATTCAACGTCCTTACATAAGTTTTTGTCCAATTAACCCATTTAGACCGGAATTGAAATTGTCTCTTAGACAGAATTTCGAAGCGTTGACAAGCGACTTATGCAGGCAAAGGCGTCTTCACTTAGCTTCTGTCAATGAACACCTCTCTCACCTTCCCGCGGTAAAATCCTGGAGCCGAGCACTTTCGACTGAAGATGGGGCACCCAACCCTCGTGGGACGTCATTGGCGGCTGCAAACGAGAGAGGGGAAGAGTGGTTGAGTCTGTATCAGGACTCATCTCTTTTTACGGATGGCGGCGGAGGAGCGTATCATCAGATTAGCCAACGGTGACATCCAGAGCTACCTGGTACACCCCCTTTTTGAGCTACTCTGACATATTCGGACCGGTATTTTGGTCCTCAGAACTCCACTGTTTCCCGCAGTCGCCAAGCTCACTTACGTTTCAGCAGAGCAATCTCAGCTTGAGTGTGCCAAAGAACGGCGATTTTACTGGTGGTGGTACACCAAAACCAAACCCTTCCCCCGGTGGCTTTTCAAAATTATCCGGTAGTTGACCACAGTGGCCGGCTTACGTATAATTAGGAGAGTTGGAAGAAAAATGACAAAATCCCAAGAAAAATGTGGACCACTGCGTATAAATAACAAAAAGGCTTCTTCTCTAAAATATCCCCGAGATGATCGATGGGATTTTGGTCTGGGGATAGTAGATGCCATTCCTTCACCATTCTTGATGAATGCTGGCCGTCGTTATCCTGCATCAATCAATAGTCGCCATGTACAGAATAACTTAAATTACCTGTATAGAGTCAGTAGGTTAGATATAAGAACGATTGTTAAGAGAAGTATGAAAAAAAAAACTTAATAGAAAAATAAACCAATGGTTTTCTTAAATTATCATCTTTTTTTGCAAAAAAAAACGTTCCAACTGGCAAACTTTTCAAAACACAACTGAAGCGGATTTCGGCATAAAACACAATGCACTCTACACACACTGGTAAGAGAAGTGTGCAGAAATAGCGGGAGCGGCAAGAAAAATCGTTATGTGACATGCTATTTACTGCTGCAAAAATTCAACGCTCGCGCTGGGTCCAATGGGATGTCCAGCTCTTACACAATAGAAATAGCTTGTCGAGTCTATAGCTATATGTTCTGCATATTGGGTACATTCATGTGATTTGTTTCGAACGCCGCTTTGATTGAATAATAATAGAGTCAAGTGCTACTAAATTTCATTCAAGGAATTGCTAATAACATGTATTTATGCACATCGCCTACAACTGGACATTCAATTCCCAATTTAGTGCACGCCAGCCTTCACTGGACTACCTTCGTCAATTCACAGCAAATGCATCAATTTTCGGAATTAAACACAACACCACCAACCGTTAGTCACCCCAAACTGCAGCACCATCCAAAGAGGAAACAAATAACATGTCTACGCTTTTGTGCAGCGCTTACAATCAATAGCTACGCAGCTGTGTGTGAGAAATAACTCCTTCCCCCCGTTCACCACGTGAACTCATGACATTTTCCCGAAAATGTGTAATTTATTTAAATTCCATAAGCCACCCTTCAGATAACTTATGCATAAATCAGTGTTTTCTTTAAATACTTTACACTCCGCACTCAACACTCCGCCGTTATTAATTATGTATCCGATTCTCTCTGTGCACACGTTCGCCAAGTGCGCGCTGTGTTAGCAAACACAAAGGACCACCGACACTCCCCGTATCGATTCGACTCGACTCCTCGGATGTAAATTAAAACAAAGGCAACCTTCATTTAACATAATATATTTACATAATTTTCTTTGCTTCGCTGGTCTTCTTTCGGATGTATGTCTTGTAGTAGAAATCCGAGAACATGGCTGCCATGAAAATGTTCTGTATCGCGGCCACGAAATTGATCGGATTCAACGACACGTTGCACCAATTGTTGATGACGGGCATTGAGAAATGCACAACCAAATAGCAGAACTGAAGTATCTGAACCTGTGTCACCAGCTTTTTCCATGGTGTGAGATCAAACTTAAGGTTCATTGCGGAGAACAGGTAGTACGTGTACATGATCATATGGACGAATGTATTGACAATACCCAACATCGTAGCATGTCCACCTGGAAGAGAATGTTATTATGCGAATGAAAGGCGGGCGCTTTCTTACCAAACATCATGGTCAAGTAAAGCCACACAGCAAATACCATAATGGCATGATGGTAGACATGCAGGAAGGTAATCTGGTTGTCCTTCTTCCGAAGAACGAAAAGTATCTGAAGAGAGCTTTTGTTTATGTCCTGTTTCGGTTGTTAGATGAGATGTGATGCACTTACCGTATCGAAGAGATCTAAATACTTGGTGAGGTAGTAGATATAGGAGGCGTGAAGTAATCGTAACTTGACCGGTGAATCGTTGTCGTATTCTATTGGTTCACATGTGAAGCTGAAGTCCTTTTGTAGGTAGGAGTTCCAAATGCCCTAGAATGAAGGAAGAAAAAGAGAGGGAGAGAAGGTGGTTATGTAGATTGGAAATGAGACTATGCACCAGTCAAACACTCGTCTTGATCGAATATCTTTATGAATACAGCCAACAGTCTGAAAATCGATGAAAGACACATGAATTTGTGCCTCAAATCTAAAATTGTTTGTCCAAATCAAAGTAGACAATTCGATAATTTCATTTGTTCGCGTAACGTTCAAACGTTTTTGGGAGACAACAGCGAAAACAAAACGCGATATAAGTAATACCATATCGCGAATCGTGCAGCATTCTGGTACGGTGCCCTAAGACTTTTGACGTTAGGATCAAACCTTAATGTTCGATAGCGTTTGACTACAGATGATGGTGCAATTTTGTGGCAAAGTCAGCTCAAAAAGTCTTCAGAGACAACAGCGACGACAGAAGGCTATCTAAGTAAAACCATATTGAGTATCGTGCAGAATTCTGATACTGTGCCCTAAGGATTTTGACGCATTTCTTACGAGTGGCCAGGAATAAGCTTTCAGGCGCAATTTTTTGGGAGAGTCAGCTCAAGATTTTTAGAATAAATTGCCTTATAGATGTAATTAAAAAGTATAGTCATGTATGGCTTTCGGGAATATCAACGAAATCACTTGATTTTGGTTTTAGGAGAAAAAATGACAGTTTACTTGTACAAGTCAGATTACACATCTCCGTAGACCTTACAAACGTCTTCATGTGGGATCAACTACCCAGTAACCCCTCCCATACCAGAGATTCGACACGTGGCAATGTTTTAGTACACTTGAACCAACGGATTGTGTTTCGTAACCTATTACACCCGCTGGGTTGTGTATGCAAATGACAAGCTGGGTTAGTCATGCATTGATTTCACTTTTTCCAAGAACGTCAATCGAAACGGTCCGCCATTCAAATACTTTTGGAGGGTCTTTATCAAATTAGACCGGCATTTGAATGCACATAAATTGACATAGGTCAAGTGCTTAATCTAATCTTCACCTCTCCAATGCACGCTTTTTTTTCACTTAGAAATGAAAATAAATAAAATAAAATTATGCATGTATGTAATGACTTCGAGTTGACATTGAAATAAAATCGATCGGCAAGCAGCGCGTAATTTGAACCGACTTAGAATATTTAAAATGCTTCATAAATTGAAATTCTTACAATTCCGAATGCATAGCTGTTCAGAAGAATCTGCACTACATTGTGTATCTGGATGAGGAGCTTCACATCGAATGGCTTCCGATCACTCATCCACTGTGGTCCCCATTTCTTCACGAGCAACACATACAGGGTAATAATTGTGAAACTGGGCAGTGGGGAACCGACCAACGGCAAATGCTGAACTCGAGGATCTACAAGAAGAAGACACCAATAAATCAATATTCGCCTTCTTTCAAAATTCACTACATTCGCACCCTTTTCGAATTCCGCTCCAAGAGTCGACAGTTGACGCAAAACAAGTCTGGTCACCAGAGCCATATTTTGTTTCAACACGCACTGCTACAATAAATGAGACACGCACAGTATCTAAACACTGCGAAACATAAGCACGTTTTAAAGACTTTTGAATCGTTAGTTATTCGCGATTATTTTAGCACCGTTCCGAGCGAGCGAAAAACCCTAAATGAACTGACTTTGTCTGAGTTTGGCTACTTAATTCCGACATGGAGGTTGATGAGTTTGCCTGTGGCCAATCAACATTAAGGCCAGCGCATATAATTAAAATATTTAAAAAAAAGAATAACATGATCAAAGGTTTAACACAATTAGTTTCTAATGTGAATGCTCAATGCTGAGTGAAAACTTGAATTGTAATTTTCGAGTTGCTCAACATACGTATTTTGAAACTGAACTCGAGCTTTAAGCTTTCCAAGCTTGGAATTTTGGGGTGATTTCCATTGCCAAAGAAAGTGTTCCAGCGGATGTGTGCGTGTATGGAGTATATGGGTATATGTTGAGTATTTTAGGGTCCCGTACCGGAATGGCATAAAAAATGAGTAAAAAAGAAGCGCCGTACTGAGCATATACTGACCAACATTTGTGTTATGTGATAAATTTGTTGTCATAAATTTCAGTCCGTCGCCAACAGGGGAGCAATTTGTATTTACTTTCGACATAAGTTAGAGGACGTGCATACTGATTCCGATTTCTAGGAAAATATTGATACCACCATCGTATGTGTCACGCACATATATCTCCAGGTCAAGGATCCTCCATCATCGACTCTAAGTCATTAAGCAACCAGGTGACCTATTATGCTCAGTTCAACCACCGGATCCTAGGGTCGTGCATCCTTTACGGAGAGACATTTGTTCCACGTGAACTAAATATCGAACTGCAAATGTTCAGTATTGAGTTCCTAGCGTACAGCCGTCAGTGTAACTGTCTGATGCAGAGATTGTGTAGGACGCATATACCAGGTATACCGAAATCAATATGAATTTAAATTTGAAAAATGAAACACTAATTATTAATGGGAAAGTGAAAACATTTTCATTTTGACCACCTTTCTGGCAATATGTGAATACCACGTCAATAAAATTGTTCGTCTTTTAAAGCAAACCAATCAGACACCCAATTTTCGACTTCTTCGTAGGAATCGAAGTGCTGCTTAGCCAATGCGTGTCCCATGGTGAATGCGGCGGGTGGGGTAGCTGCTCCTAGCCAAGTGTTTTGATTGCATTCTGAAACGGTTTTGCTTTGTGTGCAGGTGCATTGTCATGGAGCAAAATTACCTTGCCGTGTCTTCTGGCCAATTCTGGTTGTTTCTCGATCAATGCATGGTTCAAATTGATCATTTGTTGTCGGTGGTGTTTCACAAAAAAATTCACAAGTGTTTTTTCGGTTTTCCATCTGTCTTTCATTCAATTCATGTGGCACCCATTTTCCACACTTTTGGATCTTTCCCATAGCTTTTTAACGGTCAGAAATTGTTTGTTGTGCAACATTTAACATTGCTGCCATTTGCTTTTCACTCAAAGTGTCATCTCCATCTAATATACGGGTGGCGCTACAGCCCATAGAGGGCCAGGGCCTAGCTTCTCAGCAACCACTCGTGTTGTGCGTGCTATTGTTCTTTACGAGTGGAAATGACCTACAGTTTAATGCCGACTCCGAACGGCCAAGTTTGAGAAGCTTTTTCTAGACAGGAAATACTCTTTGAGCATTGTCAGTGACTCGAAAGAGGTGGGGTCGTGAAAATAATTTGTGTCGCTTGGAGCTGGAATCTAACCTACGACGTTGAGGTTGCGGTCGAAGCACATACCCACAACGCCACGGGCCACCACATCTCCATCCAATATCGTTTGCAGTTCGGCGTCTTCAAACTTTTTTGGTGGTCTTCCACGTTCTTCATTTCTCACATCAAAATCTTTATTTTTGAACCGTTGAAACCATCTTTTGCATGTTGCCTCTGATAGAGCATGATCACCATATACCTCGACAAGCATTCGATGCGACTCTGCAGCACTTCTCTTCAAATGAAAACAAAAAATTAATGCTTTCCACAAATCATCACTTTCTGGTACACAATTCGACACGATGAAAAATATGATTTTGTCTGTTCAATGACTTGATGTATACTACTTTTCACAGATGTCATAGCAAACAAACAAAAAAAAAATAAGGGCTCACAGCAAATGTACCCTATCGAAACATTTGTATCTTGACGCTCACTTCATGCTGGTACACCTGGTAAATGCATAAACACAATCCATAAATTGTATTATCTTATATTACTTGATGCCCATATAAATGTTGAAAAGCAGTCCTAAAGCATCTAGTCGCACAGTCTAGTCAGCGAACAGTTCTCCGTTGTAAAACGAGCGATAAATTCCCACCGCATACAGTTGCTTCATCGATTAGCGTCGGCTGTCTTTCTGAATCGTGCAAAACTCACACGCCAACACTAGAGGCACGATCTTCTAAAAATCCGTGGAATTGCTAGCATACGCGGACGACATTGACGTGATTGGTCGAATTCAGCGAGCTGTCAATGAAGCGTTTGCTGGCATTGAAACGGAGACGGCAAGAATGGGTTAAGCGGTGAGTGAGGGCAAAACGAAGTATATGTTTTCATCAAGAAAGGACACATAGGCATCTACAACTTCGAGGTGGTAAATGCCTTCATTTACCTTGGCTCCCAAGTACGAACAACATCTGTACCGAGATTAAACGCAGAATAGATAGATCTTGCCACACCGCTGATTCTTTGGGCTCATGAGGCAATTGAGAAGGACGAGTCTAACATTATATAAGACCCTGATCATCCCTGTCCTGCTCTATTGCGGACAAGCCTGAACTATTTCAAGAACGGATGAAGACGCGCTTGGTCTCTTCGAGAGAAAAGGTCTGCGTTCAACCTTTGGTCCTGTTTGCCTTGAAGGTTTCTGGGAAAGAAGATTTAACCACGAACTGTACGGGCTGTGCAGCGACATGAGTCTAGCCAGTCGTCTACGAATTCAACGCCTAAGATGGCCGGGCCATGTAGAGCGCATGGACAACACTGCTCCAGCCCGATGAGTCTTCGATTCCGAACCAGTGGGAGAACGCGATAGAGGACGACCACGAAGCCGATGGCGGACCCAAGTGGAGAAGGAGAAGGACATCAAATAATTTGGAGAACGAAATCGGAGACAGCTGGCTAAGGATTGTGCCAGCTGTAGAAGCTTGTTGACTGGGGCCCAGGTTCACCCCGGACTGTAGCGCAATAAGAAGAAGTCTTTCTGAGTCGCATTTCGACCAGGTTGAGGCGGTTAGACTGTTAAAGAATAAAATGTGTCATTGACGATGACATTTGCATTTCAACATTATCTGCGAATGCCATCAGTTTCATCTGTTGATCATATAAACTAAAAAAAAGAAAGAACTAAATAAGGGCCGTGTCGTGCCTGCGTCGATCCCAACCTCGACGCCGTAGGGTCGTTCTCTGGTCTGTGCTACAAAAATAATTTTCACGGTCCCACCTCTTTCAAGTCACCTGGCAACGCTCAAAGAGTATTTCCTCTCTCGGAAAAAAGCTTCTCAAACTTGGCCGTTCGCAGTCGGCATAAGACCGTAGGTTCCTTCCACTAGTTAGAGAACTTTAGCACGCACACCACGACTGGTTGCTGAGAAGCGAGGTCCTGGGCTTCTACATGCTGTAGCGCCACCAACATATATGAATATATTCTCAAGTCCTAGAAGGCAGACGCCAGAAATGAGTTAAAGACATTTTAATACTCCAGCATTTTAAAGTCCAGCCAATAATGGGATGGCCCAACACAATTTTGAGCACACTTCGTGAACAACTTATAGGAGTCCACAAACTGCTGAAAATACCCCCCCTCGGTGGCTTGACACCTTAGTCGGCTGCGATGTGGGCCATGCATCTGTACCAATTCACTTCTTGTTTTCTTAGAGAAACATGCAATTTCTGCTTCACACCGAGGAGACAGACATTGCCAGCCATTTGGCCTCTGTGCCTGGGGGTCGTTGGTGTCACAAAATCCATTCATCCATTCAAATGAATCATGTGCTAAAAAATGCATCACAAATTACGCATATATTTCCTTTCAAGCGAGGTATGATAATTTAATTGCGCTTATTAAAATATTACCTTTTTTATTCACTTCGAAAAGCGGCCTACATTAATTAATTAAATACTTACTGACATCTATCCTTGAATCCATTTCAATCAAAGCCAATGAAAAAAAAAACAAAACACAGATAAAATGCAAATTGAATTTAAAATATATTTTATTCAACACTTTTCGCTTTCGGGCTCCGCCTAATAAACGTGTGCGTCGGTGCAGGGAGATAAAAATCGGAATGCCAAAAGCCGTTCAGTGACAGCATAATTAGTCCTATTCGCCGTCCATTTCAGGTATATTCCCCCGGGAAATTGCATTTTAATGAACAATTTCCTCTTCGTTGCATTCGATTGTCAACAAACTGCGTTGCGCTGAGTTGTGCCACCTGCAGTGTGGAAATTAAACAGCGCTGGGCTCCTGAACTAAATTTATAAATTTATTTATTCACTTAATACTACATACGTACGCACTCGCTGTGCACGGGAAATAAAAAAAAGGGCATTAAAAAAAGAAAACTAAAAACATACGCCATGGCTTGGGCAATTGTTGAACTAACTACGAGATATGAGCAAAAAAATGTAATGTGACATAAAGTACTGTAAATCCTACTTCATCGGGCCTTCAGGCATGAAGGCTTCCTTCGCACGTAGGCCTTCAGGTAGAAATCGAAGAACAACGCGAACATGAAGAGGTTTTGTGTGAGCCCAATAAACGACACCAGCACCGGGTGGCCACAGTCGTTCTTGGCAATGACAATGGCAAAGTGGAACACAAGATATCCGAACTGCAGCAACTGCATCTGGGTGATGTAGCGCTTCCACCAGACGCTCCGTGCATACTCCGGATGGACCGATGTGATGAAGTAGTAGCTGTACATTACTGTGTGGATGAATAAGTTTATCACGCCCAGCATTGTGGAGTGGCTTCCTGGAAAAAGAAGAAGAAATCCATTTACCGACTAGCCAGGATGGGGACTTGCCACCGGGTTACCTGCAAGGAACTTCATGAACATATAAACGGCGAATACCATGCCGGCGTGGTGGTAGACGTGCAGGAATGTGATCTGTTTGTTCTTCTTTCGCAACACGAAGAAAACCTGAGAAGAGTTAAGACGGTTATGCAAAGGGTGTGCCGTATGAAAACGGGTAGCAACTCACTGTGTCCAGCAGGTCCACATATTTTGTGATGTAGTATCCGTAGGAGACCAGCAGAAGCTTCTGCATCCATGGCTCATTGTTGGTGACATCGAGGGGCTGACACAGCAAGCTGAACTCCTTGCGGAAGTACGAGTTTTGAAGTCCCTTCAATTGCAAGCGTTCGTAAGCGGCCACTATCGATTTTATTTGCTTAACATACCACAATGAAGAGGACCAAGTTGCTAACGACCTGCACCGCATTGTAGACTCGAATGACGTTCTTCAATTCATATGGCTGTCGATTCTCCATCCACTTGGGACCCCATTTCAGGACGAACAACAGATACAGCACAATTATCGAATACATGGGCCATGGTGAGCCCAACAGCAGGAATCCTTCAACCCGGGGATCTCGAAATGAGACGAAAACAACAAACGTTCCAAACACCAAAGTCACATTTAATAATCGCTCGCTGCTCACCCTTAAATTCATTGAACCAGTACGATATCCAATAGTACACGATCTTCGCAATTAGAATCATCTTCGACGTCAGTATTTGAGAACCGCTCTCCTTGAACACGCACTACACGTCAGTTTCGACACTTATCGACTAAATGTCATTGCCGCACTGAGCAGGGACTTCACCAATGTCATTCAATCGGCGACTTCATTGCTATGCAAACTCGAAGAAAGTTAGGTGGATTGACCGGACCTAAGGCCAACACATGCTAATGTGAGGTAACTAAATTCACCTCATTAACGTCTGCTGCGCGAGTATCGACTGGTAGATGCATACATTTCGTGGGGAAAGGCTATTCCACTTTTATGAATTGCTTTTTCTGTTTTCCTGCTTTCCTCCTTCCACTCACACTTCAAGCTCAGCTCAGTGATATTACGTAACTGAAGGTGAGTGAATGAAAACTACTTGATATGATTCCCTTTTCATGTGTCGTGTCTAAGTTGTGCAATGACTATAGTGCAAACAGTTCTGCTGCTGCTGCTATTGTAGGTATGTACAACGGCAATCAATATGTGTAACCGATCAAGCGGGTAGGAGTGACAGTGTGCCTCCACCTCTTAAACTCAATCTTTTTATCGTATCTTAACAGTTGAAGAAACCTAGACCAATAACATGGCGCCGACGACAGCGAAAGAAAAAAATTTCGCAAAAATCCGCGTAACGTCTAAGTCCGACGAAACACCGTCAATTCGATTGGTCAGGCGCTCAGGGTGGATTCAATGGTGACTGGGCCATGATGAAGGCTTGGATAACTTAGCTCCTGCCCGAAGAATCTTCGACTGCGGATCCATTGAGGAGCAGTGGACGACGTCAGTTGCGACGCAGTTCAGCCAATTCGGTGTTCAGCAGAAGTGTGGACATTCTAAATTCTGCTTCATCTCCAAAGTAAATGGGACCCAACTCCACACACTTGAGGAAAGTCTTCCCATACTACATTGCATCTGGATTTGACACTACTTTGGATATTGAAGCTTGTTTATTTTAGTGAGATGACCAGCAACAAGAGCAGGAGAAATAAGATGGTAGAGATATTAAGACCAGCTTCGTTGCGCCTCTTCTTCAATTGCCGTACATTTTTCAACTATAGCACGTTGGAAACGCGCGACGACATCGATGTCATCCGCATATCATATCTGATTTGTAGAAGAGTGCCTTCCGTGTTTGCCCGCCGCACTATCACACTGTCAAGCATCTTCTTGCCGAGACCCGGTGTAGGTTTCAAACGGCTCAGAGGTCCTCGGTCTTCTCCAGTGTTTGCCTTAGTCTGACGCTTGGTCTATAGTCGATTTGCCGGGTCAAAAGCTACACTGGTAAGTGCTGATTTTTGCGGCTTTAGGCGTTCCCACAGTGCGCTGAATATGATTTTGTAGGCGACGTTAAACAGGGAATTACTTCTATAATTGTTGCAAGAGGTGCGATTGCCCTTTTTGGGGATGGGGCATATGGATCCAGTTGTTAGGGATGCTTTCGCCCTTCCAAATCCGGCAGATGATTTGGTGTATGCTCGCTACCAGAACATTGCCACCAGCATTAAAGAGCTCTGATGGTAAGTCATCGGCCTTGTGGTTCTTCAACAGATGTGCCCATTTCTTCAAAGCTAGGTGGTAGGACTACTTCATCGACTGAAGTTGGGATTTCGTGATTCTAGTCAGGCAAGCTAACCATCTGTTGAAAGCGCTGCTTGAAAACGTCCAGCATTCCTTGTGGGTCCGTAACTAGATTACAGTCGCAATTTCGATGAGTCTTAAATCTTAAGGACAATACTGCCCTGACAAGCAAAGCCAAAAGCCTGGCCACAGGCTTCGTAGTGGAGATCCTCCGCCCTTGGCAACCGATGCTACTTAGGTTTGTCAAAACAACTGGGCGCGAAACGCCTGACTAGAAAGATCAAAGTCATGGTCTACAAAACTTTTATTCTACCAGTCCTGCTCTATGGACCCGAGAGCTGGACGCTAAGCAAGATTGCAGAGCTGATTCTTGGTGCCTTCGTAAGAAAAATTCCGCGTCGGATATATTGTCCCGTCTGCAAGGAAGGCGCGTGGAGGAGACAACACAACCGCGAACTCTACGAACTGGGGATGTAGTCCGGAAGGCAAAAATCTGTCAACTACACTGGCTCGGCCACATCGAGCGAATGGACAGCAACGCTCCAGCTAAGAGAGTCTTTGAATCCGAGCCTCCTGGTTCGAGAAGGAGAGGAAGACCGAACCTCCGGTACAGAGACAATGTCAACGCGGATGTAAGCCAGCTTGACCTTGATGACTGGAAGCAGCGTGCCTGGACCGTCACCGATGGAAGTCAGCAATTACTCAGGCTTGGAGCCATCATGGGACGTTTTCCTAATAAGTAAGTAACTCAAATCTTGAGGCCACGCTTTTGTCTTATTCATAAAGAGCCCATATTTGTCGTGTTGACTCTCCGATATCCTTGAGGTGGGAGGTGCCGGGATGCCTTTTCTTCAGCGGTAGAAGCTAGCCTGGTACTCTTCTCCTGCGATGCTTTTGCTTTCCTCTGCAATGTTTTTTGGTATTCCTCGTCATTTGTATGTTTTTTTCTGCTCACAATCGCCATCACGGGCTTCTATCCAATCCGGTATACTTAAACTATTATCCCCCAATCAAATGATGAGCTGCTTACCAATTATTTATTGTGCTTACATTTCCTTTCGCATTCCAGGCAGGAAAGTGACCAGACCACACATTCATAAGTTTATCCTTCAGCATCCCATCATTCCTCTCTAACAGCAAAACCGAATAAACTGATACCAAAGCTTCTTTTGCACTTCCGAAGTGATCAATTCTTTGAAATCTGAGATAAGACTAGACCCCTGCATCCCTTACATCATGGACCTGCACCTTGTGCGAGATACGAAAGAATGCAAATTCCACAATCGGTGTTAGATTATCTCTGTCCAATGGAATGATTGCACTCATGAATCCCAATTGCTTGCAAAATTCATACATGTTTCGTCTAAATCCGAATCCCGTTTGCATTCTACGCATGGGACCTGACAACTGCCACATTTGCACGAACCAGTAACTCTCCAATGTACCCTCGGTAGCAGAGATTTTTAGATTTCATTTCAAACACACTGACACAAGTTCCGCTCCTTCCGCACGGCCATTGTCTTGTACTGGCCTGTCCTCTCCTCAATCGAGAACAACATCTCTACACATCACTGACGGGGCATCCCACCCACTGTCCCATCCGTTCATGGTTCAAAATCGAAATTTCTAATTTCCCTGAATTGAAGCGGAAGCACACAATTTATTTGCCCACCACGCCCACTATCGAACAAGAATAGAGAGAAAAAAAATAACCAAACCTATGTTCACAATACCCATGGACAAATTGTTGGGTTGTCGTTTTCAATATTCCGACGGGACCACAACGCCACCGCCGCTGCGCCGCATTGAACTAAATAAAACGAAAGGGTTCCGCACACGAACGTGGTACGTTATGGGAAACGTATTAGCAGAATATCGGGCCCCATCCCGCACAAGATATGCCGCCGCCCATCTGCCATTTTCAAATGATGTAATTTTTGAAATTCTCCACAAATGTGTAGCTTCCGTCTGAATGGTTAGATTTGCATAAATTCCTGTTCGACCACTGCTGCAGCAGAACCAGATGTTCCGGGCTGTCCTATGCATGGATATCGTTTGGTGTGCAATTTTTCTATTTTATGATTTCGTTCTTCCATCTCGAATATGAAATTGTTGGTTCCTTCTGCCGGGTGTTGTAGGCGGCGGTGCAGTTGAGTAAGCGAACGATGTCACGGACACTTGGCTGGCACAGGACATCCTGAGTGGTCCTGAAGGGCTTATTTCAATGACAAAACAGAGGCAGGAAATTAAACGGCTCAAGAGAAATAGTTCAGTTTTTGGGGAGAATGTCGTGTACGGATGCCTGTTTGTATGGTAATAACATTGTTTCGAGGTGCAAAGTGGCTCCCTTAAGCAGGCCGTATTTGTGTTCATTTCCCAGCGTTTCGGGTTAGTCCAGGCGGAAACGGAAATAAAAGTTAACTGCAATCCCAAGTGGTGGTTATGATGCTCAGTTCATCGAGTAATAACTGCCGTGCAGCATGTTGTCCGCTGGACGGAACGAAAAAAAAACAGTTCGCCTGGAAGTCACCAACTTCAGTGTGCGCGTCCTGAGAACGACCATAATGGCCAGGAGACGACTGGGGGATTTTTTTGTTGCTGTGTGCCTATTACAGTCATTCTAATATTAATGGCATCGAAGGCCGCAGAACAGTTGGCCTGGTTTAATTGCCAGAGAATATTCGCCTCCACACGTGCAACATACAATCCTCAACATATTTTTTTATTGTGCGTGCAAAATAAGCAGTTTCTGACGCTGCAAGACGGGAGCACGTAGGAGACCCTCCAGTCCGCTCTTCACGAAGCGTCGGGTTAAATTACGGGAAGTGAGTGAAGGCCATCAAACCGTCGTGTTTTGCGTCATCACCTTTTACTGGAAATGTCGGAGCATATTTGAAAATCGCTCTTCGACGTCAGCATAATAAGCTGCCACTTCAAATCGGGAGCGAAATTGACACGCCGAGTGAACTTATTTGTGTGCTGTATCATGTTTCTTCTACGGGACCTGAATCTCTTTGTGACTACTGGTCATTGGGGAGGAGGGACGCACTACTCCAGGTTCACAGTCATTGAACACGTTTGTAAAAGAACGTGTCGCTGGAATTATGACACGAGTTGTATAATATTCCTGCGCTTAATCAAGCAGTTCAAGGCTATCTGCATTTCCATCCAGTAGCGTCCGATTAACACTGATCACAGTGAGAGGCGATGGGTAAGTTTCAATCAAGCTATTCTTCGATAGACGGCGTGAGTTTAAATATGTGCATGAAGGGCATCTGAGAGCCCGGCATGGCCAAGATCAAAGTCGCAGTGTATTATTTGTACCATTCAATTTGTAATAAATTGACATGATTACTTTTGACATTCATGCGAAAGTTGTCAGATTGCCGATTTGTTGTAAAAGTCACGATTCTAATTCCGATCAAATGAAAGTCGGGCGGCAATCATCGCCACCGGATCCAGGCTGCAAGAACATACACAAGTTTTTTTTGAACATAACAATTGGGCCGGCGACATTTTGCGAAAAAAAATGTCCAGTCTGACTGGAGCGGGAGAAAAGAAAAACCGGAAACGATGACCATTTTCTGCAAACGTCCTTATTCACCCTCCCGAAAAAAAGCAGCTCCCAAAAGGAGCCCTCTTCGGATGCACTTTTTTGTTGAACTGAATCGAAATGAAGATTTATTATCCATTGCAAATCTTTTCGTCGGTATGCATGGAGAAATCTGAATAAAACTGATTTTTTCTCCATCGCTTTTCTACGGCGGATTTCAAGTGATGCAATGATGGGGCTTCCTTCGAGGACTTTTTCTTCTCCTCCACGTTCCTTCTCGACACACATTCAAAGCCCCCAGTGCTTAGAAGATCCCGAAGAAAGATGAGAAAGTAAAAAAAAGTGGAATGTCCTTGCCAGACGACCGACAACTTAAACTGTCAACGTTATTTCCTATGAGCTTTGTGTAGCCTCGTGTAAGTGGTGTGTCATGAGTCTGGCGACGTGCTCGGATGAGTGTCGTGTATGAAAATGAAGACATTGAATTTTGTTTTTTTTTTGGCGTGGATAGTGCCTTGAACCTGAGACAAAGCGATGTTGGTGATTTGTGGAAAGTTTGAAGAGGCTGCCGACCCTCTGCGGTTGTGGTCCCCTCTTCGTTGTTGGCAAAGATGTCTGTTCATTTAACTTGGAATCTATTTACATGTCATTTGGTTGGTAATATGCAGCTGTCTGCAATCCGCTTGCGATGTGTTCATAACTTTAAATGAAGATGTGTTTGTTCAAGTGGCTGTTTGTTTGTTGATGGGACGCAGTCTTGATTAGGGCGAATTATGTTATGGTTTGTGGACTGAAAAATGCTCTTCCCTACAACTTTGAGGTCAAGGTCTCCATCTACTGCAGTTGTGGTAGGATAGCTGAGCTGCTTCTTTGCACAAAATAGGCTATTCTCGAAGAATATCGGTAATGTCCCTTTACCCATGAATGAGATTAATGCAAATGGCTAGCTCACTTGAGCATTGTTTGACAGAGAAGGTACTTCGCAGTGCGACAACATCAAATAGTCGCATGCGATCATAGCAACTAGAGGGCCAACTATTACAGACTTAAGTCAACTGTGCGAGTGAAATGAACCACGTACGTAAAAGACTTCACAAGAGAGTAGAAGTCTTTGATGTGGCAACTGTTTAATTTTTGTTTTTTAGCTTCACTTCATGTTCAACATCTTCAATTGAATTTCCTCACAATTACCCTGCGTCTTGAAGTGACGACGTGTTTTAAGCTTTCTTAGAATATTTTCTAGAGTACCTCAATGACACAATAGCAAAAGAGCTAAATGGCGTATCCAAGAAGTCTCACATTGCTAAACGTCTCCTCGTGTACAACCGCGGACTACAGTCGTAGATGTCCTTTAATCCCTCCTCGTTCTTGTCTCGAGTTCTTTTCAACGTTAATTATTCTTTGTTCGAAATCAAATGGCGGTGGTCCTTGCCACATGCACCTTTGACGTTTTATTCAATTAAACAAAAGCCAGCACTCCTTGAGAGGGTTAAGCATCGTGTGTCCTCATCTGCTTCGCTCCTTACACAGACGGATGTACACGCATACATCTGTGCAGATGTTTGCATGCATATCTCACTTGGCTTCCAGCAATCTCGCATTACTTCAGAGTTCACGTTTCTCGACGAACAATGAGTCAGCCCCACCCAGCCACACACACTATGACCTTCCCACGCCAGCACAACGGAAATCACTTTCAAGTGCAACTCGAGCATTTCCAACGTCCTCTATCGCAATTCAAATTTCAGCCTTCAAGACGTCATCGCAAATGCAGGGGAATTACCTTTCAACACATTCCGGCTGACATGTGACAAATGCCCGTTCCACCTAATTTCAAACGAATGCAGTAGCGACTAGCAGGTGAATTCATCCAGAAGATGAGAGTCGTTCGCCATGCATGTAGCAGCGCCATCACACATTCTAGCATCCAGGGGAAACGTGATGTCCTTGCAGGGTGGTGCGCCATTAAATTTTTACATCCGTTTTCAACTTTCTTTTCTTTTTCTCCATCTCTCACTCGCTAGTCTCACTTAATTGTTTCACATCCAGGAATGTGAGAGGAACTTGATACACCAAGAGCGCCACCCACTTAATGGCTCAGACCGTGTTGGCCGGATTGCCTGGTGGGTGGGCGAGCGCCGAGCGGTCGGGCTGGTTGGCTGACATGACGGTTGGAGTGGGCAAATTAAAACAAGTGTCAACGTGTTAAATTAGGGGCCCAGGAACAAAAATTTCATTAAAATGTAATTGCCTTCATTTCATTTGTACTGCCGCTGGTGTAGCAAGCGCCCTTCTCGCTGAATCTCTTCTACCACCGACGGGACCTTCGCAACACATCGCAGGAGCATGATGTTATGCGGCGTTACTTGGGTGCTGACTTGCCGGTAAAGCGGGTCAGACAACGGCGCAGAGAGTGGAGACCCGAGCTTATTCGCTCGCTATGTTCCATAAATCCTTCGAAGCTCCCCTGAATGCCTGGTTTCGTACAGGGGAATGGCTCAAATGAATTCGTCCTTAGTGCCGCTGGTCCATTACTGCGACGATGGAACATGCTTGTTGGTCTCTTGGTTTTTTCTTTTCGCCTTCGTCGTCTCTCTTCGCTGGCATTCGGTAGTAGTTTTGTCTGTTTTGCGTTCCTTACTCAAAACGAAAGAAAGAAATATGGACCCATCGTGCGCACACCGGACGTGGCTCCTTTTCCCTCAAGAGCATGAAGAATAATTGCGTATACATGCATGTGCGGTCGGATTGAGACCAATAACAGCAGAAGTGGACGCTGGAATTGTGGTCTTGTTAATTGAATGGAATTAATATTAATGTACGTGGACTTGATTAGGAAATAATCTGTAGTTCCGCAAATGAGAGTGTAGCCATAAATTTGTTCTAAGGGTTTCCTTAACTTAGACAGAAAGAGAGAGAGAGTGTGAGCTTGAGACATTGCTTTATTGCGAGTGCCTTATATGGTGGGGCATACTGAGTTGAGTTGAGCCTTTAATAGCAGCAGCTGGATCAACAGTAGGTCACGTGCTGTCTAGAAATGTGTCGTTTTTATTAGAAAGTCGTCTGTGATGTTACATAAACGGGAAATATCATTTACTGGTGAGTTGCGCTTTTGACGAATATGGTTCTTGCTAGTTGCAATTAATCTCCAGGACACCTGATAGAGCGCGTATGATCCACTCAATATATTCCCCAAGAAGATGTAAAAATATGACAGGAATTGAAGAAATTCGGTATGGTGCTGGGTTGGGAAACACTGACATTGACGGGGCGTCTGTTATCTTCTCCGTCCTTGCCCTTGTTATCGACTTCAATCCACCCTGTATGGAGTAAAAAGGTACACAATGTGCAGGTGTCAGACGTCAGTACCCTGCGCAAGAGCATCTCCCTTGCCCTTTCTTCCTAAAGGACGATACGAGTGGGATACGATAAAGAATGAGACAATAGCAGCAGGGGTTTAGGCAAGTCTTTTTCTTGAGTATTTCGTGAATGCCTTGGCTTGCAATTGCTTCAAACAGAAAAGGAAGACCGAAGGTTCGTTGTAGAGATCATGGCTTCACCAATTGTCTGAGGTAACCTGCAGGGAACATCAAAGGAAATGCAAAACTATGAAGCGGGCTTTTGTTATTTGCCGGTTGTTATACTTCCGATGCATAAACATTACACAGTCTTCGGGCTGTAGGGCTACTCAAAACGCAACTTGGAAGACGCTGTCGAGACGATGCGATCCGGGCTGGACTTGGTTGCTTTAGCGATAGCAAATATTTCAGCTTGTGTGTCAAAAGAAAGATCGTCACAATGTAGCTGCCCATTGACGGATCCCACGGATCCCACGGACCACATTCAAAGTCAATAAAAAATATGTGTCCATTCAACCCCCAGATAATTAAATTTAATAACGTGACGTAATTCAAACATCAAACATGCCACGCTCCCCGCCCTCAGTCGACAGTATGCCAGAAGTCAGCCATTACCATTTTACTCCTAATTGCCTGATGATAATCAAAACCATCGCTCAACCATCTTCATCTCTTGACACCAATGTCCGACTACTTGCTCGAGCCGAATGCGGGCGCGAAAAAAAGACAAAACAATAAAATAAGTTCTGCGTCCTCAAAACGCAATTACACTAAAAATTAACACCACTGACTTCAACTAAACGGCTAAAGTCATCTCCAAGGGGTCCACCAGCAACTGGCTTATTTTCCTTGATCCTGCAAATGACCCCCCAGTTCTGTGGAATTTTTCAGCGAAATATTCAAGCCAACTCCTGTGTTCAGCGAAAACAACAGCAAAGCGAATGAACGAAATTCGCTTAAACATTCCCGCCGCTCAACAGTGGCCGGGTGAGCAGTTGAGCAACAGCTACGCGTATATACACACGGACACACACTCCGTTTGCGCCTTGCACAATCGCATTTCATCTTACCAACGACAGCGACTGGTCGCCAAGAGATAAGCAAAAGGACACCATCTTACGAAATTTCTCGACCATATCGGAGCGGCACGACGCCATTAGGGTTGGAGCCAACCCTAACAAGCGGCAAAGGATACACTCGGCCATGGTCTTCGTCTGGGGTAATTTGCAGAATTTCAGCATTTCTGTTTAATTTTTGCCATTTCATATTCAACCGCTCCATTGCTCGGCCACCCACTCCCTGCGCCAGGCATCAACTTAAAATGAAACTAGTCAACACAAAATAATCATCCCGCGATTGGGTGGCTGGGAGAGAAAATTCAATTAAACTCAACGGCGAAATTATTGTCCCCACAAACGAAAATAAGCAATCATCCTGGCCACATACAATCCGACACCGGGCAGGAGGCGGGTGCGACGGAAACGGCCGCTCGACCGTCGGGGAGAACCTTCAAATTTAGGGATATTTGCACCACTCAACAGTAAAGTAATTAGAAAATATTCGCGCTGACTTTGGTGTGATTTTTCATTTCCATAATCGGCTTAAGGCACAACGGGATTCGAAGCGTAGGACTGCGAAATGACTTTTTCTGAAATGCGAAATATATTCGGTTTATTTTTTTTTTCTTTTAGCCAGAAATTAAGCACATTTCGGCAAACCGCAAGGTGGGCAGTTTTCTTGCCTCGAGAGTTGTCGAACACGAACGCGACCAGTGGGGAAGCGCTGCGCACTTAAGGCCAATTCGCAATTAATTTCAGCTTGTACTTTTGCAAATATATTCAACTTATTTTATCTGTTGCTCTTGTGAGTTTTAACTTGATGACAATCTGTCGCGGGGAGGGCTGACAATCTGTGATACGAATGTGTACGGATAGGGCGACGATTACTGCTTAATTGGTGAAATTAAATGATGGTACATTTGCGATCTTAATCTTTGGGACGATTAAGGTGACACTGTTGAGGGCGTCCTCAACTCAAATTGGATGGTAGTTGAGGTCGTGGGGCAATACGAAATGCGTGAAGACTCCGTGAACTGCGAATACATAGAGTGGGTTTTGTGTTCTAGCAGCAGTGCGCTTTTCATATTAGGCCTGTTTCTTTACAGAACAGTACTGACCAAATGAAGTTCTTATATAATTATGTATCTTAATTTACATGCTTTGCTGTAACTGTTGGCATATGGCATCTCTGACGTCATGAAGAACGTAAAAAGCTAAAACATTTGGTTTAATTTGGTTCCCGTACTTGCTTGATATTTTGCTTCTCTCTGAAAGGTCCCCCTTAAAATATGACAGTCTTTACAATTTGGTGCAGAATGTACGGGAACAGACCTATTATTGCTTAACCACATAAACCTCTCTATTGCATAGAGATCTATTTTCACAACTCCGTTTTACAAGCATAGATATTCACAATCGAACTCTGCGTCCCAAAAAACATTGAAAGAGCTACGTATTACAAACAAGCACATCTATATTCTTTCAAACAGCAATGCTGTTGTTTTAGTTCTTATAAGCTATGGCATCACCTCTAAGCTAATAAGGGACTGCCTACAAGTGCTACATCAGCTGGCCAACGCAAACAGAATCCACTTCATTTGGATACCAGCTCCTAGCGGTCAAACAGGAAAACAGAGAACAAACCTACTAGCCAGAAAATGATCCGCATCACATCAGAGTCATTTAAATGAATGGCTCAGGGACATGGTCAACCATTATTAGTAGTAATTCACAAAACACCTTTAGGTATCTTTTGCGGGGTTATAGAGAATTTCCTGGAATTGTCAAGTTTGCTTTGTCGTCCAGTTCTTTTGCTCTGGTGATTTTTCTGTCGTTAAAACTTAAGGGGGAAAGATCCAACGATGAATAATGTTTCGGTTAGGTTATACGTCTGCTAACGAAATATGCCAACACTCTTATACTATTGTTGGTTCACTGTGATAGCCAGCACAATGCTAAATAATGACTGGACCAGATAATAGCATTTTAACTTTAGCTTTCACTGGAATTCGAACCCGGGACCCCTATAACCGAGGGCAGGCACTAAAATCATCCAAAGACTTTCTCACTTCCTCCATGGTTTTCATGCCCAGACACCCGGATTGGCTTCAGTCTGTTTTCAGTGTAGTTTCCCAGCCAGGCTTAGAGTTAGTAGTGCAACTGCTTCGGGCTGTAAGAACAACCTGGCTGTAGATCTTGGAGTCAGTGAGATGTCGTTTTTTTAATTTTGTGTGTGGCTTCGTCGATGGCGTATAGGTTAGCCTGGAATATTTTTGATTCATTGCGGCTACTTCGTGATCCTATGACTCCAGTTCCTACCTTGTTATCTGACTCTGACCCACTAGCATACAGTTTTTGGACACCACCATCTCACCAGAGAGGGTTGTTAGTACACCTCTTTCTTCACACGTTGTCCATTCTCTTAAAGATCTCGAGATGTCTCATCAGGTAACCTTCTTTGTAGCTCAATGGCTCGCTTCGCAGCTTCAGATTATTGATATAACAAAGTGTAATTATGGAAGATCTAGTATTGCCTCTATGCCATACTTCGACATTAGAAAGCTGGAATAACGTTTCTGCTTGATTAACTGTTTCACTTCAATTGAAGTCAAGCTTCAGGGATGTGTAAGAGCACTCCATTCCGCTTCAAAATATGAAAATAAGACACGAATAAGAGAATTACTCTTTCAGTTATTCTTTTAGTTCCCTATCACTTCACTCGGAGGTCATTGTTTCCCAGTCGGTTGAACTCATCTCCATCTCCATAGCCTATGCATTAAAGGGTAAACATCCTCAGTGGCAAGGCCAATTATCATTTCAATTCAACTGAACCCAATTGGGACATGTTTTGAGTTCACGAGTCTATTCCGAGCGAGTCTAACAGAGCCCACCAAATACATTCTTTGCATTCCCAAATTCCCCCAAGATTCCGGCAAAGTCCTAAAATAAAGGAGCACGCAAATTCAGATGATTTGGTGAATGATTCGCTTTCAATCGAATGAACTTAGAGACTCATTTAAATACCGATTTGTTATTCGCTAATTTTAATTGAAATCTCGTTTCCCCTCCACTGCTCACCTCTCTCACCTGCACAGAGAAGAAGGACAACTTGCGGGTGTTATTATCCGCTTGCATAAGTAA
This sequence comes from Eristalis arbustorum, assembly GCA_916610145.1. Classification (NCBI taxonomy): domain Eukaryota; kingdom Metazoa; phylum Arthropoda; class Insecta; order Diptera; family Syrphidae; genus Eristalis; species Eristalis arbustorum. The sequence goes on along the minus strand of OU744320.1, from coordinate 26,147,103 downwards.
AAAGTTTTGCGCGCTTTATTTTTGTCTTCAGACTCAATCTCTATCACTTCGCTTGTTGGTCCTTTGGAAAGTTTTTCTCATTGTCTTGCCGCACGCAGTCAGTGAAATCGGAGGAAATACCCCCAAAAAAACACAAGAAACTGGGAAGGGATCCTGAGAAAAAGAATCGAAATAACAAGGAAAACTTTTCACTCGCCACCCATTAAAATGTTTGCATATTTAACGCAATGTTTTCCTTGTTGTTGTTGTGTTCTTTTTTTGTTTGCCTTCATGTACCCATAGACTTTCTAATGGTTACACCCACTAAATTCTTTTTTTTTTTGTTCTCGTTCGTTTCCAAAGAACTCCTGTCCCATCAGTCGTTCAAGTACTTTAGGACACAAATTTTCCGAGAATAATTTAATTTTCTTTTTGTTATTTGAAGATAAACATGATGTAGGGACCGACCGTCGACCGTCAACCGTCGACCGCCGCCGTCGGGCCATCTTGTTCCGGGTGGAACGGCGAAACGATGGAACGAAGTGGGTGCGTGGTCCGTGGAGTACTTATTTTCTTGTGCTCACCCGGAGAAACATACTCGAGATTATGACATCAAAGTGTAGGAAGGAGGCCGATCTCGAGGAGACGTCGACAATTTGAAACGAAGTGCTTTTATTTAATTGCGCAATTAATTATGCAGAAAAAGCGACACGGAAATTGGATTTAGTTGCCGAGGCGAACGTAGTAGATTAGTTTGTTTGGCGTGGGTGTCTCCTGCTTTCTTTTTTTTTTGTTCTGCTTTTGTTCGTTCAGTGGGAGTCTGATTGAATGTTGTCATTTGGTAGACAAATGGATGGATTTTGTCATTTGCGGAATGTCACGAATGTGGATGAATGGATGAAGTGGCTTCAGGAGAAAAGCAATCTGCACGTTTTTGACGTGAATGAGTGATTGGAGTTCATATGTACACACTGATGGGAATTTTATTTTGTTTTACTTGCGTATCTAGACACGCGTCTCCATTGAATTGAGGTGTGTCAATCTTAAGGGTACCTTTATTTCTTAGCTAAATTACTCCCGTGCGGCTGAAGTGTTTGTTAATTTGTTCAAATTGGCGCACTGCAGGGACCAACTGATATAAGAGAACAGCGATATTGCACGATAAATAAACGAACTCCTTTCCCCAATTGACTCAAATATCAACATGAGCTTCGTTAGCATCTCCCTTGATTAGCTTGTGACATTACGATTTTAATGAGTCCACATTGAATGTCGATGGAAATAAAATGGTATATATTGGCACATCCATAGTTGCCAAACAAATGGGGTAATTGTTCAGCAAATTGTAGGCAGCAGAAATATGTTCGATAGTAAAATAAGGAGGTAAGCTGAACTATTTGGAGGAGCAATTGTAGCAAAAACAAAAGATGCAGCAGCAGTAAGGGAAGCAATAGGCCAGGAGTTGTAGCAGCATCAACACAATCGTTGATGGGGATATTCGACGTTTACAGTCTGCCGACGTTTAGATGGAGTTGATGTTGGTAGTAGCAGCCACAATTTTCGAAGCGGTCGTGGGCAGTGACGCAAATGACAACAGACAGAATAGTAGCGGAAATCTTATTCCAGTAGTAGGATTCGACCAAGATGGCGACAAGAGCTAAAAGAAAAATAACGGTATAGGGGTTAGAAATAGGAAGCGTAAAATTATTCTTGGCAATCGCTGCTTCTGTGGACTCAAGAGGTGATTGCGTAACAGAGCCATGTCTCGAAACACCAAGCTAACTTTATATAAAACACTGATCATCCCTGTCCTGCTCTATGGCGCAGAGATATGGGCTCTATTAAAATCGGATGGAAGAACTCTTGATTGCTTCGAGAGAAAAGTCCTGCGTGGAATCTTTGGTCTTGTTCGCGTTGATGGAGAAGAACATGAACTGTACGGGCTGTACAGCGGCGTGCACCTAGCTTAACGTCGCTAGAGCGGACACCACAGCTCCGCCCCGAAGATTCTTGGATACCGAGCCATTGGGACAGCGCAACAGAGGACGTCCTCGAACGAGATGGCGCACACAAGCGGAAGTGGTCCTCAACGAACTCGTTGTGCGCAGCTTGAGGCAACTTGCGAAAGATCGTGCCGGCTGGAGAGACATGTTGTTTGAGGCCCAGGTCCACTCTATACTGCGGCGCCAATCAAAGATGAAGAAGATGTTGGTTGGAGCAGCCACAATTGTTAAAGCGTCACAAGCAGTGACGGAATTGAACGGACAGAATAGAAGCGGAAATCAATATTCCAGTACTAGCAGTAGATAAAAGTAAAAGGAGCGAAGGATAAGGAAATGGGGGATGAGGATGCAGAACAACAAAAATCCCTTCTTCTGTTGAACAAACTCACAGACGGCGAACAATTAGTAGCTAGTAACCTGCAGGTACTTGCATAAGAAACTATGTGATACGAAGCATTATAAGGTAAGTGGAAGGCCTATATGGTAGCCTTTGTCCCAAATTCACGTGTGAGCCTTTGTACAAGTCTACGCGTAAAAATATGGCAATAAGGAATATAAACCAGGGGTTCGTAGTGGGCCAGGGCTTAACTTCTCATCAGTAACCGTTCTACCACGATTTGATGGGACCTACAGTTGTATGCCGACTCGGAACCAAGTTTGAGGAGCTTTCAACATGAACTAATCTCTTGAGTAAAGGAGAGAGTGGCCATCGACGTGATGGTGAATCGGAGAGGATAAACTGCGAAAGTCAATATATCTGCCCATCAGGGTTAGCTTGTGATATTTGGAGAAAGTGGAAGAAGCCTGAGATTCGGGTATTAATGAAAAACTATTCACGATTCACAAGAAGGAAGACGTTAGTTACTGCGCCAACCACTGAAAGATAAGTCTCCTTAGCTTCACGTTCAAGATCTTTTCTGTCGTTTTTCTGTACTCAGCTGAAGCCATTCAACTGTTATCTGGATATCAGCGTGCTTACAGGCCAAGAGAAGTCCGCAATAGACCACATCTTCACACTACGGTAGATCCTGGAAAAGACTCAAGAAGTGCAAGTCGAAGCCCACCACGTATTCATCGATTTCAAGGCCGCACATAACGTGCTCAAAGATCGAGCTATTCAACACCAGGTCTTGCCTTGACATACCTGCCAAACTCGTCAGACTGTGCAGAATGACGATGAAAGAATCTCGCTGCTCCATCAAGGTCGGCAACGAACTCACCGAGATTCATGTAAGAAATCGTTCTGCGTGGAAAATGTTGGTCCTGTTTGCGCTGACGATGGAATGAATATTCAACAATGAACAGCAACGTGAGTCTAGCTAGTTGGCTACGGACTTAACGTTCAAGGTCGCAATGCCATGTAGAGCGTATAGACCTCTCAGCTCCGGCCCGTATCTGTGCGACAACGCAATAGAGGACGCTCGCTTCAAAGGAAAGGAACCTCAACCAACTTGGCGTGCAAACTGGCACAGCTAGCAAGAGATCGCGCTAGTTGTTTCAGAACCAGGTCCATCCCGAACTGTAGCGCTACACAAATAAATTATTTCAAAGAATGATAACCTTAGAACTTGTTTACGCGGAGACTCTTCAAACTCCCATGAAACGGTGCACATGTGCCTTATTCAATATCGGTGCGATCGTATGCACAGTGACAGAAATGTGTAAGGCACCCGAGACATCTAAGATTGTAACAATTATTTTAATCAATGTCGCCAATCGAATCTCGCATGACCATTTGAGCATATTCGCTCAGGTCTAGTTTTTAATGGTGGAACAAAGTAATCAAAAATGTATTAGCACAAAATCTTTGAAAACTAAGTTTAGTAAAGTGTCACTTGTTGCGTGCGAAGTTCCAAAGTATTTCAAGCAGATTGTTGATAAGATTCCGGAAATCATCGAATAAGTTTACTGGACCACATCTACAAGTAGATGATCTGATTGAACAAAATATGCGTGCAATCTCTTCCCAAGGAGGGCCATGATCTGACACAAGGTCAACAGTGAGATATACTAGAGCATCGAAGAAATCAGTTGAATTGTCGCATTCTACATATTATTCCCCGACAGATAGGTGCGGAAGTGAAATCAAAAGTCTGTCGTTTGTTTAATTTCAGTCCATAACCATTCCACTTTTATTAGTGCTTTCAGTCGACACTCAAGATCTCAAAGGCAATCGTTACGATTCACAGTTCCGTGACTAGATGAATATCACACTCGCCGTGACATTTCCATAAGGATACTGTGTCATCTTCGACCGCAACATTCTCTGACGAAACTCACTGTCCACTCTGTATTTCGTTTGGTCCTCTATGAACTGCTGCACCTTGCAGCCACTCCACCCATTTTCAATGACCCCTAAGAACACGGTACATTGTCCGATGGGAGCAATTTCCATCGCCTCATCTGAAAGTGTAATCCCCGCTGCGGTTCAAATTATCGCCGCAACCCAAACAAAAAACGAACAACATTCTTCGATGAAAATATCCTGCACACTCCCTTAAACCTCATTATCTAACCTCTTCATCCTCCAGCGCTATCCATTATCGTCACGATTCAAACCGATTAACATATCTGCTCCTCTAAAGGTCGGTTGGAAAACCAAATAACCACTAACAGCACTTACATTACATTCACAAGGTGATTTCCCAATTCACTTCGCAGGAAAATCCTCACATCCACCCCCAACACACCGCCCGCCCGCCACCGCTCCTGTCATCTTCACAATCTTCAGAAACTTTGACCTTTTCCAGCGATGGAGTGAGAAATTGGGGGCGGCTCCCAAAGCCGAGGGAGAGCCTAAAAAACTGACGCAAAGAATACGGAATTGATTTTCACCCGAAAAGTTTTCGAGCCACAAACGAAACAACGAAAAGCCAACTTAATTAGGGGACAACGGGGGCAGGTGGCAGATACCAGAATCTGCACTCGGGGATTACACTGGCCAGGTACAAGTGGTGGCAGACTCTATTTTGGCCAAGAGGGAGCGTAAGGAGAAAAAAAAACTCCGCAAAGCAATTTCAGTTGATTGCAAACCTCTATGGGAAAGGTGATTTTCTTAGGCGCCGAGGCGTACCGCAATCACAAGAATCCCTTGGGTGGGCACAATTGTGTGCGTTCGGTGGATGGTGCCACAGGCGTAGTGTCCTCTTTGACCACCGCAACCGACGCCGACGTTAGCTTCACACCAAACAAATGACCAATTTACGCAAATCGATAGATGTAGCAAGCGATAATTATCGCATGCCCTGGAGTAGCACTTACGGTTTCAGGCCATGGCGCTTTATGCCCGTTATATGGTAATTGAGTAGGACACACAAGGATATGCCAGTTGCAGTCGGAATAAGATGTTTGCAGTGGACTAGGACTGTGCTTTGGCGGTCGGAAGAATTCCCATTGTGTGTGGATGCGGGCGGTGCACATACCGAGGATGTGCTTCGGTTAACACTTCACCTAGGGAGATGACGGTGCCGAGGATTCCTCGAGAATACTAAGATGCATCGTGTTAGTGGGCTTAAGCAAATGAACTTCAGACCACACATACGGGTGGTGTATACATACGTCGGTTGCTCTGGTATACGTGGACTTCGGTAATCTCTTTCAATTAACCCACCGGCGTGAACTGCCAATGTGGCTGAAGTAGAGGGACCGGCGATTTGAACTTATTTTGGAATGTTTCCAACCAGTGCATGGACGGGAGTCTGCGCTGATCAAATAACCCAATCAGCTTGGAGGATGCCATTGGCGCTGGCTTTATTTTTCAAGAGGCCCTAGCTTTCGAAGTCCTTCTAAACCTACATAGGTAATTCCAGCCTACCAGATACATAAGTAGCGACCAGTGTTACTGGAGATTACAACAATTCGGCGGTCAAGGCATTGTTTTCATGAGAGGGCAATGTCCATTTAAGGACAGTAGAGACACCGTCACCGTCAATGGTCCCGAGCACAGTGCGCCTTTGCCCGACTTTCTGCGAGCAGAGATTGAGCTATGCTTCCAACTAGACATCGCTAGGTTGTGAATGAGAAATTTGGCGATCATTCATCTGTTTGCTACCGCGATCATGCGACTTGATATATTTTTTCGGGGCGTCTATCTGAATGGGTACGCACTTGGACCGGCATGTCTACGTTCGATCCCGACCAAAAATACTTTTCACCGCCCTACCCAATGTCGCCCTGACAATGATCAACTTGGCCGTTCGGAGTCGCCATACAACTCTAGGTCCCTTCTCTTGGGAGTAGAATAGCACGCACAACACGAGTGGTTGCTGAAAACCTAGGGCGTGGACCACTACGGACCGTAGCGCCATCCATATTTTTATATTATGTCTGGATGGACTCGAGGTGAACTGTCGGGACGATAGTGCCGGCATAGCACCGCACCCAAGGCATCAAACATTTAACCGACAGCCTGAAGCACAGAACTGCTGGCTCTCAACTAGTTGGTCGTCCGGGCTTGTAGCGTTGCACAAAGTCGAAGGACATACAAAAAAACATTTCAAATACATGAATATTGTACCCGGGCTTGTAAAGATGCAGCGTTGCGAAGGTAAAATGGTCGCACATCTGTTTTTGATTTGACTGCCAAATAAATACAAGCTTATAAGTCAGTCTAATGTTTATGTGGTTTCGCCACACAGACCGCAACAAAGCTGTTTTCAACACGTGCCCTTATTGACCCAATCTCGTATGCACATCTATTAAAAGCAATGCACAACATTCATCCATGTACCCCGAATGCGAAAAATGTCTCCAAATTCACAGGAAACCAAAAGAAAACATAAAGACCGACCGTCCTACGCTTCCATGGAAATCGTTAGCCGCAAAACTGTCCATTTGATCTTTTTAGGCACAAACAATCTCAATTTCTAACCCATCAGATATTCCCATTCCACCAACACATTTACATTTCCCTCTGGACGTTCACAAGCGTGCAGCGAATTCCGTATCAGTCACAAAACTATTCGATTCTGCGAAATCCGATTCAAATTGAATCAAACCGCTGAATTGTTGCAAACTACCCTATTTTTTGTTTGACTTACCAAAGCAGTCAATTGGTTTTCGATTTGCGAAGGCATTCTCCAGCTTTTAATTAATTCCACTCTTCACCATGGGATGGGATCATCTACTTACATTGATGCAATCAGCGAGTGCAGTGGTTATTGCATTTTTCGAATTCTTTCACTGAAATGATTTGGCGTGCATGTGTTTGTGTTCGTAGTACTAATCGGTCCACAATTGGCTCGTCAATTCAAATAAAATTATATTGCATTTCCTATTTCGAGCATTTCCTCTCAACTGGTAGACTTCCAACAATAATTGCGCATTCCAAACAGATGGAGGCGCTCCACCTTTTCCAGGAATTATTTCAACTCTGAACACAATGACTAGTCGCGCCAATTCCAGTTGTTCCCCGAAATTGTGTGCACCGCCATAGACAAAGTAAAGATATTGTCTATCGACACAGAGGCATCATCTGCTGACAGATGTAATCGTTCGAAATGCTCTCGTTCAACACCGAAGAAGGTGAATTGCGGATTTAATGGACGTAATTGAAATTCCACAAATACAGCGGGATGGACATGCCTATAGATCAGCCTTTTATTCGCATCTGTGGTTTTGAACGTTTTGACGTAAGCGCATTGATACCGGGCACAGTTTAAATACGAATTGGTTTTGGATTGGAAAAGGGATAATTATTTACCCGGCCGCAGTGGAAATTTTTAATGGAATTCAATGGCAGCGAAATATTTAACGAAAGTAAATCACAGCGGTAGTCCGATGAACACCACTCTGATGCATTTTTCTCGCGAGAGAAGAATCCAATACAAACGCGAGTTCGATAGCGTTTGATTGACAGTTTATTAACACGTTCGCTGCCGCAGTACAAAAGCGTTGTACCGCCTGAAGTTCTTTGAATATTCAATATAATGGTCGCCTGCAGGTCACCCGGCAACGTTAAGGGCTGTAAGAGCTGTGTTTGAATTAAAGTTGCCTTTGGCTTGTACAAAATTCAATTTTTGTAGATTATTGCTTCCAACATTGCCATCGGAATAACGTTGAATTCGGTAGCCTGGTTCAAGGCTAGCTAATCCGTTTGGATGTGATCTTTTCGGTCGGATATTGTACAAAAACAGAGAGAAAAAGAGGGTAAGAGACGTTCACAAGTTTCTCAAGTACTTCCTATCTTGCAGTGCCTTATTAGGATACGGAGCTTGATCTTACTTAATTTGGTTTGTGTCTGAAACGTGTTTCAGTTACATTGACTTAATAGTTTCTTGGTCAGCTTCATGCATTGTGCTGTGTTTCAGGTTATGTTCAGTTGCTCCTTCTCGAAGGACATAGGCTCCTAAAAGCTTCGGCGCATAAAATACTTCACATGCGTGCTGTATGCCCAAAAGGTCTTCATCGGGTAACTCATACCACGGCTTGATTTTTTCCGAACTTACCACTGTTCCCAGAATGTCGTCTATAAGGTCACCAAATACGGACCCGAACGGTTCTTACATCCGCGACTCACTTGTTGCCGCTGTTTCGTGCTCAATTAGAACCAGATGTTTCACGTAATACCTCGATGGTTTACGCTGACATAAATCGCAGCGTTGCTTCTGATACAACTGACTTTTTTGGATATTTCGCAACGCATTCTGCCTACTCTGGTTCATCTCCGGCTGGTCTGCCGACCAGCAACAACCAACAACAATTTGTTTCCGAGAATATCACATGGAGTGTACGCAAATAACAGCAAATAACCTTTGTTGCCGCATTCCAATCCTTCTCCGCAGCGTAGGGGCACTTCAAAGCCGATAGGATGGTTCTATTGCAGCGCTCCTCTTGTCCGTTCGCTCAAGGTGCTCTCATGGCGGTTTGAATATACTGCACCCCGTGGTCTTCGCAGTACTGCGTAAACGCCTTTGCCGTAAAACCTGTGCCTCTGTCCGTTACCAATAACCGCGGCACCCCAAGTCCATGTCCACCCCACTTCTGATATGTAAAGGTCGGATAGAAGAAAATGTCCGATAATACAAAAACAACGGCTAGCTTGACGCACGTAGTATATTGTATGCCTTTAAGAATTCATGGTTCCGGTGTTCGGAGCAGCAGAGTTTTACCCTCTCCTGGTTAATTCTTTGCGTTTTTGTGGAATTCTCACACAAGTTTTGATTTGATGATGTAAGGGGATCTAGTGTAGTGATAGCTACTCAACTGTCCGACATTATTCCGACAGTTGGGCGAATTTGAACACAACTGTCTATGAGCTCGATTCCGTGCATTAGACAAGGCAGTTGCTGCTGTATTTGGCAATGGGTTCGAAGTATTTAGTCCTGGATACGAACACCTCTCTACTTCATCACTGCTTGATCCGTTCGTGTACCATTTTACCGTAGGACCATTTATTGCTCGTTTTGTTGTGGAGCCTAAACCGCTTTTGGAAATTGAATTTCCTTCATTTATGTAGGTCTTTGATTAGTGCATTGAATTATCTCGATGATGCACTTGTTTTTTCCCGATCATTTGTTTTAAATATCCGAGGATTGTAATGAGTTTTGAATATAAAGTTGGACAAAGCACTGTAGAGACTATTCCGCTATAGTGCTTAGTTTAACGTTGCAAGACCCGCTTGAGGGTAAACTGATGAGCAGAGAGAACAATGAATTCTCCAAGGGAAGGATTACAAATGGCATCAAAGCATTCCGATGACATCAAACATGAGATCGTTCCAACAAGCAGTGTGCTAAGCCATTAAATTGTGCACCAGTTGATTATATTGTCAGTCAATTCAGCATTGTCTTTGAGGAAGTCATGATCAGCATTCAGATGACCTTTAATCAGATCGGAGACAGAGCAAAGCCCTGTGATACAGCAGTCCGTAATTAAGGTAACTGTACAGGCCGTAAGGATCCAGGGCCTAGCTTCTCAGCAATCACTCGTGTAGTGCTTGCTATTGTTCTATAACGAGTGGATGGGACCTACAGTTTTATGCCGTTTACGAACCGTCAAGTTTGCTTTTTTTTTAGACAGAAGTACTCCTTGAGCATTGTCACTGACTCGAAAGAGGTGGGGGCCGTCAACTTTATTTTTTTTCTTGTCGCGCAGACCGTGGGTTTAACCTAGCTGTCGAGGTTCCTAGAACTCTACGGGCCACCACACACATATCACAATCGAATCCGTTTAAATAAATCTGAATTGTTGGTTTAAATATACTCCTCAACATCCCACTGATGAGCCAGCACGTGGATCAACTTGAGATCGCTTTGTCTTTAGAATGATCTGTGGTCTTGGCACTCTATCATCCTGAGATGGTACAACTCAATACTTATAGACACTGGAATCTGGAATCTGAAAATCAAACGTTGCAGGGTCCACTGCGAAATCTGATAGATAGATCGAAGATGGACTCAGTTATTGGTGGCGGGGTCTATTCCACCAATCTGAACATCCAGCTGTCTTTCCTGCGCCTTCCAGGCTGAAACTCCAGCGATCAAGGAAGCTCTGTCCCGACTAAAAATCAATGTGGGCTAAAGAACATATATCGTGTGTTCCTACAGCCAGGCAACAATCAAATCTCTGAGCTCAGTCACATTTATGTGCAAGACCTCCCATATATACCGCTAATGTCTTAAGCAGATGGTCAAGTATTTTAATGTCCTACATAAGTAGATGCCGTGACACTGTGACATTCCAGAGAAGAGCAAAGTGGACGACCTCGCTAGAAAAGGTGCAAGCGCATGGCGACATTTACATGCTTGCTCAAATAAATCACATATTCTCAACTAAGACAGTTGCTCACAACTAAGTAACTCTGGCCTGCGCTAGGTCTAAAAAAAATCATTTAACCAGACCAACATGATCTGGCCTAATTTTAGAACCCTCATGGTGTTATAATAATGCATTGCTACCCACGCCTCCCTCACAAAGACTTCTGCAGAAGCTGCAGAGACGAGCATGAGGATGGAACTGTTGTACACCTGTTATGGTATTGTAGTGCTCTCTGATCCAGGAGATACAGACTTCTGAAAGCCTGATCCTTTTATAAGCTGACCGAACTAAACAATGTACAAGTCGGTCATCTCCTTCGGAATAAACACAGATCCAGGTGGTAGCACAATGGGCCTACGCTGGTCCAAGTACGGCTGCTGTCCTCTCACACTGCAGTCAGCTGCTTAAACCTAACCTTCTCTTGAGCGCAACATTCGCCTACGCTGTGCCTGATCAAACGTTTGTGTAAGGTATTGCTAAGACTTGACTAATCTGCGAAAGCAAACCGCCCTTAACGTGGTCCATGGCGGTACAGTTCGTGGTTTACTTTTCTTTCCCAAATAGCCAAGGAGTTCGGGAATAGGGACTCTGTTTCTAGACTGTCTTCGAAGCTCAGTCCAAATAGCTCTGCTGAACAGGGGTCGACAAAGGTGCGGGCACCTTCCATCGGTCGCGCTAACGCTATTTTATCAGCTCTTCCTTGGAGACAGAGAAGCAAGAAAAGCAAGATCAAGTGCCCGGAGCGAGTCTGTGGTGGTATGAATCTTTGCAAATTAATGCCACGTCCATTCGCCTGAGTTCCCTGACCTGAAAATTCCCTGAAAAATCGAAATCACTTATCCTAACACATTTAGACCTCCTCCGTAAATCAAAAGCGAAAAAAAAAGAACTAACTAACCCCTTCCTGGTGCAAACAAAGAGAAAAACGCACAAGACAATGATCGATGGAAGCTCCCACCCCTTGGTCTGTAAGTGTGAACAGCATTTCTGAGGGACATATTCAATTCCCACAAACTTAAGCTGTCATCTCGGTGAGAAAAATCACACCCAATCAAATGCACAAGCCAGACGATAAAAGGAACAGTGCTCCCCAGGGAACTCTGAATGGTCACCTTAAGGGAAAAGCCCCCACCCTACCACACACACAGGACAAAAAAAAAATCCTCTGACCTAAAAGATAACCCCAAGTTGCAAGAGCCTTTCGAGCTGTCCCCTAAGGCGTCGGGCCTCAGTCGCATGACCGGACTATGTGATGAAACCGAACAACAGCCAGCCAACCCCCATCATCCCTATTTAGTTACTCGCATGAAAATATGAAAATTATCATCGGCAAGAGAGAGAAACAAACTTTTGTTCATCCCTCGAGTGACCTTTTTTATGGGCCTCCCTCTTCTACAGCACCCCCAGGAGTACGTCCCTTCCCCGGCGCATGATTATCCAACACACGTCAGGATGAGTGTACGTCAACGTTTGTCACTTTATATAAATGTCCCGTTTATTTGTCACACTTTATTGGAGTTATTATCGAATCATTGGCAACTTTTTTGTTGTTGTCTTGTAACTTGCCGTAGAGAAGCCAGGGCTAACTAAAAGTCCCCATTGTCGGTGACGCTGTGTTAACCGTATGTTGTCGCACACGCATAGGTAAATGTTCGCCAATTTGTACCGTGTCGTCGGCAGAATTACGCCCCGGGGAATAAACTACCGAATGAAAGTTGACAAGTTTGTTCGTTTTTGGAGCGGCGAGGGTGGATTTGGTTTATCTCTATTGCCGCTGTCGTCGGCTTGGCTTGCCTTTACAGAGCTGGACCTGAAGCCGTAGGTCTTCCTTTTTGTTTCTTCTGTTGCATAGGCTTTCATTCATATTGTTATGTCATAACTAATTTTTGGGTATTTTATTTTATTTGTGTCCACGGTTGGTGTGCCGTCACAACTGTGCAGCTTCGCTGAACCGGAACGGAACAGAAATACAAGTCCGCAGATGTTTATTACTATTTCCTTGGGTGGTCGGACGTGTTCCTTATTGTCTACCAGCTTAAGTGGGTGTGAATTTAATTTGTGCGCATAAATAAAACATGACGGTGACTGTAGTTTTAGTTTGTTTTGACAATTAGGTTAAGACTTCGCTTATGCATTAATCTGAAGAAACAGGACAGCGTCTGCACGCATTATTGTTACAATGAAATGGGCGGGGCAACACAACAAGTTGTTTCAATCTGTGGAAGAGGTGACTAACTAACTCAGGATACGTCTGGCGACATGCAACAGACATCCAGCGAGTTTGAAAATCATGCACGCAACAATCTTGTCCTCACGCTTTTTCTTTGAGCTGTAGTCATCGGTACGCTATATCTTCTCTCTTGACCATGTCATTGAGCGACTAAAACATTCTCCCTTCATCAGAGTCTGCCTAAGCCTCCACAATCATCTCGAATCCATGCCAACATTCCAAGCCGACAAAAGACTAAACGAAACGTAACTGAGCAACTGCAGACTTAATTATCTCTCCAAACGACGATCGCAGATATTACACAACACAGCTGCATCATTCAAATGGCTTGCTGTGAGAATTGAAAGAGATTAGCAATCCACCCCGCAACTGCAATACCAACTCAATTGTCCCTCTTTTAATGCAACTCAAAGACACGACAAAATGACAGGACGAATGCAATTAATCTTAAAGTGTCTTTTTTCCTTTGAGACATGCCTACAACTCATGTTCGTTGACGTGATTTTCCCATACAGAAAAACTGTACTTTTCAAGTCGGTGAATATCACCTACCACCCAATTGAATGCATTCTCCGGCACTGTCGTGGGAACAACCCTTCATCTAGCCTGAAGAATGCTTAGAAAAAAAACATTAAAAACGAACTGATAGCGGTGTTTACGCAAATTGCAAGAGAGCCAACAGAGCAGAGCGGTGTCTGCCGGATAAAATCAGGCATCTAATGTTGCAATCTTACTGAAATGGATAGAGGCATGAGAATGAGACGCAAGGGACAACGCATAACAAAAAGAGGAAAAGGAATGGGAATAGGAACAGGAACACAAGTCAAGAATGGAGTTAACAGTAAGCAACTATTTACGTACTCGTACTTCCAACATCCTTTGGCATGGGAGCACGATACACAAAAGCCTAGTACATGTGGCTTTTCCTGCTTAAATGTAGCTGAGATCATCGTTATCCGGGAATGTTAAAGCGCATAGGAACTGTGCATAACGAACATGTACTACAACAAACGAGCTATACCCTCAGGAAAGGCATCAACCCAGCCAACAGCCACCACCCCACTCCGTGTCATTGGCCATCCAGGCAGCCAGGCAGCCAGAGAGCAAAGCATGGAGTTGCCATAAGTACTGACTGAAGTACACAGTTAAAAAATACACACGCACACACATGTGAGGCGAAAAAATAACCAAAGGGATATTGAAGTGACTCGGTTATTTAAATTAACCCACTCCCGTGGGGCTGTGTTTCTGAATCCACATGCCTATGCAGTGACTGCTGCAGAGGGCCTGTAGTCCGTGGTAGGTGCTCCTGCCCATGTACATGTTTCGTGTGTGTGTTTTTTTTTTCACTTGTTCTCCATTCGAATCCTGTGTTCCTATATACAGTTTGGGTTGTTAATGCGTTTTGTTGTTATCCTTTCAGGGAATATTATATTTGGGGATTACGTCTCCACTTGTCAGTTGCTGTTTGTGCGGTTTCCCTGCACGCAAATGGCGCGCACACGAGTAACAGACGCGGAGAGGATCACCACAGCCGCACAGGGTCGTGTTTTCTTGAATTAAAAGATAACAAAGGTTACCTTTGCGCTGCGCTCAAACACAGAGCAAAGCTCAGCGGAATTCGTTCTTATTTATTGTATTTATATATTTCTCCCTCTTTTTGCGGTTTCATGAGGCTTATACTTTTTCCAAGGCCTCGCGTTTGGGTTCTTCTCGCAAATATGATAAAGGATTCCGTAAGTGAATTTCGTTCAAAGGGCGCTGTGATTCGCGTGAGCTTTGTCTTTAAACGGTTTCACAGTTCTCCATCGAAAGCCGGGGAGATAAAACCATTGCAGAGTTGTTCTTTTTTCCTTTCCTCTTGCATAGAGGGAGTCTAAAGTGGGCTGCATGAGGCTACATGAAAGGTGCAAGGATAAGGTCTAAGGCTCCGCATCCCCGGGGCCATTTGCTCGTTGTAACCACAGACTACACATGATGCGCATAAGTGCATTCATTAAAAGAAGTAAGATGCAATTTTACTTAATGAAAATATATGGCCCAGAGGGGGGAGGATGATAGAGCAGCTCCATTAGCTTATTAGGTGGTTTTTCCACCACTGAAGCCTGTGTTTCCGGGCAGGCTGTGGTGGCACCTTGTAGGGGGTTTTCTTGGGATTCGCTCACATTCGTATGCACCAACATGCGAGTGTTTGTGTACCCATCTGAGCGGGAAATTTGTTTGAAGAATCGAAATGGATTCAGCTCACCCTACAGCTGGGTTTTTTTAAAAAGATATTTCTACTTCAATTTGGAATTATATTCAATGAGACTAATGTCATCTATATCCGGTCAAGCGTGCTGGTGTAAAGGAATGCTACTACAGCCCGTAGAGGGACAGGGCCGAGCTTCTCAGCAGTGTTGTGTGTGCTATTGGTCTATGATGACTTGATGAGACCTACAGTTTTGTGCCGACTTAGAACGGCCAAGTTTGAGAAGCTATTTCTACTGTTTGAGCATTGTCAGTTACTCGAAAGAGGTGGGGCCGTTAAAATTATTATTTTTTCTTATCGTACAGACCGGAAATCGGACTTAAACGTCGAGGTTCACATAACTTAACGCCACGGGCCACCATCACCGTTCCTGTGTGTATTAACCTTAGATAAATATGAATAATAAGCTATTGAGTTTCAAAATGACATGTACCATCTTTCGTCATTTGAAAACCGGATACCGACACGATTCGGCCTTGAGAGAGAATTCAGATGGTTATGTTGGCAGCACAGGCGATGCGAATGGCAAAGACGCAACTAACTATTCTAAGAACTTTGTAAAGATCTGCTTACTGTCCAGAAGGCACAAATCCGTAGAATTCACTCGCTCGGCGTCGGAACATCAACGTAGAGTGCTCCAAGCCCATACACGAGTGTCAGGCTTGAGAAGGGAAAATATTAAATATGCATGCTTAACTTCAGCTTGTTCCCGGAAACTACATAAAAGCAGTTCACTGAACATTCTCGAAACTGAGATTAAATAGTGAATTGATGTGAAAACAAAATAAAACCGACTCAAGAAGAAAAACTTGAGATCCCCCCTCTGATTAAAGACCTTAAATCCACTTTAAGTCTGGGCCAGTTGCAGAATTCCTGGAAATATTCAAAGAAACGTTCATGCAAAATATTTGAACTAAAATGAATTAAACGGGAATACCCTACGCGCTGTTGAAATCTTCCCGGAAGTTTTTTTCTGCCAGTGGCTGATGCTGTCATGCTGCAAAGCATGCCATTTCAGAGAACACATATTCCAGAAAAATTGGAAAATTGAAAGACCAACGCTTTTAAGGATGATTGCATGTACGTTTTCTGGGATCTTCTTTAATTAGACACCCGAGCTTCTGCATCTGCGAATGCAGATACACCCTCGCACATATCTCGTACATCCAGCGAAATCTCACACTCAATCCACGACACATATTACGGGGACTACATTCGAATGCTTCTTTCTAGACACGGACGTGTTGCATACAAATTGTACCTTCCGCTCGCATACAGATTTCGTATTTCTTTCGCAAGTAATAAACATGCAAATGAACATGCCAAAGAGCTCGAAATTCAAAAATTCACTTAAAAATTTCATATGCTCACATGGTGCACGGCTACCTCGGAACTGAGTGGAGCCACTCCTTACTCCTCCACCCGCAACAGCTTCACACTCGTCGCGATATAAATTATGAATGGGTTCTCTAACGAATGTCACTCAAGTCTGTTTGAACCGGCAGTCGGATAGCAGCGGATATACCGACTTTGTCATCGATTAGACAGAACCATAATGCTGTCCCCTGAGTCTAATACAGCGCCACCTGCCATCCTCAGCAGATATCAATGTCGATATCAAAAAATCACTTAACTAATTCCACTGTCATACACGAGTACACTTGAGGGATGAACTTTTAAAGAAGCATTCTGACAGAGATTCTCACCCCACCGCCGCCCCCAGGGAGGTACGTACTTAAACATTTCATTTTTATTTCACTTTTTTTCCGTTTGTTATCCACTCCATCGTTCGTTGTCTTAGCTTAGACTTTCCCCAACGACCAATACATTGCCACTCACCACTCCTCGCGCAGACATACATACATCACTTTCTCTCATCAAAAAGGAAATTCATTCGTTTACATTAAGACAATTTCTTTTTGCAGGTAATAAATTTACATCAATGTTTCCGTTTCATTCAGGCACCCCCCTGCTCAGAGTGGGTGGATGCTTGGGCTGCAGAGTGGGAAATTGATGAGTTAACAGCACACCAGAGCGGTAAAGTCATACATTCTCTAGATGAGAACTAGAGTGAGACGGAGAGAGAGAGTGAGTGTAATCGATAGCGAGTTAATGTTATGTTAGACAATCTGATAACACGTCAGGGGAGCGATGGGCGGCAGTAAGGATGAGCAATAAAAATGGGGATGCTTACATTTCAGCAGATGGTTCACAGGGGACGAATTGTTAGCGCACAGCTAAAAGAATGCATTCAGCTTGCCGATGAATGATTCAGAATTGAAATGAAGTGGAGGAGCTGGGATCAATTAGCAATTCTGATTGGAGGTTGATCCCGTAATTCACATCACAGCGGATGGGGAACGCTATGGTCTTAGTGGATTTTTTTGGAATAACTAGTTACTTTCATGAAGGGAAATCTAATCAGATCTGGAGTCAATATTGTTTCACAGCAAATGACAGAGTCAATTCCATTCTAGGGTGGCAAATGAAAATTCTGATTGATTATGTCGCCACGTTGGACGGAAATGTTCAGATAAAGGCGCACTTTTGAGGATATTCAATATCATAGCACGGCGCACGGTGGGCTGGTTTTTATGGGAAAGCGGATAGTCTATTAAATCTGAATTATGGGAGGAATTTTAAGGAAATTAACACACTTATTGATATTACTAGCGTACTTATTTGGTATACATTTGGTTAAGTTATAATTTTTAGGAGAAAAGTTATTGACATTTTGAAGTTGAAGTTTGCGTTGAAAAATTATTATCATGCCGATTATGGAATCCGCCGGATCGACTGCGGCGGGAGTAACCCACATCCGCAATAGAAGTTTAGCCCTATTATGGAATCCGTCGGATAAACTACATTATCGGTCCGCAAAACATGCCTATCGACCCCTTCTGTAATCAGCTATTTGCTGTCAATTTTGATTTTTTTATTCAATTGATCGGAAGTAATAGTTATTTACGGAGTGAATTAAAGTATATTATGGAGTCAAGTGGTCTCTTTATGTATTCAGAAGAGCAAGAAAATTATTCCCAAGATATTCGATATAAAATTAGAAGTAGGGCGAAGGATATTTTAATTAAGTAGAAGCTTTTGTAATCAACCTTTATTTATGCACCCTTCTTTCAGATTTGTAAAATGATTTAGGCTGACTAAAGCAAGACGAAGACTATCTTGACGAAAATACTGCCACTTGTGTTAAGATTCATATCCTTGTTTCCGGGACATAAGTTCGCAGCATGCTTCATGGGTGAGAATGGATATCGGACCAGTACGATGGACAGTTGTTTCAGTTGTTCTTTCCGAGTGTAGCTATTAGAATAATATTTATGTCCAATGGAAATAAATTAAAGCATAAGCGAATAAACAGGAAGCAAATTATATTTGTATGAATCAAGGATAATTTTCATTTGTTTCTTGTTCTAAAATTTACTTCCGTTGCAACCACAAATTCTTTTTTCATCTGAATTCGCAACTCATTTGGTTCGGATTGAAAACGTTACAAAATGTATGAAGTGCATTTTGTTCACACTACTTCACCGACAACCACTCACTTTCTGGATTGCCCGTTATAATACCAAGCGGATTGACTTCTCCTAACAACGGATCCAATTGGTGTTTGTAGTGAAGCGATTTAGCTGGCCTATGCTGGCTTTTGGTTATTGAAGTAGTAGGCCCCTAGCTGTATGAACTTACGACTAGCCAGAGTGCTGCATAAGCAAAGTAGGTAAGCAAATCCTTGTATTTTTTTTTTAAAAATAAATAAAACTAAATTGATAAAACTTTTATGTTCTTCTGATATCACGGTTTCTTTTGACTGAGATTGCTGGACTATTTTTCCAATATATGCACGCAGATTACGCCTAATGCTCATAAGTCTTAAGTTCAGCACCAACAATGAATGAAGAATTGCGATTGAATCCACTGTACTCACTAATTGTATTTTTTATTTTACTTCACTTATACTATTTATTCACTTATTCCTTTATTATGTCGATATTCAGACATGGATCCTAAATAACTATTATTACAGCACAGTCAACTCCGAAATATGCAAAACTATGCAGCTTATTTTTTCGGCGACCGAATTTGAAAGTATGAAGTACATATTATATTTTCTAGAGCGCATATCACTTGCACCAGGAGCACACTCGCAAATCGTTGACCTTATTCGGTCCGTGTCGTCGTTGAGGTTCTGTTCGTTCTTCAGAGGCTGCTTGCTGCTCCGTAACAGATATTTTTTCTGTGGGTGGGTTGTCCTCCGCACAAAAACAGGGGAAGCATTGCATGCATTGGCACAACGGGTGTTGTGAGTTTTATCCAGGGGCGCTGAAGACTGCATGCCAACTTGACCTATGTATCGATAAGGATCGTTGCTGGCATCCTGTCAAGTTGAAAGCGATCAGCAAATTGGCCTTGTGAGCATAGACCCTGCCAATCAAAATGCGTCTTTAGAATCTTGGAAAAAAAAACATGTAAACATTTGTTGAAAATATGCTTCAAAATAGGACAAAAATTTCTCGAAATCATAAGCTCTGGTTATTTAAGAGTAGTTAGACATAAAACTCAAAGAGATACGTAAGACTTTTTCCAAAGACCTTTTTTTCGCTCTCAGCCCACTGTGCGACGTGGTGCCAGGCAAATTCCTGACAATCTTTGACAAAAATAGAGTCCTAGGCCCTGGTCCATCAGAAAGTATAGAGTCACACCTTGTTTTTAATTTTATTTTCATTTTTTTTGCAAAAACCTACACCAACTCCTCGCCTACACAAGGAGATCTTTACGTATACATACCCAAGGCCAGTAAAAATCAAGTGCAATACCACATCCCATTGAAAACCGATCCGCACCATCTCACTAGCTCTCATGTTGTGCGTGTGAAGAATTCACACGATTCTAACACCTAACCACTTACCACTTGCAGCGTTAGCGGAAAAGTATCTGAAAAACCCTACTGAGAGTTACGCCCGCTGATTGCCTTTATCGACATCCTTTTCAGCCATTACATCCAACCCATCGTTGAACTTCTATGTATAGGGCTGTGTGCGTTTGAAGCACTTCTCTCCCATCATCCTCAACGTTCTCCACCTACACACAGAGCCACGACGATACTATCATTCATGATTGCGGATGGTGCAAAATTAAAGTAAAGTGACTGTGAAACCGTTTATGGGAGATGCGGGTTTCAAATCGATTTCCTTTGCTTTACAGCATTTTCCAAACGTGAGTTCGACCACTGCTCCTCGTTGCCGAGGTATGCATTGAACAGCTGCTGACATCATTCGAATCGTCCGCCTTTCCGAAAATGGTTATAGCAATCAACGAAATCGTTACTTGGCGTGAAGGAAAATTCTTTTCTCTTGCAGTTGCATTCAATTGGAGTGGATGCACTTTTGGACGAAGCTATGATTTGATTCAAAGAGATTCTTACTTAAAAAAACTGGGAAACGAATTCGGATAAGTGAAGTGTCTTCTCAGGTTTCCCTGAGAGGGTTTTGCAAAATGTGTTGTTCATGTAATCTCGGGTATTTGTTCTGTGACAAGGCATGTTTCTGCGCACTCATTGAGAGATGTACTGTGCATCAAACTTTCGCGAAAAGTGCCATTAATATTTTATTTCCAATTTTCATTCATTTCATTTTCATTTGTATATCTGGATGTGTGGTATAACTTTGAGGACTACTGGTAGCAAAACGATGTTAGGACTACGTTGTATGCACAGCTAAGCAACCAAAATGCATCTTTGGTGATGTTCTCTCACGTGTTTTAATCGATTTTGAGACCTAAGCCAACATCGAAATTTTCACCTAAAAATATGGAGAGTGGTAGAAAGGCATTGGTGTGTATTTTCGATCTTCCAAATGCCACAGCGGCCCTATTAGAGCGCTTTATAATCTCTGTACATCTTTGCTGATGTTTTCTCACGTGTTTTTATCGAGAAAATGGAAAGAAATGGCCGACATCGGAATTTTCAACCAAATACACTAGTTATATGCCACCAACGCGATGCAAGTATCTCTGTTGAAAAATAATGCACTTAAAGTCATTTAACTTATAAGCTCTTTCAAACTGTGCACCAAATCTAAATGCTACCATTTTCTGAAAAACTTTCGTCAACATCACGTCCCAGCAAATGAAAATTACCCAAGTTATGAAAATTACCAAAAGTGCAATCCGTGGTGCTCGCTTCGGACAGAGCTGTTAAACTTATCCCAACTGGAATTATATCAAATAAATCCGTTGGCCATTGGGGTCAGGGTGTTTGTCGTAGCACTACTTTTGGGTCGAAGGTCTTGTCGGAGAACGGAATGCAGTTGACGTGTAATAAATCCAGGATCAATCCAAGAACTCATAAAATAAGTGACATATAATCTAAAATGAAATGGGAAGGAGTTCCAGCGCAGAAATTGCCACACAGTGAGTGGACTGTTTCTACGTCCTTATGGGGAAAGGCAATCTTTCGGTTATTAAACCCTGAGGACAGCAAAACCTAGTTGTAAATGAGAAGTTCAAAGTCATGTAATTAAAAGCGATTTGAGAAAGGACCAACGATCGAGTATTCTAATGACTATTGAGTGCGGTTGAGGGTGAGATCGTTATGATAAACTTGAGAGTGGGTTATCGTGTCATTCAGTCAAATGCCAAACAGTCATCACATGCAGTCCAGGTGAATACCATTTCTCCAATGATGTGTAACTAGAGTCCGGGTGTTTGATTTATATCAATGACGTATCAATGTTTTGGCAGAGTTCAAACGGTTGTGGCCGTTCACTGGATGGCTCGCATACAAGAACTACAAATTTCGCTGACTCCGGCGCATAGAAGAGGCTAACTTTAAACAATGGTGCGTGTTTCACCTTATTTCATCTGCATTCAAATTGTTCATCATTTGAGCGTGATGGCAATGTCATCGAAGTTATCGAAAAAAAAATGCGGGCAGATGACGTGGGGGACCTACAATGCACACCAAACATTAAGTTTGGGTATATTACTTAATGATTAATGAACTTAATTCGTGCGGGTTGGTGAGATATGGCGTAACTTGTATTCCATTAGAGAATGTGTTGAAAAGCTACTGTCATTGTACGTCATTTCAGTATATGTCGTTCATTTGAAGCCTAGCAACAATATTTTGTTCACTCAAATATATCTAATCTTGTGACTGAAAAAGTGGTTGCAGGATTTAAAAGTGGTTATTTTTGGTTGGAAGACGATGAACGTCCTGGGCAGAGAGAGAATTGGAAGCATTACTCTGGGAAGCGTATTCAAAACGTTTAAAAGAAGGTGCATATATTCAAAAGCAAGAAAATTGGGTTCCGCATGAACTCAAGCAGAGAGACGTCGGCAGACGGTCTTGTATGTCTTAAATTCTGCTGGAACGCCACAAGAGGAAGTCATTTTGGCATCGGGTTGTTAATAATAAAATATATGGGTGGCGCTACAGTCCTTAGAGGGCCTGGGCCTAGCTTCTCAGCAACCACTCGTGTTGTGCGTGCTATTGTTCTCACACGACTCCGAACGGCCAAGTTTGAGGAGCTTTTTCTAGACAGGAAATACTCTTTGAGCATTGTCAGTGACTCGAAAGAGGTCTGGTCGTGAACATTATTCTTGTCGCTCAGGGCTGGTGTCGAACCTACGACATCGAGGTTGGGGTCGACGCACACACCCACAACGCCACGGGCCACCACCATCGGATTGTTTCCGGTGATAAAAAATGAATCTCTTACGATAACCCCAGAGCAAAAAAACATTTGTAAAGCCAAGTCAACGGTAAAGACGAATATCCATCGCGCCAAGGTAATGCTCTATATGTGGTGGGATCAGAAGGGTGTGCTGTATTATGAGCAGCTAAAACCGGGTGAAACCATCAATGGATAACGCTACCGAACATAATTAATTTGAAGAGAGCAGTTTTCGATAAACGCCCAGAATATGCGACCAGACACTAGGGAATAATGTTCCATCATCACAACTCTCGGCCCCACGTTGCTATTCGGGTTAAGAACTATTTGGAAAATATGTTCCGATCGATGCAGAACGCCCTTTCTGAAATACGGTTAACATCAGAGCAGTATATCAAAAATTGGCTTGTTTCATTCTAGGCTGCAAGCCGGAGCAGTTCTTTTGGGATGGGATCCAAAAATTGATAGAAAAATGGAAAAAACACGGCTTCAGACGTACAACACTTTGAGTAATACTAATGTACAAGTTTTTTTTAAATAAACGTTCATCAGGGAACGCATTTATACTTAAAAAAAATGTCTCTTTTGTCCTGTTTGGGTTGAGAGTTTATGTATGCTTCAGATCGAAAAGTCTTCGATTCCGAACCATTGCAAACACCTATGAAACCAGTGGCACACGCAGATGGCTTCAAAGGCCCAAAGGTGGTTCAAAAGAAGAAATGAG
The DNA here is from genome assembly GCA_916610145.1 of Eristalis arbustorum. NCBI lineage: Eukaryota > Metazoa > Arthropoda > Insecta > Diptera > Syrphidae > Eristalis > Eristalis arbustorum. Next base: position 26,123,471 of record OU744320.1, on the reverse strand, counting down.
AATTGGTTACTGCAGGAAGATAATAATCCGAAACATCGCATTCGTCTAGGCAGTGCGTGGAAACAAAAAAATTACGTCGATGTCTTAGATTGGCCTTACAATTACCGGATGCAAATTCCATCGTAACAATATTAAGCCATGCTGCACATGCATCGTCGCACAAGCTTTCTAGTGTGGACGCATTGAGGATGATAGTAATTGCTCTTGCTCAAGTACCATCAAAATCGTGTATTAATCGAATATTTAATGATTTCGAACGTAAACCTCAACAGAACTCCCCCGCATTCATTCATTAGAAGCGTAAGGCAAATTCATATATAAACAGTTTGACCCAGTTTTTCGCACGCTCCATACCACCCCAGCGTGCGTAAAAATAACACCGAAAGTTGTCTTACAAAGCCGGGGAAGTATAGCTAACTCCCCAAAATGTAGGCATTGACCCAGTTGCTTTGACTTGAGACGCCTCACTTAATTCATCGCAACAAAATTACTCTACTTTATTTTTTTTTACATAAAATACACTTGCCCACCAATAAAGCGTGTAAGCCCATCGATAAATCACTCGGGGTTCCTTTCTCAACCACACATTCAATTCTTAAATAGACCACATCGCCACGCTCCAATAAGCCACGAGAATCGTCCATGGACCTCCAACGACCGATGGGAATTCCTTTTAGTCCCAAACGCTTTTCAAACTTTCCTCCCAATCTCGTCGTATCCTTGCCCCAATGTACGACTACCAGCTGCCACTAGATATTCTCTGTTTCTACTGTAAGCTTAACTTTAATGGTTTTTTCCGTTTCGTATATGGCTCATAACTTGGTCTGTCAAGATGACAATTAAAACCCGAGACCACATACGTCAAGCCGACCGTACACATAATATTTTACTTTCCTTTGACAACACCCGTCCTGCTCCACCGACTTCTCGACGCATCACACCATTGCGTGGTGAAACTTTGTGCCACCCCATGTAAATCAATCCCCAAGGCCCAAGGTAACCACTGGTTGTGATTCCGGCAACAAATGTCTCAGAACGAGCTCGCTCTTCTCTAAGTGAAGGGAACGAAGGGAGGTACCCACACACACACTTCTTCTTGACAGTGAATTCAATTGTGTTCTTAATTTCTGGGAGAATTGCTTTGTCCTTGTCGACGAGAAACTGCTAAGCAGAGTAATTACACTGACAGTATGAGACTACTTTGCGGTGGATGTACCTATGTATCTCCTCCCCATCCTCGGCGAACACTCCGAACATAAAACTAAAAGGACTCAAGGACAGCAAGAAACGGCAAAAACACATTAAATGATCCGCACTGCATAATGGGTCACTTCCTGGACTTGTCGTCTTACCACCAACCGCCGGTGTAGCTGCATCCGGTTACATGTTTTTGCGCTCCTTCAGACGGCGAACGGGAGCGGCATGAGTTGAGGAGGGTTTATACAAGAATATTTCCATTTCCTGTTTCTGCTTGTGGCTGGCATTGCAGGATTCGTCGTGGACTTTTGTGCGATTTTTTTGTTTTCAAAAATAATAATTTCCTTAAATTCTGTTAGTTCACTTCCGACGTCGAAGAAGACGACCACCGCTGGAACGACTTGAATAAGGACAGTCAACAGGAGACGACAGGAAATGTGCGAGGGAATAATACTAGAGTAGAGCATATCCTGCAATAACTAATCAGGATGCTGAAATGTCGCCGGCTACGGATAGGTGGTTTCAATTTTTGCCAGCGTTTCTCTGTTTCTTCATTCAGCAAGGTCGCTCTGCCGGAAATAGTTTCACAGACGTGTTATTACTGCGGACAGGTACACTTGAGAGGTTGGATTTTTGATTTTCGTTATGAAAAATGGGGGAAGAGGCATGGTTTGGGGATATACCCCTTAATTTATTCATTTTGAATTTTTTGTAATTGAACAGAGTGGAAATGGATGGAAGTGGATGGTATGACGGTATAATCAATCAGACGCAGCGCTTTTAAAAAATGTTTGAATGTACATCTTCCCCTTTGAGTTGTGCAATTATCCGCTAAGGAGTTGCGTCCCTAGCAGTTCAGTAACTGCAATAAACGTTCGTCGGTATCGTTTTGTAGGATGTTGACATGATGACTAACAAGCCCGCCATCTGGTGCATCCAGCTTTCGAAACGAAACGAGCACGAGATCTTCCATATAAAGGCGTGAGAGCCCATGTCTGAAAACATTCCGATCACACAATTCTCGTGTCTGAGACACGTGCCTCGTCGTACAACTAGAAAATCAGTCCGTCAATTCTGATTCACTCTGATGTCCCGTGACGAAAGCCGCAGATGTGCGTGCATAACGCGACGGAAGTAGTCGCTGTGCGTGCAAGGTAAACGTATAGACCCCCATGGTGCCAAATATTCAACATAATTCTAACCCGACTAGAATCCCATCAAAGATATGCGGCTAACTGGGAATACGGATCATTTTCAACTAGCAAAGGAAATGACATAAATATCAAAAATGATTGGTGAGGCAGTTTCAAACGCCATATATCGTGATGATTTGTTATCCTCCTATTGCCATCGACATTGCTCGCATGTAACACTGATGTGTGCAGTCGTGTTCATGTTCCTGCGGTCCACGTCAGGATCTCTTTGCCAACCCCATGCCAACCGGCACGCGAAAATGAGGACCTCGCACTCATCAGATGAATCTCGGCGTATCGAGATGAATCCCACCACAATACACATGAAGACACCCAACCATTGAGGGCGAAAAACTTGGCAACTGTTCAAAATGAATTATCACAGAGCCATTAAGCTCAGGTATCGGCTTCAATTTGATTTGCGCTACACGTTATGAGGGCAGACTCGCACAAGCATCAATCCCCACAGGAAGGGGACTAAGCACTGCTTCATCATTCTCGATTTCTGTTACACTCTATGTGCACGGATGGGTATGAAGTGTATACCTACTCATCGTTGTCCTATCCTCATAGTCATCGCCATCATTCCTGCTGCCGGTGCAGTACAGATAGCAACATCATCAATCGTCGACAATGTTCAAGTATTAATAACAGTGCGCGACATTAATTTCCCAATGAATCGTAGCAATTATGGATCGAATTGCGCCGAAGGATGGCTAAGGATCCTCGACGGAAATCAGCGTGGTGCGGCGAAACTTTTCAAATATCTATCAAACGAGGTCAATATGAGTTATAGCCGAATGAGAGCGAAAAACATTGCGAAACGTGCAGAAATAATTAAGCAGACTTTAAGGACTCCAATGGAGAAGTATTTATGTTCTTGTGAATTCTTTAAAAAAATAAAATTCTGCACTTTATTGTTTGAAAAGAACGCGACCGATGCGAGCCAAGCGGCACGCTGGCTGCCCTCGACATGGTGTCCGTAATTTTTTCTGATTTCCTTTATTTTTTTACAGAAGGTTTCGTTGTCCGAAAATACGAGATTATGACCTTTTAGGGATGAATTAATAAATTTTGAATGATCCCGAAATTGTTTTGGGGAAAGTTTTTTAATTTTTTCCTTTTTGCTATTGCTGTACCCACACTTGGAGTTCGCCTAAATATTCGAAGGACGATAAATAAAAAATTAATTGAAAGGATCCGCTGATTTTCAGCGAATATTTCTTTGGGCACGCACCCAAGGGGGTGGGGGTGAATGATTAAAATACTTTTCTTTTTCAGTTGATTTATGATTCCTTTTTTTTGCTTTGCTTGTTTTCAGCCGATACAATGCTGAGATGCTGGTGAGTTATGATGTGTACTTAATGTAAGGATTAAAATAGATAAGAACTGAAATCAGTGAGCAGTGTAAGAGATACCACATTATGTAGCTTAAGAACCGCTCTTTTTTACGCAGGCCCGATGCCGTGATTGATTCAGGGCCCATGGGGGCTTTTGAAAGGAAATGCGTTTTATCGGCTTAACAATATTGTAAACTTATAATGGATGGTTTGGTGTGAGCAGGCCCTCGAGGAGAGTGATGAATTATGGCCGTGTTGTTGATGAGCCTTAATAGCGATGTCATTCAGCGATTGTGTATGTGCAGTCTTTGCCTCATCAGATTGGGTCGTGTCACGGCCTCCACGTTCGGTAAATGATTGGCTACACAGCCGCTGAGGGGTTCTTAATCAAAATTTCCGGGTGATAAAACTGATGATTTTTAAATATCCTTTGTTTCGTTGTTTTGTTGTACATTTTTTTAAAAAGGAGTTTCCTCTTATCACGATAGTTGCGTTATTTAAAAAAAAATGCTTCGTCTAGAACATTTAGTTGGTTTGAAAGGCCTATTGATGAGATTATGTACGTTGTTTCTCTTGGTGGTGCGCATCCCAAATGTTCAATTCGCCATGACTCTGGCTCATAAATCAGACAGAATTGGACCGATGGCATAGGTTGTGTTGGCTCTGTGGTTTGCGGTTCTCAAGGAGATCGTAGCTGACATTCTAATTTCGGATTCCTTAATGGCATAGCTCATGGACCTTATGTGCCTTTTGTCCTAGACTCGACAATTGTGTCTATTGACGTAGGTACCCATTCGTCAAGAAATGGGCCTTCTTATGCTGACCGTAAATGGTCGAAGCACGAAAAACAATTTTATCATTGGCACGTGTGGTTGAACATTGTGACATAATACCGAGACAGACTAAATAAATAACAGTCAATTTGACAGATGTAGCTTCACTTATATAGTCAAAATTAATTGTCAAATTTGGAAGGTCGTATGTTCGGTCATTACGATAGCCGTCTTCACCCATTTCGCAGACTCCACTAATCCCCAACATCAAGCATAACATCTTCGCTGCCACTTTGTGTATCCGCAGGCCAAAAAAGGCCACAATAGACCAGATCATCACACTACGGCAGATCGTAGAAAAGACCCAAAAAATGGAAATCGACACTCAGCATCTGTTCGTCGATTTCAGAGCAAAACGCACACGCAATCGTAAAGGCACGATCTTCCAGAAGTCCGTGCAGCCCTTATTTTTTTTTTTTTTTTTTGTTTATCGAATTTTGTACCAGAAAGTGATGATTTGCGGAGAGCATTAATTTTTTGTTTTCATTTGAAGAAATGTACTGCAGAATGGCATCGAATGCTTGTGGAGGCATATGGTGATCATGCTCTATCAGAAGCAACATGCAAAAGATGGTTTCAACGGTTCAGAAATAATGATTTTGATGTGCGAAATTAAGAAAGTGGAAGACCACCAAAAAAATTTTAAGACGCCGACCTGCAAATGATATTGGATGGAGATGACACTTTGAGCAAAAGCAAATGGCAGCAATGTTAAATGTTGCACAACGAACAATTTCTGACCGTTTAAAAGCTGTGGGAAAGATCCAAAAGTGTGGAAAATGGGCGCCATATGAATTGAATGAAAGACAGATGGAAAACCGAAAAAACACTTGTGAAATTTTGATTCAAAGACACGTAAGAAAATCGGTTTTGCATCGGATTGTTACTGGCGATGAAAAAGGGATTTATTTTAAGAATCCTAAACGGACAAAATCAAGGGTTAATCCGGGACAAACACTAACATCGACTGCAAAACCAGATCGATTCGGCAAACCGTTAATACTGTTCGCTACCGACAACAAATGATCAATTTTTACCATGCATTGATCGAGAAACGACCAGAATTGGCCAGAAGACGTGGCAAGGTAATTTTGCTCCATGACAATGCACCTGCACACAAAACAAAACCGTTTCAGGATACAATCAAAACACTTGGCTGGGAGCAGCTACCCCACCCGCCGTATTCGATAGAAAATATTAGCATTAACAGGCCAAATTGCTGCTGCTGAACCTAGGCCTAACGCCACCCGGAGCTTTGCTATGCATCTCATGAAAATATTGTAAACTGTCGATGGCAACGTCCAATGTATTACAGCCAATGTGCTTAGAGGATATGTCATCCCAAATGTTTGAGTAACCATTCAGAGCTAAGGATGAAGTTTCCTGAACGACACCAACCACGAGACTCTATTCAAGGTATGCCAACCATCTCGTTTATATGCACCTTCCGAGAATCTGAGTTCAAGTAAGTGGAAAGCCATCCAAAACTCTTCATATTTTCAGCTGTCCTAATATGCACTCTTCAAATATTTAGTTCAATTAGAGCACACGACTCCCTTTACCTCGCCAATGTACGAAATCTGGCAGCAATTAAAATGTCTTTAAGACTCAGTCACCCACAGTAAAATCAAAGGGTCGCAGAGTTGCCTTAAACAAATTTAATCAGAAACCAATAAGGCCTTCGTTGGAAAACTTTCGCATTACCCCCACCGGAGCCGCTCTCAGAAGACAACCACTTTAAGTGGACCTTAACCAATAGAACGCAACCACAAGCCGGAGAGTACTTTCAGTCACATCCATTACTGTTCCTTTCAGAAAATGCATTATCTGAGTAAAATCAAACAGCTAATAATTTAGGAGCTTGTCATTCCCAACGCCTTCACACACTCCGGCAGAGGCAGGAAGGTCTGCCGCCTACATTAATTATAAAGCAATGCAGTGGCGTGAGGGTGAAGGAGGAGGAGCAGGAGGAAAAGGACGTGCGAATAAAATAAGGCAACATCCGGTTCCCCACAACTTATTGCCATTCAAAATTCCACCCATTAATCCTGTCAATTTGGTGAAGACATTTTCGTCGTTTAACTTGCAGCCTAGTCTTGTGGACAAAAACGGAAATAAAATACTCACGAGGCGAACGTTGCTGCCCCAAAGACAAAAACATCCCTCATCATCGACGTCAACTTTGCATACAATACACATGCTCGCTGTGAATTTCCTGACTTGATGTTTTCATTATGAGCCTTCAAAGCAACCGCAACTATGCCTACACGCTCACATCGTCAAAATGAACCTCCGCCATCGCCACCGCCATCAGACACTGAGGCCTGCTCCGCCACCAAGCAGAGCACATATCTGATAGGCAAATAAATGAATGAATCGAGTCAAGTAGAGGACCAAACACGGAGCACACACCTCCACCAGCATCTCCGAAGGACATGGCCGAGCTTCGGTTTAAATAATTTATCGCCCACTCTGTGCGAGGAGCATGCATGTGTGTGGGTGAGTTTGACATCCGTACATACATCCTAGATTTATTACATCCCTGCATTTGATTTAGTTTTGTTTCGCAAGGGCCCCGGATTCGCTTGGTGTCGGGTGATGCTTCTGCTTGTGGCCGTGTATGGTTTATTCGTTTGGTTTTTAAGGTACTGCCGACTCCACCGCCACCCCATGTACACCTAAACGTTTGAGAAAGTCAATGTCTGACAATTGCCTCGTGTCGGGGTGGTCTCCCAGTGGCTCTACCCACAGAAGCACTACGTAACCGCTTAGCACAAGAGATCGGGGATAAACGGCGATGCAACAACCGAGCTGAGAATTCCCCAGCTCAGCAATTCAAGGAATTCCACCAGTGACACACACCACCCACCCCATATCGCCTCGCATAGATACGAAAACACATTCGCACACCTATATTAAATAAACGATGCGAGTTTCGAAACAGATACCAAGCATGTACGTGTGGCAGCAGCCACGATAAGCTTCTCGGAGCGGCGCTAAACCTTCTAGTCCTGCCAAGCAGCTCCGGAATGCGGAGAGCCCCAAATGAAACGACATGACTTTCGTTATTGCCCATGAATTATCATTTTCGAATATTTGAAATGTCCGATTTATGGACAATCCGGACGAATCCGGGTGACTCGGGAGGCAGCCGTGGGAATTTCGAGCCTTGCTAGGTGGAATAGCTCGTCGGTTCGAGGGAAGCTGCTCTGTGGTGGTGTGCGGGTAATTAAAAATGTGAATACCCCAATGAATAACTAAGTGCTGCCAAATTGATTGGGACGGCTCTCATCGAGTGGAAACGATAATTTCATAATTTATGTCAGGAATGAGAATGAAAAATTACTTTGGGCAGTTTGTGCAATTATAAACAGGATGTTTTGCTATGCTGCTGGGCGATTTTATTCCCATCACGGTCGTTGATAATTTAAAATTCCAGGGTCGCTGTGGGTGTCATGAAGGTGTCATAAATCTCCAAGGCCCTCTGAAGCGCCAAATGGCTGAAAAATATTCAAACGAAACAATTGTGTAGGAATCAAGATGTGTAGTTTTTCTCGACACCAGTCTGGCTGGTCGAAAAATCGTCTATCGAGAATCTCACTAAAGTGGTGCGGTAATCGAAAACGGTCCACCAGCTGCTAACGAACATGTGTAGAGGGGATCGGTGAGATAAGCGAGAAAATCTCAACTGCTGCTGCTGGTAGAGTCCTTTCCTGTAGCATTGAAGAAGTTGGCAATGTTGAAGAGTCGAGTCATCGGACTTCCTTCGTGTCGATGGAGATATGCTGCTAGAAGGCACTAATCGATGACGTTGTTCTGTCAACGGGCGTTATCCATCACCATCACTAGGTCAGGATTGTACCGAGACCTTTGATGTCAGAAATGGATTTAGACAAGGTGAGGCACCGTCAAGCGACTTTTTTCACATCATTCTCGAAAAAATCGTACTTAATTCAGACGCCAACACCAGAGGCAGGATCTTTCACCAGACTGTGCAACTGCTCGCATATGCCGATGACATTGACATCATCAGAAGAACACAACGGGCTGTCAGTGAGGCGTTTGTGGAAGCTTTCGAGATTGGGCTTGCAGTTAATAAGGGTATGTTGTTTACGAAAAACCAACTCCGCCGTCTTGGACAAAACGTCCCTATAGACAGCTTTAACTTGTGAAAGATTTTGTCTACCTAGTGTCTGAAGTTAACACAGCCAAGCACACCACCGCTGAGATAAAACGGTGAATCACAGTGCGTAATCGCTGTATTTTTGGACTGGGTAGGCCACTGAGGAATAAAGATATCCTTATATAAGACCTTGCCCAGCCCTGCCTTGAGGTGCAAAAGCATGGACACTAATTAAAGCTCACGAAAATATTCTTGGTCACTTCTAGAGAAAAGACCTTCGAATTATCATAGGTCCCGTATGTAAGGATGATGTTTGGAGGAGGCGACTTAACGACAAACTATACGACCTGTACAGCGACATCGATCTGTCAAACAATTTCGAATCTCTCGTCTCAGACGGCTAGGTCATGTCGAGCGAATGTACACAAATGCCGCGCCCGGAAAGTCTTTGACTCAAACCCCGAAAGACGACACGGTAGACGCACGCAGCTAGAAGGGAACGTGCGTGGCGGGAAGCAACTAGCACAAGACCCGGCTAGATGGAGAGGTATGTTGGCTGAGGCAAAGGTCCACCGCAGACTGTAACACCAGCCGAAGAGGAAGAAAGAAGTCAGTTGCCCACCATCTATTACATATGACATACTGCTCTTTCGTAGTTTTTCGAGGACAGATGCAAGAGAAGACTCCAGAGAAGTTACACACCGGAAATCAAAAGCCTCTTTCTCGTGAACTTTCTTGAATAAAAAATGATTTGTCTTCTCAATTAAGCCGCTTGGAGCAGGGTCGCCTGCGTAATCAACTACTTATGCGATAAATCCTTTTAACATTTCATCACGTCTCGTCAACACTTCATCCTCCCTTTATTTTTCCCTTAAAAAAATGGGCGCCACTTTCACTTGCGCGCAATACCAATTTTCTTCATTTTCGGCTTCCAACACTTGACATTTTAGCGACTTCTAGATTTATGTACACATGCTCTCGCCAAAGCACTCTCAACTCTGCTCGGATTGCCTGTTTATCTGACTTATTTCTGAAAGTTGAAAACATAAACAAATTACACATTCAGGCGCGCACACATGCTCGCAATGTCACTGCCTAATTTATGCCAGCCACTTTAAGTGATACACACATGTGCACCGCGCGCTCATCAGCGACTTTGAATTTGCCAAAAAGTACATATGTGCCCTGATTATTCTCGCCTCTCCACCCCGCTCCAAACTTGACATTGCAGGCAAACAGCAAACCGAAGATAAACATGTCGCTGAAAGAAAAACACACTTAGCAGGCACATTTTCATTACGTAATGAAATTATCCTTCTTAGATTTGGCAGGACGAAGCTTTCAGGCGGCCTTTGCTGTTTGCCAAAGCAACAAATTACAAAATCAAATCTGCCCTGACAGGATGTCATTAACATTATTTATCTGCTCTCAAATGTCGAGCCAATTCCGAATGTTCCTCGGAGAGGTGCTTTCGCTTGAAAACGAATCTTTTCTTCGAACCGAAAACAAAACATGATTGAATTGATTTCCTCTGAGAATTGAATGAACTTACCGCTATATGTTCGAAGACTGAGGCTGTTCGGCATCATTACCACTGCGATTTGTCCGTCGTCCATCGTCGTCGCAGCCTCAAACACCGTGCGAAATTACCTTGTCCCAAATAAATTGGTATAATTGAAATTTGCATTTTGAACACGAATTCGAGGCAAATTAAACGGATGCTTTCCAACCCTATCTCTCGGGTGAATGGTTACCCGACCCTTGAACATGAATTTCTAATCACTCGCGCAGGGGGAGCCCTGCAATTAAATACATTTTGATGATGCATAATTTTCGCAAATGGAAATGGGAAGGTAATTAATAGGGGGATTGTGGATATGAATGCTGAACAAATGAACAGTGGGTGGTGAATGGATGGAAGAAGAAGAAGAAACCAACCACTGCCATGGGAGATGCATTTTAATGGGTTTTCTGAAAAATTAACTGGTTTTGAATATCGTTTACCCGTCAAGTGCTTTGAAGTGGCGTCAATTAGCTTTGGCACAGTGGAAGGATCGTCAAGTTTTTTTCCAGAGAATTCTTTCCTGAAGTTGTACTTGAGGTGGCTTTGCTTGGAGGTGTGAAGCAATTCCTATTCATGGCAAGGGATTTTTCGTTTATGCTGCAGACATGGCAACAGACATGACCTGTCGTAACTACTGGATCTATGTTCTACTTAACTGACAAGTTTTGGAACTAGCAACAACTGCCTCCAGGATAATGTTAGTTGCGGTCTGTCATCACTTGTGTTCTCTCTGAAATTTTGTGACTGAGTGAACCTTTTGTTTTTAGTTGCTGTATGAAACACAGGTGCTTTCGCTGACGCGGCATGGTTTAAAATAACACACCTACCTCTGAGCTTGAATTGTATTTCCCTTTTTTCATGAATTCTCAGAAAATCAAATTTAATTTGCAATAAGTACATCTTGTTTGTCAAAGTGAATTACAGCTCTTATAATTCATAAGACTTATGTGTCATCCCATGCAGTCTCTTGAGAACAGAATCTGAAATGATATCCTTCCGGGAAATCGATGAAAAAATAGCATTGCTTTAATATTTATCATGTCTTCTCCGCTTGGTTCTGAGTGAATTTTCAATACGATGTTAAATTTATAAAAGGTAGCTTAGATTTATTGAATTTAGATTTAAAAATTTTAAATCGTTATTAAACCTTTTTATTAGTCGGATGTCTTTCCCTAACTCAATCCAGTCGAACGGTACCGAAGCTGGAGCTTCTGCCTACCAGCCTTCAGCTACGCGTTGGTTTAGAACCTTCCCGACCTATGTACGCCTTAGATGCGGACTTGCATCGTCTGTTGCCTTCATATCATCGTTTTCGAAGGGAATTTTGAGCCGAACCCCTACTCCCAATCTCTGTTCTGTGTTCGATCAGCTTCTGAACTTAAGTCTTTAAGACTTCTTAGCAAGTTTAGAAGGTATTGTCCAAAACTGTACATATTCGAAGATCAGGGCGATGATCAACTAAGTACAACTCCGCAGACGAGTAAATGCCAATGCCTGACCGTATGCCATGTTTAGATTGAATATACTCGCAATATTTACCAGTATTTGTATCCGCTACACATCTCTTTGCAGCCTAATTCCCTGTCGACTTTGATTCGTAAAAATGCTATTATACACAATGAAGTAATTTTTGTTTTGAGATTCATATTTAAACCTCTGACCTCGTTCATTCTGGCAATTTGCATGATACTCCCCTATTTCCCAAAACAAAGCAAGTACTAAAGATAAATTGAGCAAGATCTCGCTCAGTTGTTCATGGCAAAGTACGAAAAATTGACAATAGATAAACATTTATTACGTTTCACTGGTGATGGCCATCAGCACATTAGCACATTTGTTGTTTGTGAGACTAAAGCACACCTACGCGATAGCGTCGACTCTTCGCTTGAAAATAAAGAGAAAAAGCGAATCCAAAAATATAAACAAACGACACATGAGTGCACGTAGGCACACCACCGCTCCAGTCGCTTTTTAGTCGCTTCTCAGCTCGCAGCAGAGCCATGTTTTTATCAAGTGCAATCAATTAATCCCCTCTCATCGTCCCTTCGTATCGTGATAAGAAACCGCAAAAAAATACTCTTCAACGTACACTAATTCTCTTCTTTCGTTCGCTTGAAGCAATTGTACAGCCACTGACGTCTGACGGCACCACAACAAAATTTTAGTCAACATTTAGTCTTTGAACTTGAAGCAACAGCCTTCAATTAATCAAATCTACTTGACTGTGTGTTTTGTGAAATCAAATTAGAAAAAGTGAGCAAAATGCCGTCGATCATCGAAGACATCTTTGGTAGTGCAGCGGATCCAGTGACACAAGAAGTAAAACCTATTCGCCGGTTCACCTTTACGAATGACTGCGGCATGGTCGTACAGGTTAGCATACATTTTTTTGAATTGTCAGGCATTTTTCTTTTGGCGGAGAAATGTCTGCTATAGAAATGAACTCTTAACTTGTTGAGTTGTTCACGAGCGGACCAAGGGATAGAGCTTAAGCACATTTGTTTGGCTGCGAAATATATTGTTAGTTTTTTTTTTCATGACAGGAAATATAGTAATTCCATTTTATTCTTGACGCCTACCAAGTAATTGGTTGAATGATTCGAGTGGTTTTTGAGATGCGAGTCATTTTACAGTAGCTTTGCTAGTAAGAATTCATTTTTTACAGAAAAATGCAGTAAAAATATGTTAACCGCTGCATGAAACGTGATAAATTGCCTTGATTGCGTAAAATTGTTCTTCAAATGCGTCTCTACCCCAAAAAGCCAACAACTGACCTTGATCTGGACAGTAAATTAAGCTCACCGAAGCGAATAGGAAATCACTCATGCTGACTAAATGAATTGTTTCTTGGGCTTTGTAAGACATATGAAGTCGTCTTTGAAATCAGGTATCGCCCACATCTATTTTGGCCACAGGAAATTTCTCGATAGTGAAGGCTATAAGTAGCTATTCCCATTACAGTTCGTACAATGCCACAATCAGCTTTTGAAGATGTCTTGTACAAACGTAATTTTGAACCACAATGCGAATGGCTGTTCTCTGTCGCTTTCCCATGTCGTTTTCAATATTTTGTCGAATCATGATTCGTCAGGCACAACTCGTGCAAATATGTATAACTAATTATGCAATTGTACGCAAATTTCTAAGCGCACTTTCTGACCAACAATACCCACCCCATCATTTTCAGTAAGCCTAAATCGGCAGTTGCCGAGTTGCAGACCACAGATATCACAGAATTTACCAAAAGCTTGGTTGTATTGATTTATGTTCTTAAATGGTGAATTAAATGGCAATTGAAACTTCCCAAAAGTCAATTTCGACTCAATAAATGTTGTGTATTTATCTGATTATTATCTAAAGTAGCCTTTCTCTAAGAATATTAATATATATTTACTTTGCTTACGTCCTATCCTCATGGGTACTAGAACGACAACTGCTCTCTGTGTGTTTGTAATTTCTAGTGCTATTTCTACGTAGAAGAAATATGATTATTTAGCCTGCATATAATCAACTAGACGAGATGACCACGTGAGTCTTGCAACAATTGCAAAGGCTGAATTTTGTGTGTCAGAATTATTCATTTGGACAGACCTTACATTGTTCTCTGTACAAATGCTGACAAGTTTATCTACTCTTCACACTTCTGCTTCAGAACATGGCTATCTGCTTATGCTTATCTAATCAGCTGCTACTAGTAAGCAAGATCTGGAATTCTTAACATAAACATACACAAACAGCAAATAGATGCACATATGTTGCTGAGCCTTGACCAACGCCTTGAAATGGCTCTGAAGCTAGTATAAGTTGGACAACATCGGCTTCCTAGCGGAAGCTCAAAAATAGCCTCAAACTTGCCTGCTCGGATCGGAATCATGAAGTAAAGGGAGTCAACAAATATCAAATGCTTGTAGTTAGTACTTGTTTGCACTCCCCAAGTTACATCCACGGTGTAACTTATTGTGTACACATTGATTTCGTTTGTTGTTATGCATCAATTGGCTCTCATGAGAAAGATAAGATTACACACTCAAAATTTATCATTCCGTGATGCAATCTTCTTAACGTTCAAAGGGCTCTTTACGAAAGTTGATCCGCAATCAAACATTAAAACTCTGAAGTCGGAAACTTGTTCTTGAATATTTTTAAAACCATATCACCATTCTTTAGCTTCTGCATTCCCATTCCCATTGACCAAATTTGTTTAGAAGCCACAAAACCGCACATTGTGGCCTATAACCGCATTCAATTTCCTTATCAAGAGCTCACACGAAGAGATAATGTTCCCTGCACTTATGGCATTCACACAATTTACACCGCAGGTTATCACTCTGGGCGCTACAATTACCAGCATTCAAGTGCCCGACAAGGGAGGCAAAGTGGATGACGTCGTTCTTGGATATGATGACATCACAGGTAAGTTCGGGCAAGGAACAATCAGAACTTCCGTTAATTTCCGTCCAAGCAGGTTTCTTAAATGACGAGATTAATCCTTACTTCGGAGCCACTGTGGGACGCGTTGCCAATCGCATTGGTAACGGCCGGTTCAAGATTGATGGCGTTGAGTATGCAGTCAGTAAGAACCACCAAGGAAAACATACGCTCCACGGAGGAGCTATTGGATTCAACAAGGCTCACTGGACGGTGCAAGAACTAGACAATGTAAATTGCGTACTGGTCCTGCAACATGTGTCGCCGGACAATGACCAAGGATTTCCGGGAGAAGTCACGACTAGCGCTCGTTTCCAGCTTTCGTCCGATAATCGCCTCATCATCAAGTACACCGCAACGACTACGAAACCCACTCCAATAAATATGACAAATCATGCATATTTCAACTTGGCCGGTCACGTAAGTTTTTTCGAAATTGATTATCGAAGTTGCATGCTCATCCATGGACTTCAATCAACTAGCAAGCCGGAAGCTCTGCCATATATGATCATCTGATTGCAATTAATGCGGATAAATTAACCCTAACTGACGGTGACTCCATCCCAACTGGCGAGCTGCTTGACGTGAGGGGTACTGCCTTTGATTTCAGAGAGCTGAAAAAGTTGGGTGCGCAAATTACGAAATCGGCTGGAAGTGGATTCGATCAAAATTACTGCTGCAACGTGGATGAGAATAAGGTGACGGTAGTCGCTAGGTAAGAGAACATTTTTAATCGGAAATTCTGGGAACAAAAACTAATGGTTTGTATCCTCATGCACAGAGCTGTTCATCTTGAAAGTGGTCGCTACATGGAAGTATCCACCAATGAGCCGGGTGTGCAGTTCTACACCAGTAATTTCTTACCGGACATAGCTAATGGAGTGAGTTCCTTTTCGTTGTCTTCTTCGAACGTATCTAGATAAAATCAAGCAAATAGCCGCCTCAGTTTTACTGGCAGTCCTTCAAGTAGTCTGTTTAATGTCAAATGCTTCGATCCAATATGTTCAACGTTATTCCGGCAATAGCGTTTCGAAAGATGACTAGAAACTTAAAGTAGAAGGTGGTCTAAAGTCGAAGTGACCCAGTGGTCAAAATGTCTCCTACCCAACTTTGTATCAACTAATCTCTTCCTAGTTGGTCACTTCAAAAAGAGTATCAAAAAGTCGAACTTTCCAAGGCGCGACAAATTTCCATGATAACTAAATACTACTTCAGGTCTCGATTTCCACATACGTTCGATCTGTGCGCCTCCTACGCACTCGAATCTAGGCGTCTATATTCGATGTCCGGTTTGTGCATATTTTAGGATTAAAGTATTTTTTGAACACAACTCTTTGGTCCATATTGACAATGAAGTGAGTGTCAAGCGCAGTCTTGCAATAAACTGCCCACCTACAGCAACAGTTAAATTACAAAATGTACACGATTTACATTTAATTACATCTGCATCTGCAAAAGCTACATCAACTACTAAGACCAGACACCCTTTCAGCATCTCAGAATATTGACATCGACTCTTGGACTTCACTTAACCCAGCTCTTGAATAAATAACATTATGGTTCTTATCCCATTAAATGTCGAATTCATAGCCATTATCTGGGCAAAGTTTCTTTGACCAAAACAATTAGTCAATTACCCCATCTATCTGACTGCCGTTAAAACATTTTTATTACCCAGTCTATAAATAGCTCCATAAACTTGTCATTAACAGTCAATTAACATCATCCGTGGAACAGAGTGTCCTCTTCGACCGACATTCTTCTTACCACGTTCATGCCAAAATTTTGTTTGTCAGTTTAAAGAGTCTTTCGCAGAGCTTTAAATGATGCATTTTTATGTCTTTTCTCAAAAGGAACAACCTTTTTCTGGAAAAGGCGGAGCTAGTTACACAAAGCATGGAGCATTTTGCTTTGAACCTCAAGGATACCCAGATGCTGTCAATCATGTATGTATTTTATGAGCACTTTTTTGTGTGTGTGCCTGCAGCAAATGTATGATTTCTCATTGTTCTTCTTTATTTTCAGTCAAACTTTCCAAATACTGTTCTGAGACCGGGCAAGACCTATGAACATAACATAGTTTTTCAATTCGGAGTAACTAATGACTTGGAAAAGAGTCAATGGCTCCGGAAATTCTAACGATGAACAATGGCTGCGTCAACTATCGAAGGAAATCAAAAACTCTTGAAATGCATGAATTACACAACTCGGCGAATAGTAATCGTTCAACAATTCACTACAAATTAAATAATTAAGCGTTCACAATATATGTTCTTCTGATTCAAATCCGAATTTTAAAAATAAAATATTTACAAAAGCCAAAATGCATTTGTTACTATTGATGATGTATTTTATTTTTTTTTATATAAAAATCTTGAGATCTATTCCACACATTTTGATTAGCATTCTTCTTAATAACTAGGTACTAAAATAGTTGACAGCTCTTTCTTAAATTTACGTTTTTTACTCATTGACTATTATTTTTTTCCTTCTGTTCCTTCTCTTGTGTAGTACAAGCTTGATAAATGTAGAAAAGTAATCGTAGAATGAATGCAATTTAGCTTTGAATTCATGCATGATCATATTTCAACCGAAATGATGTTCGTATTTTTTAATAGCGAGAGATTTTGTTGATGTAATCTATTTTTTTTTTTTCAAAGGACTTGTAGCTTATCGATTTGACAACATAATGAATAAATATTTGTAATGCTGTCCGAATTCAATATCATTTCAAACTGTCTTCTGGATTTAAATAATTCTGTATCGCAACATTTATAAAATGCCTTCAGACATTCATACAACCGACGAAGAAAAAATTAACTAAAATTGAGATTTTGACATAAAGTCCATACAACACGACAACCAATGTCGACCCGACGCTCGTTTCGTATTCACTCGGAGCAGTGCCGGGTGTAGACCGACCCCCCACCGAGTGAAAACGACCGACGCTCACAATACACGTATCATGTATAAAATTTGTTCTGAATTTAATTTAATTTTTTCTCCGTCAATACTCGATAAGCAAAGAATAACTTAAATCCAGAAAAACTGTTGAAATGATATCGAATTAACACAGCATTACGAGTATTCAGACACTATTTCGATGAATAGAACACGTTTATCTCCGTCATACTTCAACAACCATGACCCCTAGGACTGAGTGTGATGTTATACGTATGGGTCTTGGCAAAGGGGCAGCAACCTTCGGCAGTCGATCGGCCTTCTGAATTTCTAAAATTATACACATTGGACTTATAGATATCGATTTCTCTTGGTACACAAGCGCTCGATTACTTACCGCACATTTTGTAATTTATTAAGAGATTGTTTTCCTTCAGAAACTGATTACTCCTACGACCGCGTAAGTGTTTTGACTTCGTAGTTTAATAAAAAAAAACCTTAAAATTGCAAGATTATTCCTTCCAACAAATGTTTCACTGTTTTTCTGGAAAAAAAAAATAAAAACACAACAACAGATGATGTACTGCACTCCTTGAAGATTCTTTAGTAACTCATGTGACTATCTGACTATTTGTACTGTTGTCACATTTCAGAAATCCAGACGATTTATATGACTCCTCTTATATTAAACGCTACAATGGCCGAGTGCCCTTAACTGTACCCCTTACCGCTGAATTCCCTCAGGTAATCCATTACCCTCTCAAGCATACTTCGTCCCTTTCATTCCACGCGCTGTTCATGCGGTAGCCTCATGACCTTGTTGTCTCTTTCTAATAACTCGGCGTTGTTTTTACCTCCTGACCGACTGACTTTATGTCGGATTTACCTACTTTTCCCGTTTACATGCACGATCTCATCTCAAATGCATGTAAACGTAGGTGAACTCGATCCCACTTACCGCGCTGAATGAAGCTGAAAAGAAAAAACTATGCGTAAGCCTATGCTGAATGGGATGAATAGAGGTGTTGTCCTTGAATGTGTTTGTGTTTCATCTCTCAGCTCAACCCTGCCTGCGTGACCCGTACTTGAGCACATTTTTCGACTCAATTTCCACTCAATTCTAACTCGATGAACGCTGCAGCATTTCAACCCTCCCCTCGTTATTACAGTTACCTTACCTGAGTTCTAGGCTGCCGCAAAACAAAGCAAAAAGAAAGGATTCGAACGGTAGGTATTTCCCGGCGGTCCAGATGTTTGGTTCCGAGTGCACGAAATGTGTACCTCTAATTTATACGTTTATTTCTAATCCTAGTATAATGACCATCGCATGGGTAAACTCGTCTAGACTTCTATTCAGCAGCTCCAGTGTCTTTGATGTTTTTCCACTCTCTGCTTAGCAGCCTCTTTCTGTGGAAAAGCAATTTCAAGAACAATGCGTCTGAGAAACCCTAATCTGTGGAGGATTTCAATTTTCGAGAATTTTCCGAAAATTACAAACACAAAAATGCAAATGTGAAATTTTTTGGATTTGTGTTAGATATTTTACTGTAATTTATAGAAAATACTAAAAGCGTTGATGGGAGTTTTGTATTTTGTTAAATGGAGAATTTGTTCGGTAAATAAACGGGCCCCATGGTGGAAAAGTGCGTCAAAGCCCACAACTTTCCTATTTCGAATCTAAACGTCAAAGTCGCAAGCTCATTGACATTGCAAAGGGGGAATGCCTGTTAATCAAGGACGTGCAAAATTCTACGCTAAAGTCGCCATTCGCATGTGGCCCCCCTCGACTAGTTAAAGAACAATTGCATGTACAATATGTCTCGGTGCTTAATGTATGATGCCTGTGTCTACCTCATGACTGTAGAGCTACACCCACATGCCTATGTAATCAGAAATTGCGTCATAGTTTCAAGTTTTACACAAGAATATTGCTTTTTCAAGTCTATGCTCATAATTAACAAAACAATATGGCGTCATGCTACATTCCTCGAGCAATTTTGCAGCGGCAGCGTCATCAGCACACGAACTCCTCTATGTAATCATATAAATACATTTTTGAATTAAATTTACCGCAGGATGAAATCTCCACACATATAAAATATTAACATTAACAGTCTCCTTTCATCCTCTCATTATCTCCAAATCTAGGCCACATTATCTGTTTCCAAAAATCGTTTTCATCGTCTTTCTCTGTGCCGACCGACGTGCCGCAAGGTAGCCTCCTGAGACCGAAGTGTCAACGATGTAGACACACTTGGACCCTGGATGTAGGTGGTCGATGGATCAAAGATGGAGAATGCGTGGAGGACTAGGTATCTTTCTTTACACGAAATCAACCATATTGTCTTCCAGGACGGAGCTATGTATTGAATGGCTATTCCCTGAGTCGGCTTTCTCCTCTTAGTTTTTGTCGGGCATGCATTCATCAAATACGATTACAAGCTTCGTGCGCAAATATATGAATTGAAAAAGGAGGACAACCTATTCACATTCATCTCTGGTCCCATAACTGGCCCCAAAATCTTGTCTGAACAAAGGCCTTAACAACACTCCTTGCCAGTGATCGAGATCTCTGATTAGTTGCGATCTCTCAAATTCTATATCT
This sequence comes from Eristalis arbustorum, assembly GCA_916610145.1. Taxonomy (NCBI): domain Eukaryota; kingdom Metazoa; phylum Arthropoda; class Insecta; order Diptera; family Syrphidae; genus Eristalis; species Eristalis arbustorum. The sequence goes on along the minus strand of OU744320.1, from coordinate 26,103,287 downwards.
TGTCCCTTAGGTTCAAAATCGAAGTTGCTCATATTAGCTTAGTATACAAAATACAGCAAGGTAAATTGACAACCCTGCGGTACTTCACTCTTTCTGCAACACCATGTCAACTTTCCCAAATGCTTGTTACCGACCACCGACCATGGTCAAAATGGGAGCTCACCCAAAGCCATACAAACCCCAAACATACAACAAATGAATAAAGAAATCATTAGCTTCTCACTTCGGTGTTGAAGTTTTTCTTGTTTTAAGTTTCAATCTTAAGGTGTCCTGCTCCCATCCTCCTTCCATGGCCAGTCCTTGCTCCTCGCGTTGCACTCTCCCGTCTGTTGATTAAAACTTTTGTTCTAAACCTGAATAGCTTTTGTCTAGCCCCTTCAGCAGCCACTCATGCTGTGTATTCTTCCCACACAAGTGGAGTTTCCTCCAATGTTGTGTCATCTACAAAGTCTGAGTGAGAAGCTCTCGATGATGACTTTACACTTGAGGATTTGATGGAGGCAAGTGCCGTCGAATGCTTAGGAGTTACCATGCTAATCCTCTATGCCACAGTGAGTAAATTCAATAAATAAAGAAATTGAGCCCATCTGTTGATAAACGTGTAGTCTGTGGATTTTAAATAATTACAGTGTGCCCACCCGGTGAACAACAAAAAGTAAATGGACTGCTATCCACATTTAATTGCTTGAATTAAAGCAAACAGTTGGCAATTTTTATTTCTCCCCTCAGACTTGATGTTTAGACGCTGACTCTTCGTAGGCAAAACAAATCAAGTTTTAAATGGCCCAAGGCCGCTCGTCGCTTCGGTGCCAATCACCCTTCCTTCAGACAGACACGACTGCGTGAATAATTGCTTCCCCTACCGCATTTGTTGTTCGGCATCCAGCACACCCCCGCCACCATTAAATTGTAGCCCATCACCCCATCTAACCGAAAAGGTATTTACTTGCCTCAAAGAGTGCCTTCCCTGGCTTTCAAGCACTTTAAAAATCATTTGCTAACGTCTTCAACTTAAACCTTTCCATTTATTGTCTCCGGAGCGCCTCCAGCAAGTATCATCTTCGAAAAGGTAAAGTTAAACAAGCGCACACATACACACAAAAAAACTGAAACAAGGATAATTGAAAGCGACATCGATTTGGCTATGATGCCACAAAATTGATTCGATTTCACGACGTAAAGGTATTTGATTAGGATGTTGCCTTCAAATGAAACGAACTCTGATTTGGTCCGCTTTGTTTTTTCGGAGACCAGTCTTGCCAGTCCTCGATGCTGATGGTATCAATCAATTAATCACTTAATCAATTGTTACGGATAACAACATTTTTATGTAGAGGAGGCGATAGGAAATGTGGGCATATTTCATTTGTCACTTCGTAAGTAGGTGACGACCTTTTCTTTTTACGTGTGTTATTAATTAGGGACACAGCATTGAGACACATATCCTTTCCGGCAGTGATCAATCAAAGTCACACGGGGGCAGTAAATTAATTTAATTGAATGAATTTATTGCCCATGGAAGGCTTTAGTGTCATTTCACATTGAAGGCTGATAGGTTTGGCTTGAGGACTGTGCGAAGAAATGCGGGGTAGGTGTCTTTCAGTTGCACATGCATCGATAGTGGTCGATGCTGGAAAAGCAAAAAGTCTCTTTGCTCGGATAATGCTATAGTCTGCGGCGAACAAGGGTCTCAGGCAGCCCTGCCTACATGAGTAGTCCTTGATTAATTTCAGAAACAATGAATTGAATCGCAGGCCCTTACAGCGAGTCATGTAACTATAAACATCCGCGAACGCAAGTGCGATGCGCAGCCGCATATATCGAAGACACTGTCTGCCAGATATGCAAGTACGGACCTGCACCTCAAACCTTGCCTCGGTTTGAACAGGGAAGCAGATCAAATACCCGGTGTAAGGAACGTTATCGGAGTCAACGTGATCTTGATGACTGAGCACACCGACTATCAGGAAGTCAGACATGAGTCGATGTTTTTTCAGCAACAAATGCAGCCACACATGAAACATGGGAAATATGCAATAAAACTACATAAGGCTCATCGACATTCCTTTTTTTCGAGTAAAAATTGAATGTGGTAACTCCATCCAAGAGGAAAGAGCTCTCCTCAAACTGCCACATGAAGACATTAGGTTCATGTACTGACTGCTTGAGGTTTAATAAATGTTTGAAGGCTATGATTCAAATCCTTAGACACACACCCTAATTTTCAAAGTAAGACCACAACCACGCCGTTGAAACTGTCGCAGCAGGTACCCGAACCAAATAGAGCATTTGCTAAGAAGTATTTTACTTTGGAAGCTCTATGAAAGAATTCACATTTGACCACCAGTGTGGTTAAGAAATTTGCTAGGCTTAGTTGCTCCTAAGAGCAGGCAATGGTTATGTATAATTTCAAGTTGGGTCATGAGCGAGTGCACAACAAAAAAAAAAAACAAATTCGAGTTCTTTTACATTTCAACGGCAGCCAAACTGAAGCAAATGTGCACACACGGGATCATCTTCTTAAACTTTACGCCAACCTCTTTGAAAGACAATTTGAAGAGCCGCTTCTGGAAGTCGCACAGGAAACCGATCACTTGAGCGTTGTGATCACCAGGGGACATCAATTTCATTGAAATGATCTTGATCAATTTGCGGACAATTGAAAAAGCAAGTTCATGATTACACTCGAACGCGGAAATCCCAACTATCCGCTTTTCCAAGTAAACTGCATATCAGTTGCATAATTCGATTCGACCGCCTTCCAGGTCAGCATGTGTCACATTAGCGAATCAGCCCCCCCACAAGCTGCTGCGCACAGTCACTGTGTGCAAGTGAAAAGCTGTGCAAATTCAGTGGCAAATTGCACATCGTCACCCAGGCCCCTCTCGCAGTGAAGTGCTCATTATATTCCCATTTAGCGGGACAAAAGCTTGCTCAATTTTAAGCCGAATCCCATCTCCCCCACTGTGACTGGCAGCTTTATTCATCGTACTCTCTCAATTAAACAGTTTCTTCGTTCATTTTATCTTTATCCACTTGAATGCGACTCTCAAGTATGGTCGTCGGCTTTCCGCACGCTGATCCACTTAAGTTGCGTTGCACTGCAGTGTGATCCTCAATAGGCTCGTGAATGGGTGGCTTGAGTTCTGATGACTCCGCATCGGCTGATCGCCAATCTAAAGCATTCCACACAGCGCACTGCACACACTGCCAGATACTATGACAAAAAGGGGGCTTGGTCATTCAGTTGCATTGCTAAATGTACCGGGAGCTCTCATTTGCTTCCATTTCCTCTAACCTTTGTTGGATAATCGGACGACGGCAACGAGACGATGACCGGCGCATCTCGACAACCAAATAATAAGATATATGTATCCACTTTTTTTTCCCTTTTCGCGTGTTTATTTGCAATTTCAACTGAATAGACCACACACTTCCAGTGGCGGCGACGGACAATTTTCGGCTTAACTGCGATTTTATGAGTTTTATTTATCGGGTTTAGTAGGTAATAATGATGCCATTTAGATACGAGCAGGCTGATTATTAATTCTGCCGAGCCTAATGAATGACCAGATGAGGCGACATTTGTATTCGCGACAGCGGTCAGCACATATTTGTCGCGGCAATTGAAAAAGGTGCAGATTCGATGGTGTAACAAGTGGAAAAAAATGCCGCGCATGTTAAAGTGGTGAGTATCTTGTTGGAACTGTAGGCGGACAATGTCACGTAGGCGCTCCACGGTGGTCAGGACTTGAAACGATACTTATGGACACGAGCCACACATGCGGCGGAAACTTGAATAGTTTGTTTATGCTTTATTTTTGTTCGGGTTCCGCTTTAGTCTTAAATGGTGCTAGATGAGGACAATAAGAAACTGACTGTTCAAACTGATGACAATATCGGTGGCACCATAGTCCGACGTGATTGTGGGACTACTTTCTGCAGAAACCATTTGTTTTGTGCCTGAACCTGAACATTAACGAGTTTTACCAGCCATTCATGGCAATCCTGTCAATTGTGGAAGACGTTCTCGTCTCCATTTGAAGATGATGTGCCACTCACTGGTAATGTCTGTTGAGCCCCCGTCATATCTTGTTGCAGGATTTCACATGACCTAAGTGTAGGGTTATACGGATTACAGTCCCGTGAAAGTTAAGTCGTATACATAGCCTCACCACTTGTAGACATTAACACAAAACGACGGGGAATACTTATCTTGTTATAGAAGATACGACGATCAATCGATAATAAAGACAGAAGACTGAATATAAATTATACTGGCAGTCGCAACTACGAGTAATGAATGCTGTCTTAAAATATGAATTTATTTCAAAAGCAACAGCAACCAGACAGGGAACAGAATGGACAATAGCTCGCAATCGCAATCGCAAACAATCTCTAGATTCAGTCATTGTATATCGGCCTTACCTCGTTCCCTAGTCCACCAACCATGATCATGATCCTGATCAGATCGAATCTGCAAGTCCGGAGTCTCTGTGAAAAATCTATGTTCCAGCGAGCTTGACGGCGATTCTGGAGAGCTAGACAGGAGCACAGTAAATGATCCAACATTTCTTTTTCCGACAGAGATCACCGGACTTCGGGTTCCATTTTCGGAGCATTGTTCCGATCGAACAGTGTCCTGTGATCCCCTTGACTTGCATTCGGATGGAGTCAGTTCGACCCAAAAATCAGTAGCTTAATGGTTATGTCTTTATTATGCTCTGGCTACGATGATCTTGTAATGTGCCGGTCAATCCCTGCAAGCCAAAACGAGTTGGCTTATTTTGTTATTGTGTCATATATGATCCGGTATAAAGCATTGATCGGTGGTTGCAATGACGCTGATGTCCAGTTCTGATCTTTGCCTGGCCAATTCGTCCGCTCGATTTTGCTGTGACTCGGTCGCTGGACACAACGGAGTTTGACTTGTGAAATCTGACGGACGTAATTGAATCGCAACATTTAATGGCTGCTTTTTATTTCGTCGTACAGAACCCTATTGACTTCAGTGTAGCTTGACTGTCTATAAAGTTGGTGACGTCCGATGGCTAGGCAGCATTCTCTATTGCCAGGATTTCTGGTAAGAAGATGCTGGACATATTAGAGAAATTATTGCTATTGGTGAAGGAGGTCCGATTTCGATGTCCGACGTTCGAGCGCAATTTGGTGGTCTTTGCTAATGGCGTTCGATAACCACTTGTTTCTGTCGGCTACCGGGATTGGTATTTCGAGAGGGAAGTTAGTGTGTTGAGATAGATAGACGGTTGTAGCTGTGTTGTATTGAACAAGCAGTGCTTTGTTGAGCGTGCTCATGTGTTGCTATCAGTTCACCTAGAGACTAGGGCCGAATTGGTCAGCTGATTGCTGTGTTTATCCAATGAATGATGAACGGTTGAAATCCTCATATTTTGCCAAATGTCTCTAAAGTTCAAGTCGGTACCTTTTAGTCGTCCCTGGTGAGGCCTCTTTTTTTAATTTTCACACAATAACAAGTAAAAAATCACAATTTTCATCTGAAGTCTTCCAAACTGATGAACAACTCTCCATGTAAACATATTTTCGAGCAATTCTTTGCCTTGAATAAAGGTCAGTCGGAAACGTCAATGACGACGGTCAACTCCTTCCTTCCCGACATCGATGGGCATATGTTAATCTACATTGACTTTTACGACGCAATCAACACTATTTTCATCAACATCATCCACATCATCAACAGGAACTTTGGAAACAATGACGTCTGCAAAGTACAATACTTACCGCAAACACATTCCACGGAGACTGCGAACACGCACTCCCCCTGGCTCATATTTAGGTCAATTGACCAAGTAGCCAGTTATGTAATCATCCTTCATAAACTTATTTAGTAATAACCCAAGCAGAAAACACTCGCCGTACACGATGAAACTGTAAGCGAACTTTTAATAGCCGACATTAGAACTTCAGACCGTCATTGGATGGTTTAATCGAAAACTCGAATCGATATCCTCGCAACACGTATCGAGTGCGTAGTCGCAATTCAAAAAGGAGCCCGTAATGATGGTTACGTGCGGGCCACTGTGACAGCTGTCGAAATACAGTGCCATTGTCGCCGAGCAAATCAATACTGACTCGAAAAGGAAATCGTTTCGCGGACAGTGTCTACGGCATCCCAATTGCCAACGCACCAATTAGGCTAATCGTCAGATCGACTAATAACACCTTTCGCGGCATTCGAATGGAAGCGATTCGCTGTTATGTGTTCGTGGAGTGAGACTCCGTCATTACTTTTGGGGTTGGAGAATATTGTCGGTTTTGCTGCTCATACGGGATGGGTGGTAGCTTCATGAATAGAATGTGACATTGCGGAAACAAGTGACGACAATTGAATTCAAATATGTGAGGAAGCTCATGTACCTAATGAAGGATGGATCTGAGGCGGAGTGCTTGCTACGACCTGTGAAATATTGGTCATGTAAATATTGACGGCATTCATTTTCGATCAATTATTTAATACAACTTGAAGAGTATTGATAAATATAGAGACACATATGTAGGAATATATTTCTGACTAATTTGATGTGTATTTAAGGCGACGAGGTTCGGATCACTCCAGCAATTGTCGAATGTCACATAATTTTAAGTGAGAAACTTTATTTTCTGATATCAGCTAAAGCTGATACGAGTGCACAATTTCCCGGTAAAGTTGATTCTGGGCCATACTGCGAGAGGGTACGCCACAGTCGCGTCGTTCCATTTTGACATGCTCCGTCTGATATAAGAATGCGGTACAATTCAGTTTCTCGTATACTGCTCGCTTATCCCAGCGGGTAATTCCCACAACAGCACAAACAAATCTTACCTCGGCAAGAATCTCACCTTGTAGATAATCCCGATGTTATTCTCTCGTTCATTACCCAAGATTCATGACCGTAGTTAAAAGTTGAAACAGATACTACTTTTTATGTCGTTCACCATGAGCTGTCCTCCATCAGTGACGGTCCTGGCACGCTGGAGGTTCGCTCTTCCTCTCCTTCTCAAGCCAGGAGGCTCGGAATTAAAGACCATCTTTGCTGGAGCGTTGATGTCCATGTACTCGACGTGGCCGAGCGAGTGTGGTAGACGCATCTTAGCTACCAGGACTACATTCACATCCTGGTACAGTTCGCAGGCTCGCTGTTGTGTCTTCTCCTCCATTCGCATCCCTTGAAGATAGGACCGCAGTGTTGCTAAGCCTCCAGCTTTCGGATCCATAGGTTGTAAAGCACGATTTTGGTCCTTCGAGTCTTTAGTTTCAAGCCCAGTTGTTTTGACGTACCGAAGTAACATCGGTTGTCAAGGGCGATTCTACGTCGGATCTGATCAGTCACTCGTGCAGTTCACGTTTTTTCCCAAGGTAGATGTTTTGTCCTGAATGGTGTGCGGCAGATCGTTTCTTTCGCGACAGCATGTATTTCATCTTATCCTCATTGACCTTAAAACCAGGTAGTTTTGCCAGTTCTTCAATTATTGTGACAGCCTACTGCGCTATACCTAGCGACGATGTCAATGCCATCTGCGTGTCCCTACTGCTGGGCTGACTTGCTGGACACATCTCTTACAGTTGTGTATAGCGACTGAATGGCCCTCAAACGAAGATTATAAATCTCAAACTTTTGCAGAACTTTAGGAAACTTTGTTGTAACTGATTTAATGGCATCAATCCATACTTTAGGACCTCCTTTGTACATCAAAATAAAGTACAGAAACAAACCATGGCACTTCTCTGCGACACTTGTCCGAGTGACCCTTTACTCGTTTCCCAGGCCGATTAATCATGTGTTTTGGCATTCTTTATCCAGTTCATTGGAACTTGTCCGATTCAAAGCTTAAGGACTGTAATGCAAACAGTGTGCGGTATTTTTATAATGTTTTGTACTTATTGGATGAAAAATAAGAACTTTCTGATGACGCAGACGTGTGATATGCGAATCAAGCGAATGCATCGTGCAAGCCCCACAGAAAAATACTATTTAGAAGCCCGATATCGCAATAATTTGTACAGAAAAGATTTATGATGAATAGCCAGACGCAGCGAACTGTCAATGTTCGGGACTCTTGTGATTCGATGACTAGAAATCGATCCCGATGTTCATGGTAGAAGCACTTAATATGGTGCACTAGGTGGAAAGCTGCAAGTCTTTTAATCAAAACTCTGTTGTACATACATGTCTTGTCATTATCGAATATGATATATGATGCATGCTCAGGAATGCTGACCAAACCATATAGATTGATTAAATGGTGGGATGTAATCATTTTACGGTCACTGAATCGCCCACTGCAAAGGACTGTGTCAAACGCCGCTAGAAAAGCCGGCTAAAAATAACTCCAAGTCAAGAAATAGCTTGCCGCTGCTTTTTAAACCGAAATAACATCAATAACTAATTAATGCATTCCCATGGCAAACTGACTGTAACACATGTACCACCGGACACATTATTATAAACGTCACATGTGGCATTTATGAGCAATCGTAAAATAATAAATTACTTTTACAGAACTCCGAGCACCCCCAGTGCCTTGGCATGACACGAATGAATGGAATCCAAATCTCTACCTTGAACTAGATTTTCGAAAGCATAACTGATTCTAAATTCGGCACGGATTCATTGATCGAAAAGGGGGGAATGACACCGTCTTTAGTGACCCAAGGAGACACCGCACACTTCCACTAACTAGCAAACGGGCCAGCCACTCACGAAGGACAGTCAGTATGGCTAATTTTGCGCCACAAGCAATTAATACCGACATGCTCCCAACACAATGTGACTGCCAGTGGACAGATGTCAAGAAAAAAAACAAACAAATATTGGCATCATCCCAACGCGAATGTCTCCCCCAAATTACCGCCACCGAGATGTAATTTGTATCGCAAAAGGATTGTGCTGATTTATTGTGATAACTTTGGAAAATATTAACTGCCGGCTGATTAAATCACAATCAACATGCCGTTTCAAGGAAGTGATAAGTGTGTTTACGAAGGAGTCTCTTGCACTTGCGTGCGCCACAAGTGTGTAAATGGGGAGGAAATACATGCGACAGTGGAATCGGAGTACTTGAATGACGACATATGCGTATATCCGGATAACTGTTGTCTCCAGATTGCAGGCGCTTCGTACACGGGTGATTCATGCGTTGGGAAGTGGGGTCGCTGATTATAAGGGCGTCCACTCGCTTAGAGATAATGACTTTTTTTATACTTTTTTGTGGAGTTTGGCATGAAGAGTGCTAAGTTGGCTGCGATTTCGATGAGGAGTTTATCAGTGATTACTCATGAACGTATCTCTTATGTTGGCAATATAAGCTGGTATGTGTAGGCACAAGAAAATAACGAAAATGTGCTACGCGCACTCATATTATATCTTGACACCCTGTGTGGTCTTCCAGACATTCCCCCAATGTGTGTCATTTTAAATGTATTTCACACTGGTCATCCGATTGTCCCGCGTACCTAGGTCTATTTAAGCCAGTGCAAAATAGATTACGGGAGTGAAATAAAGAGTGTACAGTCACGGGAAGAGTTTGATTTTTCTCCACAAAACCTCCAACATATGTGTTTTGTTTAAAACGTTGTCTCTGTTGTGCCGAGGATGATGAAGCAAACGGAGTGGTTAGATCTAGTGGTTTTCAAAATATCGCGAAAAGTCGCACGATTATGTGAGTAGTCATTGCTGGAAAATGACAGACAAACAGTCTATAAATGTTGGTTTTAGGCAAAATTCATTCAAGTCAGTTGTCATCGTCCGCTTAGCACCTTGATGAGCTCAAGAAGGATCAACAAGAACGGGGACATCTTTAGCCGCCATAGCTAGAGGCGAACAGGCTCATTTCTGCACAACCAACTTGACAACTGGAGACAGCTAGCCAGAGATCACGCTAGTTGGAGATGCATGTTAGTTGAGGCTCAGGCCCACCCCGGACTGTAGCGCTACACAAAGAAGAGGACGAATTTCAAATTGAAATAAATCAGACCATTTAATGGCTTTGAACATGAGTGTATCAAAAGTTTTACAATGTGAGGCACAGCATTGTGACAAGCAGCTAGAGTAGAGTTTGATAGTGGACGAAGGAAAAAGGAAGGCATGCCCGGAAGAAAAAGCACAAGGCATCAAACAACTTCTGCAAGAGCTATATGGCCGAAGAAGAGATAGCACTGCATCCTCACCGGCTTAAATACCTCGAGAATATAAAATCGAAAGGATGTTCAATATAAAGGACTGAAATTACATTCAAAATTATGTACTTTGCTTCATCCTTAGAAGGGTTAAGAATTGGCGGGCAGTTTGTGTCAACGTTTAAGTTTTCTTCCACACCAGAACAATTTTCCTTCTATTAGGGACTCTAGGACTAAGTTTTGAAATGATTTTAATGAGCTTCAGTTGTTTACAACTCCAACTATGACTTAACGAACTAGTTTGTCTAAAAAGTCTCACAATAAGCGCGCATTTGTCAGCTCCATTTATGCTCCCATTCAAATGCTTTGAACATTCCCACCCTTTACCCACCCATCTCAATCGGACTGCAATCAAATGAACATTTCTTTAAACGAGTTACGAATCTATTTCGCACCCATTTACGTACCTGATTGGTGCTAAAAATAACAGCATGAACTGGGAATTCTAATCGCAGATACAACTTTTGACGTAAAGGATTTGTAACAGAAATGCAAACGTCTGTATCTGTATATCAACACGAGTACACATTCGTATGGCGTCTGTGGAAAGTCTGTGTGAACACAACCGGGCATACTTAGGCCTGATAGCTTATCAGATGTGTGTCGAGTGTGTTCCTGAGTTTTTGTTGATTCATTTTCGGTCATTTTGTTCGCATTACATGCGCAGGACATGTGTTGGTTTTTATTAAGCGCTGCAATAAATTTTTATTACCACTCACTTTACAGACGACGCAACGCTACCAGAAACTTCCTCTTTCAACTTAATGGCCAATAGATACGTATGCACGAACCGCTTATAACACACATAAGTCTTTCACTCTAATACACCACGATACCCTACTTCTTGATTAGGAACTTGTGCAATCTGATTTAGCATCGCGCTTAGGGGATTGATTTATGCGATTCGTTACATTATCGAGTGTTGCATGAGCAAATGCTGAGCAGATATCAATCGAAGCAGCATCTGAACTAAGAAATGAGTCACATATCAATCTTTGTAAATACCTGCTTTAACATTAGCATTCACAGTTTTGCCGATAAGTAAAACAGTTTATTTCGTATTCATTGAAGGCACCGCGATAGCAATCAGATAGTTATCGGCAGCGCACAAAATTACATGCAATGCGAATGCCCTTGTTCAGATACGGAAGAATTTAATGTCCGATTCGACGAAAAAGTATGCGCACATTAAAAACAAATTCACTCATCGGTGTTGTGGAAGCGAATTTCGAAATCGGAGGCGGAAAACAAAACAATAACACCTTACGACTTTCGTTGTGCTGAGTAACTCCGATTCAGAAAGCAATTTACTATTGTGATTGAACCACTCGACATAATGGGGCTGAAGATAATATTTAATTGACTGGAACTCGGTGAGTAACAGCTCCTCAACGAATGGAGGTAAGCGTTTTTTAAGGCATCTTAGGACTGAATATCTGATGACTGAACTCTAAGTTCTTCTTCTTCTTTGATTGGCGCTACAGTCCGGGGTGGACCTGGACCTCAACCAACATGCCTCTCCAGCCAGCGAATGCTTAGTTTACGTAGTTTAAAATTATCATCGCTAACAAAGTCGTGGCTGTTGTTGCAAATTCGAGATACGACGTCGTTTCAAAATACATACATGAGATTAACTCTCTTTAACAGTCGATAGCGTAAGAATTCGATTTGAGTTATTGCTTTCATTCACAGCTTGGTCATTCTTCTTTTTCTTGGCTTGGCGTTACAGTTCGGGTTGCAGTACAGTACAGGTACAGGTTTATTTTTCTTGGCTTGGCGCTACATTTCGGGTTGCAGTACAGTACAGGTACAGGTTTCTTTTTCTTGGCTTGGCGCTACAGTTCGGGTTGCAGTACAGTACAGGTACAGGTTTCTGAGAAGCTAGGTCCTAGCCCTCTACGGGCTGTAGCGCCACCCATATTATATTATTACAGTCCAGGTGCCTCACCCAACGACCCTCCCCAGGCAGCTATTGCGTTGTCCCAATGGCTCAGAATCGAAGACGGAGCTGCGGTGTCCTACCGCTCTATACGACCTAGTCATCTTAAGCGAATGATCCGAAGACGCTTAACTAGGTGCATGCCCCTGTACAGCCCGTACAGACCCTTCTTCAGTCTTCTTCTCCAGACACCGTCATCGCAAACAAGACCAAAGATCGCGCGCAGTATTTTTCTTTCAAAACAGCCTATAGATTCTTATTTGCGTCCATGTTTCCGCGCCTTAGAGCAGGGCAGGGATGATGAGTTATATAAAATCAGCGTATTGTTTCGGGAGATAGCTCTGTTACTTAATTTTATCTTGAGCCCAAATTGATCTCGGTATTAGTGTTATAGTCTCTGTGTACTCCAGTGCCGAGGCAGACGAAGTTCTTGACTAACTCAATGTTACTGCTTTGCTCTGGTTTACCACCAGGCCCATTTTAGCCGCTTCATTCAATGACAGCAAAAGCTTCATTGACGCCTCGCTGTGTTTGCCCAATCACGTCAATGCGTAACAAGTTGAACTGACCTTTGGAAGAATTTATTGAGTATGCCATATCTGACTGGGAAATTGGGTTAGAATTAAATAGTAATGTAATATGGATACCGCTACAGACCGCAGAGGGCAAAGGACTAGCTTCTAGAGTCACCACTCAGAATTGATGCTGTGGGCTCCATATAACTATCACGGGTGGAAATGGACGACTCTGCGTTGACTCTTATGCACTTAAAGCTACCTGGGTTCCCAGTACGATAAAACACGGCGTATAAATGTGTTCGAAAAAAGCTTCTCAATTTCAATTGCCCAAAAGTGATTCAATGAGGTCGCATTAATGCGATCTAATGCACAAGACGTGCACATTTTGTAAATTTATATTAAGATGAGTATTTATATGAGAAACGTCAATACCAGCTGCCTGTGATGACTGAGTACATATACTCACCACTCTGCAAAAAGTCTGTAATGATCGATGCATTAACAGAAAACTATTTCGCTCATTGCATCAAAGGTGTTTGGTTGGATGAGAGGCAGGCTAATAGCGATGCAATGCCAAGTCGATGTCCTATATATAACTTGGGATAACGATATAGCTAAGAAAATTCAGCCAATCAGTTGAAGGAGAATGGTGTCAGAAAAGCTCAATAACTCGGTGTTCCATTAGTGTCACTTTACAGAGTATTAGTACATAAGTTTACGTCGCGACATGTAAAGATGGTAAGCGTTCATATATTTGAAACAATTTTATTTCTTCCATTCACGTACACATATTGTATTGACGTTAGAAAAAAACAACTACATATATTTCCTTTGTTTAGTTTTTAAAATCCTGGTTAAAGTGATCGTTTCGCTCTTGCCCTTCTTTTCAATCACACTCTCTGCTCAACTTACCACAAAAGCATGTAACATAAAATGTAATTTCCGCACTCACTATGACTGGGGAAGAGAACTTGGCAGTGTAACGTTTTAACAAGACTTAAGACATACTACTTTCTTGTGAAAAATCTTCGAAAGCTGCATGCCTTCTTATAGTAACTTTAAAGTGTCTTCTTGTTCGGCACTAAACTCCAATCACCAATTAGAGTTCGATTGTGAGATACCACTAGTTCGCTGAAGAAAATAACTTACCAACCAAACTTTGCAACAAATCATATCTCTCAATCATATCTCCTTACTATCGAATATAATGATCCTTTTTGCATAACAATGCACTCCACTTGGCTCCCTTGCCTGCCCTCGAAATGCTTCAAGGTCTGCACGCAACTCGCCTACCGGCAAACTCAAATCGAAAATTCACCACTTTGTCACAAAAGCTTCCAACGTCTCTCTTCCGCCAATTCAACACAGGTCAACAGAGAAAAGCTCTCGTCACTACCCTACAACGGGAGCCACCCCCTCATTGGTCTTCGGGGATGAAAAAACGAAAAAGAACAACAGCAACTTATACCGTAACATTAAATTTATTTTGCCTACCCGCACAAGCCCTCCAGTAACACAGAGTGTACTCATCCGTCGATCGGAGCAGTTGTCGTTGTCGCTGCCATACAATCCGTACGAAATAACTCATCCGCGCGCCGCATTTTGAATTTATCAGCTAGCCTGTCCGCTGTCGCACATGTTAGCAAATTGCTTGTTATTTTACTCTTGTCTTAAATTAATTTTAATTATTTAATGCTTTTCTATTCGAAATTATTAATTATGCAGATTTCGTTGTGTCCTCAACTCAAGTAGTCGCGATGTGCGGTTTAAGTTTTGTGCGCGTTAGAAAGGGAAATGCCCCAATCAGACCCGGAAAGGTTGGGCCAATGAGTGCTTAAATTATTTGAAAGAATTCCAATTGCGTGAATGCAAGTGTCGTCCGATAGCAAGTGGTATACGAATGATAACGTGTCCAGCTACGCACTGAGAGAGGAAGGAAAAAAAATCGCCAGTGATTCCAAAAAAAGTGAGGAAGTGAAAAGAGTGATTTTTTCCCAACAAACACAACAAACATTGGTGGATTAATTAATTGTATCAAATATTTCCTGATTAAGCTGTGTCAACCAACCGAGCGTGCATACCCCAATCAGAGATTTGGGGCGGAGATTTCCTGTGATTTTATCCAACTAATCTCGTTTGGACAACTGTCTTGTCTTTTCACAAGTAAGTGGCGCTTCGTGCATCGTTTATCTTTTTTTTCGTAACTCTCTCCTAAATTAGCAAACAGTCAGTGGGTACACAAACAATCAACCGTGCCGTACTTTATCTACAACACACACAAACAAGTGTTTTTTGTTTAAAAAAAAAAACAGACACACGTACATATATGTAGCTTCCCTTGGGTGGACGGGGCTTGGTTAGAGTTTCTTCATCCACGTATTAACCCTCAAAGCAACTGCGGATATGGTGTGCTCGTTCCGTTTTGCATCTGTTCATTGTTTTCATTGAAACAAAAATCAAATTCCGCCCAAATGTCTGGACAGTATCAGTGGGGTATCTGCCCGTTTGATATAACACCTGTTGAATTTGAAATTTATTTGATGTGCGTATCTATGGTCGTTCATCACTGCAGCGTACTCATAGTTAAGGCAGCAGATATGTTTCTTTCATACTTGTGCGCTTTGTTGAAAATCGCGGTATTTTCTTTGGCGCTTCTGGATAACGAACGACAACCACATGATTATTCCGGTCGCGGTCATCATTTAGCACCTGATGAAAAATAAAAAAATAAATAAATTCGTTGTACCAATTGGAGGTGATGTCGTCGATACGGGTCGGCTTCGCCCCGTTCGGTACCAGGCTTCCGAACCGATTGACGGCCTGTTTCACACAATTTATCGCTTTTTGTATTTATTTTCGGTGATTTTTTTGTGTTAGTCTTTCCGCGAGAAATTGTTTTCCTTCCACCATCACAACAATTGCACGCTTTCATTATTTGTGTTTTTAGGACGGCGAAGGTGAAGGAAAATTCCGCCGTTTCGAAAAAAATATTCTTTTGCAGTTTAATTGATAGAGGTGAACTGTGAATAGTGAGCGAAGCAAATGAGTTGCCATTCACCGAGAAGCAGTGAAGCCTGAGATGGACGGTATTTAGCAACTAGGGGTTAAACGATGAACAACCACTGACGGACAATCAGCTAATCCGCTCTCGGAAACCGGTTAGCTTGATGGAAGAATCAGACTGCTGCTGATCGGCGGCTTTACATAAAACACGCCCAACCTCCCCCCGACTAAGTTAATGATGAACTTACAAGCTTACATGCAAATTGATAAGATTAATTTGTTTTGAAAATTTTACATTTAGCACTTTTCTGATGTCAATGCATTCATAGAGTAGGAATGAGTAATTGGTGTATTTTCCCCCAGATCGCTATTTGCAATTCCCCGTATGCAGTGAACGCAGAGCGATGCTGATATCATCATGTTGTGTCTTCACTGGAAGCAGATAGCTCGTCTCTTAATGAATCTGGTCTTGGCAATTTGCGGCTGGGGTACACTACACTACACACTCTAATATTATTTCACAATTTTTCAGTTTCAACGATCTTTCGGAATGGCAAAAGGGCATGTCTAAAACGACTTAAAATCTGTGTTTTGTTTTTTTTTCTTGTGAATCGTGACCACAGACGATACATACATAAACTAGTGCGCATACTAAAAGATAAAACATAAATAGCTGCCATCGTGTCAATGACACATACACAGTTGTCCATGTTTTTGCTTTTGTTTCTGTCCGATAGACACAGGAAATTATTCATAAGACATAAAATTAACAAACACAACATATTTTTTCGCGCAAACTCTACGATTGCCAGACGAGTAGACGCAGTGGGAATTTATCACTTTATTGCCAAGTTTTACACACACACATCATTTTGTATAGTTTGAAACATAAACAGTTTTTTGTTCGCATTTTCAAAACAGTTTTTCAAAGAAGTTCGTAAAGATTCAGTTCTTAAGTTATGATGGAGCAAACAAACAAAACAACACTTCTGTGTAAATGAAATAAAACGCCTGAAACACAGCCAACCAGCAAATAAATCCAGCTACAATTTTATTGAATACGTCATAGTTCTTTTTAAAACTGTCCGTCATCGGAGGGTTCAGTGAATCATCATTTGATGGCATTTCATCAATTTTAAGATCTAAATTTAATGATCTAAAATACTCGAAGTATTTAAGCAATTTTAATAATCACACAAAACATTTTGAGCAATTTCATTGATATCTTCTCATTAGCAATAATTGAGTAAGCACGATTTTATACTGCGACCAGTGGTCAGTGATTCAATCTTGAAATTTCTTATTAGATTGGTACCGGATTTAGATGCAAAAGGAGAGTAAATCATTTATGTACACACCGGTCGATGTTATTGTCAAATTCAGAGGGAAGGGGAATGTATTTTTGTACGTTTACTTTGTAAATTAGAGACGTGTTCTCTCACAAGTGAGTTTGTTAGGGTATCCTCGGGACCAAATCTATAACGTGGGTGAAGCAATACATAGATGTTATCATTTGCTTTCGATTTAATGGCGACACCCAGAGCGTCATCTTATCGGATTCCCATTTCATCTTCAAGCAAAATGAGTTTTGCCACTTGAGGTCATCGAATGCGTTGCCGATTTCCTTGTGTCCCTTCTATGTTGCAACACAGTAAAAGTGATTTTATTGTGAGTATATACACTTTTTTTATCAAAACCTTTCTACATGCAAAAGGGCTTTGTTTCATGTTCTTGAATCGAACCGAGCCATGTTTTTTCCTCATTCCTGAGTCCTGGGCAATCCCAGCAGGAAAAGGAAGACTGAAGATGAAAATATGATGATTGCTGCTTCAACAACAACGGAATGATAGAACAGACAAACATTCCTGTTCGCAACTTTAACAATCTGTTATTGAAAATGTATACTCATTTGTGGAAAGCTTGGTTAGAATATTCCCAGTTTTGTGTGTGATTCGCTGCTAAAATATTCACATAAAACGTGCAAATCGACGATTGCATCTCGCAGAATGATAGCACTCAATTCCTCGTACTTATGAATTTGTAGGGCTTACTTAATGTCCATGACCTAGCACAAGAAAACTACACTCGGGCACAATCTCGAGATAAGATCAACGTGTTAGATTAGTCACTTGGCGACTATTTGGTTTCGTTTTACTTCAGATTAATTTGAAATTCACTTTTATGGCGCTTATTCAATTTCATTCATGGAGCTTGGTGATTTCCCAAACCGACTTTTATGTGAATACACTGGAGCATGGTTGTTGACACGTCATGTGCGACCTATTTTCGACGTCATTAAACAGAGTATTGCCCTCTCAATCAATAATCCTTTTTGTCGAGGAGATCAGATTTACGAAAGATTGATAAAATTCTTTTCTCGTTGTCATCAAAATCGAAGCAGCAGCCAAAAATTATCCACAAGGTGATAATGATTGAATTTACAACGTTGGTGACCTGCGGGATCAATATGTCATAGATGCAACGTATATGGATGTGGATCGATTTAACGATGATATAGGAATCATATTAATTTCTACTGGCAACACTTTATTCAGCGCAAAGTTATTCTGCTCACTCGAAGGCTAACTGTCAAGGCTAAATTCTGGGCATTTTCGTACCATTTCTTGGTTCCATCACCCATCTCCATTTAAACTTGCTGACATACATTGTGATATAATAACACACATAGTCTAAGTAGAGAACCAGGGCCTGGCTTCTACAGCAGCTTCTCTTGTTGTACACCAACGAACGGCGATATCTGAGAAACCTATTCCATCAAGTTATACTCTCCTACGACAATCAAACACTCACGTACACGCCGACAGAAATGTTACTATTTTTAATTTCGCTGATATCTTCTAGAATTGTTCACACAAGTCATATCTGTCGCATTGGTTAAATCCAGGATTTGCAGAAGTGCAATCTGATTCATAGGTCAACTGCATCGACTCCACGCACATGTTACTAAGCACAAGACGAGATCCACTCCCAGCATGGCTTGACCCTATTTCCTTAACAGAATGACTTTCTACAGTCGGATTTGGGGACTGCTGTTAACACGATGTACTGGATGAAAATCTGTTCAGACGTTACATTGAACAGGGATATACTAGTAAGCATGATAATGGAGCCTGATTGGCGATTTAGTTTTTGTCGTAATAAGAATGCCTTATACTCCTGCGCTTCAGTATTTAAAGAAGAGAAAATTCAACTTTACCTACACAGTTAATACGAATCAAATACTCAATGTCTCACAAAAGTGAACACCATACCAAATCAAGCAAATTTTAAAAATGTTCCTACTAAAAAATTATATTAATGATGATCATTTACTTCTTCTAGGAGCATCCTTGTCATAGGGTACCAATAAACTCCCAATTAAACCCCGAAGGATCACGAATTTCAAAGTCTTCTTCAAGTATTATAATCACTTCAGTAGTTGTAGTAGCAAATGGTTAATCTACACTTTACACATCCCCCACTCTTTGATCCCTCTCCCACCATCGCCATCATTTCATCCTCCTACAGCCGCCTCCGACAATCTCACATAATCTCTTAAGACTTGAAGAACGACGATTCGTCAGAATTCAACCCCTCCTGCAGTCCACTCAATGCATCACTTTTCGCATTATCTCATACCTCATTACTTATCATACGAACTTGTGTTATTACTAAATGTAAATAAATTGCGCACAATCGACGGGATGTTGCACATGAGTGTAGCTGTGTGCAGTGTCATTATTCTTGTCGTCATTGCCCAGAGAGCGATGTGTGCGCACATCCTCCCCCGTAAGTTTCATACAATCTCGGACACATGAAGATGATGATTCTTGAATTCAACGAACAAGTTGAATGCAACTAGTGAGGAAAACGTGCACAGCGAAATCAATAGATTTAAATTTTCTTAGCTCCACGAAGATGGTATATTCAAGTAAACCCTTACTGGAACTGGGACTTTCGCATGTTTATAAATTAATTTATGTAAGAGCCGCCATTACGAGGTGTGCTTATAGATTGAATTTTGCATGTGGTGCAGCTTTTTTATTCTGAAGTGATGTAATTTATATGTTTACGAGGATTTGTTACTATTGGGGTAGAGAGTTTCATGTGATGTTTAAGCTTTCACTGAAAAAAAAACTTAGACCTTAAACGGAAATTATGTTTACTTATTTTATATGAAAAGTGTAGAAGATGTAGGCATTCATTAAGATATGATTCACTAAGATATGTTGTTTCTTTATTTTAAATAAAGCACATAAAGAGAGTTTGGTAGTGGAAGCCTTATTATGGCCTTAAAGGAGAATGCTGGGCAATGAAGACTGAATAAAGTTTAATTCACTGTTTGAAGTTATGTAATTATTGTTGCCAAGTATAAATTGGCTTTCCAATAAAGGATCGTTGGATGTCAAGCCGTATTCAATCTTTTGTCCTGCTTGCGTTGAAGGTTTCTAGAGAAGAAGGTTCAACCATGGGCTGTACAGCGGCATGAGTCTGGCCAGGTGCCTACGGATTCAATGTGTAAGATGGCTAATCCATGTTGAGCGCATGGACAACACTGCTAAAGCCCGAAGAGTCTTCGACTCCGGACCAGTGGGACAACACAATAGAGAACGACCACGTATACTGTGGAGACTCGAAAGCTCAATACTGCACTCCACATGTTTCTTCCAAAACAATTTTTACAGAACGCTGATCTCGCAATACAGTTGAATAATTTGGAAACATTGTTGATGCATGCTCATGCAGCCATGACTCCAGGGCAAACGTGAACTCCAGAGTAATATCTTAGTGGAGATCCGACGTAGACTCATTCTTGGCAACTGATGCTGCTTCGGTTTGTCAAAAAAACTCAAAAACTCCTGACTCGAATGACCAAAGCCATGCTCTACAAAACCCTTGTTCTGCTATTCCTGCTTTATGAAGCCTAAAGCAGAGCTGATTCTGATTTTGAATAGCTTAATCGGATATGGTACCGTCCTATCTGCGAGGATGGAGAATGAAGGAAATTACATAACCGCGAACTCTACGAGCTCTACACGGATGTAAATGTAGCTCGGAAGACAAACATCCGTAGACTTCACACACTCGAAATCGAGTGCATGGCCAACAACGTCGCAGCAAAAGGGTAATCGAATTCGAGCCCCCTGGTTTGACAGGTAAAGGAATACCGAACGGCCGGTAAAAAGACCAAGTCATCTTGGTCTGAACGTTTGGAAGCCAGCAATTGTAGGCTCTGAGCTTCCATGGGTCACCGGTCTGATAAGCAAGTCCAGTCCAGTGTCTACAGTTATCTATATAAGAAAATCTCTTAAAAAATTCTAAATGAAACGATGAGAGGTGGTCGGGAATATAATGAAGAATCCTCAATACCAACTTTGCCTCCATCAAATTACACCATCTCAGCAGCATATAAATGTTGGGTTACGGGTATATAAAAACTTCAGACATGCCAAAATACCCTTTCAACAACAGCCACTTAAATGTTTTGATCATGAGCCATCACTCATCTCAGATTTTCAATGAAATTTAATCAAGAAAATACGCCCAAAAAGAGTTCGGGGCAATAAAGTCTTAACAATCGTGTGTCGCCATCAACCTAATCAAAAGCTATTTCCTTCCAAGTCATTTCCTTATTTGTAATCGTTTACGTCTGTTTTATCTTAAAGGAATTCTTTAATGTTCTTGACGTAAACAGTGAAATGAAAATGTACAAACGATAGGCACATTCACCATTTTCTTCACAGTTGAGAATATTCGATTTTTCTCTGCTTGACTCCTTGATGTCGTTTCGTGGCCTATTTAAAAATAAACTCTGATATGCATTGAATACTCGATTGTTTCCGCGAAACAACCATGTTTACATAACAATTTAAATCGACTGCAAGTGCATTCTGATTGCTTTCTTATGAATTTAATCAAGCCCAAATATCTCAAAGTGTGATCATGATTTGTTGACTCTCAATCGGACTTTGCATATTCTGTAACAACTGGGTATGTACAATAGAACAGTCTCTCTAGACTCACAGCGAATGTGAATCGGAATCACAATGTACATGATGCAAATGCATAATGGTCGTTAATTAATTCGAAAAACATCTTCAATCCCAGCATTCCTCGAACTAATTCCGTTTCAATAAAGTAAAGCTTTGATTCTCTGAGCTGAGAACTTGCTGATTGTTTATCGAATGGGCTAAGTTTTACAGCAGGTCGTTTTAGATGTCATTCAACAGACAATGGGGCGCTTAGAGTATATTGCACTCGCGTGGTATACTAAATTGACATGTAAAATATGCACGCATATGTTTTCTATACGACAGAAATCTTGGCACCGTCTATAATTTAAATAAATGCCTTGAACTCAATGCAGGAGCATGTATTTTCTTGGTCAATTGGAGTCTTTTATCAAATCAATATATGTAAAGGTTAATTAGTGACATCCAGTCTACCAGAACTCTAATGTTCAGTTTCACAGTGCGTATTTGAACTCCTCTCTCGGTTTAAGGTTTAGTTTCCGAAATTTATTCGGTTTCACAGTTTCGTTTGAGCCTTGAAGTTAGTTACATTTGTAGTTTGTAGTTTTCTGCACCTAAGCCATTTTATTTCGCACTCAGTTTGTCTCTTTCTTATTTCATTCTCTATAAAATCTAGTGTTCTATAATTTGTTGAATTAAGATCATTTGCAGTGGATTCATAAACCGCGTCCAGGACAAATGGAAGAATGATGCCTTTGTCTTGCTTGCTTGTGCCAATCGGTGGTAGTACGATTAAGAAATGTCTTCTAAACGGCTAAACTGAAAAGAATTAAGAAAGTTTGTGTCCAAGGAGGAAGACACACCTTCAACGCAGAGAAGGAAATATGCAAACTAACTCGTGTTTATGTCGCTGCAGTCTATTTCATGCCCTTCAGAAGCAGTAACTGCTATAAAGACGGATACACTGCACGCCGCGCCGGTAGAAATTTCAAATGACAGCACAGTCTTTGTCATCTGAAAGAAATTACGTTACGATTGAAATAATATTTTTTTGTATAAAATAGATAAAAAATCATCACCATCATTGACCTGATTTATGTGCCAGCAAATATACGAAATTAAGACCACAAGTGTTCAAATGATTGAATTCGTGATCAGGCAGAATGCATGCCAAGTAAAAGTCTATCGCAGATGACTGATTCAAATTCGAACAGTTCTCACACATTAAATTTTATTTGAAGTCCCATTATGAGATGACACTATTCAAGGAAATCTAATTGTCTTAAGATCGAGCGAACTGAAGCAAGGCACGTGCTTCCGCTGGAATGCGTATAGTGATATAAAAAAAAATAGATATATGTAGTTTTGGCTTCCGTCCCAGTTTGACAACACAAACAGCTGACGATTAGGATCATAGTTTAATAATACTTTATTGTGTCACAAGAATTTGTGTCGTGCTCATTCGATGCTATATTTGATGTAATTTATTTAACTTAAACTGACATTCTATGAAAATAATTATTAGATGAAAACAAAAATTACGTTTAACACGAGACGACTAGTTTGAAGCACACTTTCCCTATTGAAGGTAGGGGTCGAATAATTGTCACCTCCTAATTGAACCTCAAGAATGTGTTGAAACTTGAATCACACGTCTAAGCGATATCGGAATTGCATACGCGAGTTGTACATATGTATGTTAAATTTACTTTCGAAACAACGAAATAAACATACTGTAATTTGAAGATGTACTATAATTCACTAAATTTTAAAGGCTTCTGACGATGCTGTTCCCTGAAGCGCACTGCCATTTTGGCGTCCACACTAAAGGAAGACTTGGTTGTCGCTGTGAGTCATTCGTCATACGGCTCTAGTCGTCTTAGATAACCTGACTTAATGGATGGCGCGTTGGTTGAGTGAGAGTAAAGGGATCCCGGTTCAAATTCCAGCCACCATTTGCCTTTGGGATCACATTAACAGCATTGGCTATCACAAGACTTTGAGTGGTCTAAGTGTGCTGTCACCTATGAAACAAGACTATGAAACCAGACAAAGACCCAATAAATTATTTACCAGGTGTATTTGTTAAATCAAGTGGCGGCTGTGGCGTTATATATCTGTGAGCCGACTCATTCGCGAGTAAACCTTCCGTGTCTAGGCCCCATCTCTTTTAAGTCACCAACAATACTCAAAGTGTAATGATTGTGTTAACAAACTTGGCCGTTCGGAGTGGACCTAAAACAGTAGGTCTCTTTCACTTGTAGGAGAGCAATAGCAAGTGGTTGCTGAGAGGCTAATCCATGACTGTGGTGCCATCTATATTTGTATAGTATTTATTGTAAATCAATTGCCGTTCAGTCAATTGCTGCATCAGGCATTAGTTTCTTTTGTAGATCGGTTGGCGAAGAAGAAGGCCATTCTTAAGAATGGCAGTAGTTTACCGCCAGCGCCGTTTTTGACTTCAGTATTGCCATCCATCCTCTGCCTTTTGTCGCTAATTCGAAAGACATGATTCCAATAATCTATTGTGTGGAACAAATTGTGTGAACACCGCACTTCAACAAACAGTGTTCAAACCCATCTAATCGGATTGTAATTGTTAATTGAGATAAAAGAGTGAAAAAGCTTAATTAATAAATTAAGACAAAACAAATCACTTCTAGCCAATGATTCCGAAGAGATCTCATAATTGAATTGATATCCTCCCCCGACATCCCCAATTCGCTGTCGGCAACCTCTGATTACTCCGACGAAACAGAGTAACAGATGCTTGGAGTGTAGTTCCTTTCTGCGTGTGTGAGCGTTGTTTGTTCAAATTAAGTTCACGAACCCGCATATGCCATCATTGTAATCCAAACATTCCACACCACTCTCGTTTCATTTCCAACTCAATTGGGATATTTTGTACACATTCACACACCTGTCGGACGTGAACAAATTACTACAATCCAAATATTTAACATTGGCGGTGTCCTTACCCAACATCCAGAGACCATGGGATTCTTGACACACAATGACATTTGGGTTGACTTGGACTTGGGCATGGGGGACGCCTCGCTGACTCCCTTGTGCTGTGACGAATGCAATAACCTTTGATATGACGACGATTCCGAAAAAGAAGTGGATACGTTTTTGGTAAAATCAATATTTTCCTAACAAAGTTGGCGTCACTTCACAGCTCGGCGCGCAAGTATTCTGTCGCATCATTAGATTTTATCTCACGTAATGGAGTGACACAAAAAAAATGAGAAACAAATAGCTGACGCTCAGGTTACACACAGCGCGACCCATCAAGCGGAGTCTCCCAGTTGCCTAATGAATCAGATCGATTTGTCATTTCGCGGGCCATGTATTTTTAAAAACTCTCATTCTGTCCGATATGTCCGTTTGACGGATTTCACTTTTGCATGACTTCTGACAATGTCGGGTACGCAATTTAATTTTCTTCTCTTCCGCCGAGACTTATTTTTGGAATCTTTATGGCAAATTTAAATTTTATTGATTTGTGCTTCATGTCGTGCTGTGGAAGCAACGCGACAGAATGTTCTCACAAAAACTTTCCTCGCACCAATTTGAGAACCGCATAGAAGTCTCTTAAGTCAATTAGTGGATGAATATATTTATAAAAAAATAAAATCCCGCTGAAGCCGCATGCGTTTCCGAATCGTTAAAATATCACTCGGTTGAGACAGCAAGTCTCTTTTTGTGACCGCTCAGGCGGGGAATGATGTAATTAGACAAGCAGCTACTTCGGAAACGACCATAATTGATGGCGAAATTTATTTTGTTACAGCTGACAAGCGAAGTCGTTTCGTGCGGAACATTTGCAGTCAGAGTCATTGGAATTTGGTGGAATGTGCATCATGCGCCATAGATGGTGCCACAGTTTGACAATAAATTCAATTTCACTTATGATGGTGTTCGGAATCAGGATCTGTTGGTGTGTAAGTTTTTTTTTATTTAAATCTTAAGCCGAGCGGATCCTACTTGATCCGGACAGATGCTTCTTTGTTTTTGGAGACCTAGTATGTCATACCTGCCTAGTATGACATGTGCATGCCCTCCTTCTAGGTGGCCAGCGACGTTGTGGGTATGTTTGTCGACCCCAATGAACTTTTACCTCGAAGTCGTAGGCTTGATGCCTGGTCTGAGCCAAAAAAGTAATTTTCCCGGCACACCTGACAATGCTCAAAGAGTGCTTCCTGTCTAGAAAAGGTTTCTCAAACATGGCCGTTCGGATTCAGCATAAGACTGTAGGCCCCTTGCACTCATGAGAGAACAATAGCATGCCCAACACGAGAGGTTGCTAGGCCCTAGTCCTCTACGGGCTGTATTGTCACCCATATTTTTAATATTATCTCCCTAAGCGCTCAAGAACTTCTTCGTGCACTTTAACGATTGTCCATGCCTCTAATATTTGTGCTGCTTACCTTCCCTGATTGCCTTGAAATGATACCCGCCCATAGTGACGGATGACGGACGCTGTGCCCGAAACGTCGTTTTTTTTTATATCCTTTCTCTAAAATGGCAGATATTATAGTTTCCTTCCGTTCATTTCCAGATCTATTTTCATCTGTTTTGCCAATCACGTCACTATAATCATCCGCGTGTGCTAACATTTGTATGGACTTCTGGAAGATGGTGCGTTCTCTTCTAGCTACGGCATCACCTTTACAATACTCCACATCTGTTGCATTGTCCTCAGATTTTACCACCCACTCAACCATTCCCAACCAATGCCAACCACGAAACGTATTAAATTCCATTTATTTTCATTTCCATGTCTTTGTGATGTCATGTGAGAATAGAACTTTCCCAGAAACCACACCTCCCTACACGCTTACCATCCGTCCCAAATCAATTTGGTGTGTTTGTATCGTCAACCGCTTCATTAAACTGAGCTCATAACAATGTCGTCACAGTCAAGTTTAATAAATCTCACATGTCTGAATTAATTCATGCACATATCCGCAGAGAGTATTCACCTTGTCATGCACACGTAAATGTGTTTTTTTATCAATCCATCAAAAGGATTTGAGGTGAACCGACTTGGCACGGAACACAAGCCCTCAGTTAAAAGGAGCTAAAAATTACTCAAGGGAATGTCGATACGGGGCGAAACTGAGTCAACCGTAGATAAGTGGTAACTCACGCTGCTTGCCAAAATGGATTTTCAACAAAATAAATGATGGATCTATGAAATGTAAAGTATTGTGTCCTTTCAAATTGAGGATAATGAAGATTGAGCGCTTGCTGGTGTGTGTGCTTATGTGCGAAGTCGATGCGTGAATTACAGTGGATAGTGGATTTAGACATCTGAAATCTGCCGATTGACCAATTTTCTAAAAATAGGTTCTTGGTGTGCTCCTGTGGAGTAGATTGGTTTAATGGTTTAAGGATGAGTGTGTCCTTGGTAGTGTGTTGTGAGAAGTTTTCTATGATTGTGCCTGGGTGCGGGTATCTATTCAAAAGATCTCAACATTGCTATATCTTTGAAGCTGTCTGATCACTGTAGCGTTTTTCAGGCAGACACCATAGCGACTAAAGAGACTAAAGAGACTGGCCAAAAACATCCTTTAATTGCAGGTTGTCTCTTAACGAGATGGCTGAGCATTTTAACATTCACCTCATGTGGGTGACGGGATACTGTGACATACCAGGAAACTGCAAAGCCGATGAACTCAGCAGATGTGGTACAACCTAATGCCTATGAATAGCATGGGTACCACCTTACATGCCGATCGCTGCAACCTACTATTTTTTAAAAATGCACACAATTTAAACCACCAATGACAAATGGCTAGAAGCCACCACCTCTTAAAACAAAAGAAAACTGGCCATCACTTAACCGGAAACGGTCACTCAGTCTACTTAAACTCAGCAAGCACTCATCATCAATCATAAGAGTCATAACCGGCACTGTGCAATTGGCACTCATGCTCGAAGGATAGGTGCCCCATATAATGATTTCTGCAGAAGCTGCATGGGTAAAGAGGAGGAAGAAAACACTTATCACCTACTTTGCTCCTGCAGCGCTCTGGCTAGTCGTAGGTTCCTACACCTAAAGGCCCACTACTTTAACAACAGCGCCAGCATAGAGTAGTTAAATCGCTTACCTACAAGCACCAACTGGTTCCGGTGTTAGGAGAAGTCAATGCGCGTTGTATAACAATGGGTCTACTCTGGCCTAGTGGTGTAGCAGCAGTCAGCTACTATAAGCTAACCTGACCTAGCTTGAGAAGGAGAAAAACACGGAACTTCTAATACAGAAACCTATTTATCGATGCCCCAAGACCTCTTTAATGCAACTGCCATAAACAATAGAAGGCAACCACAGTTCAAACTCAGGGCCTCCGCAGAGTCACTCACTGAGTGCATGTGATCAAGTCTTAAAAAAAAAACATACCCGAATTGTATTGCAATTTAATGCACACTTAAGTATAATTTATCAGCCATGTGAATGGTAGACATTTTTAATGCCATCCTGTCTTCTCCAGCTCAGTTGCTGCCTCCGAAAAAAAGGTGTTTGATATGCTAATTGATTTATTACTCTACCACTTAGTGTTTTCATTCGTTTGGTGCCTTTTTCAAAGCCGTATCACCCCATTCTCGCTGTGCAGCTATTTCGGAAGTATAAATTATACTTGGGCACCATGTGCAGACATAATCGCATCGAGTTTGGTCCCCTCAGTCCATTCAGAGGAAGCGTTTCGTTTATTTATCCCAATCAGATGGTCAAGCGCGTGGGATACATTTAAATGATGCGCAAATCATTTAGTGCAAAATTACGCTCGGATTTGTCATCATATGGTTGCATGTGGTTCTTCGCTGTTTTATCATGTTTACTTTTTTTTGTTATTTCTTGTTATTTCCCATTGGTGATGGAGACGGCATGGAATAGGCATTTGCAAGGCTGGCCTTGACAATTTCCCTTATCCGAGGATAGTTCATTGAAAGGGAAACTTAGGGCTTTTGTTTTATCAGGAATTTCCTTACCATTTTGGTTTTTCGAAAATTAATATAAGTTAGGTCTCACTATTTTTCAGGTTCAATTTACACAATTTTACCACATTAAGTGTTTATTAAATTCTCCCCATTTTAAAATTTCAAACCTTAACCAACTACTACTTCACATTGCTCTTGTTTGTGTTTTCGTGCGGTGTTTTCTAAAATTTGCAATTCTTCAATTTGTCTTTTGCACTTCATTTAAAAATTAAAAATGAGCAATTTGACTAGTAGAGGGTTAAAGGACCCGAATCGGGAGGCAGGATGCAACGGGGATCCCGTATCGATTGATACAGCAGGAATTGCACAAAATCCAAAACTTCATAAAAACTTGGGAGGTGCTTCATAAAAATGAACCAGAATAAAAAGGGTCTCATCACTTTTTGATGTATGACCACTGGTCTACATTAACAATTGTTGCCTCAAACTGCCTCCATTTCAGAACATTCTGGACAACAATTTGCAGAATTTATTGCGATAACCAAATGATTAGGTGTCAGAACCAAGCATGACTAAATTTTTTCACATAAATTATCATTGTGAGAGCCCAAAGAATGTGCCACATCATCTTTCACATGAAGAACCGACAGTTTAATGCGGTTCGTTGAATAAGAATAGTGAAGTCATTCGAAGGATGATGAAATAAATAAGAAATTAAAATGCGTTTATTTAGAACAGTCCAAAAGCAGACATGCGTTGGACTATAGACGAGTTTTCATTTAAAGGCTACTCCGACCACCGAAGTTCTAATTTCAAGCAGGTGTCGAGGGCACAAAATTTGTTGCGATGAAAATTCAACTCGCCACGCTCGTTTCAAAAGGAACACGCGTTAACTCATAACCCAGCCATCTGCTACGAAAAGCGGAGTATAACGCTATCCACACCAGACTGCTCGAAAATACCAAATTGCTTTGTCACGACCGCTGGCAACTTGATGCAAAGACAGATTCATTCAGATTTGATGAATCCGTCAGACAGATTCATTTTTTATGAATTAATTTTAGCATGAGTGAATGGCAACAGGAAAAATGTGTGGAATGCATTAATCGTGTTCAGTAATTGCTGCCCATTTAGGGTATGATTACAAAGCAGTTCAACGTAGTGCATGTGTCGGCGTGAAATATTGCAGTCCAACTAAAGGAGAATAGAGATGGTTGAACATCATAACTACAAACATTTGTGGTGTTCCGTTGCCTTGTGGGTATGTGCGTCGACCCCAACATCGACGTCGTGGGTTGGATTCCTGCTCTGTGCGACAAAAATAATTTTTACGGCACCACCTCTTTCGAGTCACTGACAATGCTCAAAGAGTACTTCTGTCTAGAAAAAGCTTTTCAAACTTGGCCGTTCGGAGTCTGCATAAAACTGTAGGTCCCTTCCACTAGTGAGTGAGATAAGAACGCAAAACACGAGTGGTTGCTGAGAAGCTAGGTCCTGGCCCTCTACGGGCTGTATTATTATTGTATTAACTGCAAACTTTAACTGGGTGTGATGCGAACACACATTACCCTTTGGTTGATTATGACAGAGACTGAGTTGTACTTCTAGACTTCTTATGCGAAGTATATGGACGCGGCCATGTCTGATGTGCCACGTTGTCCACCAGTCTACCTGTTCTTCTCTCTCTTGTTTCTTTTCGTTTACACTTGAGTGTGTTTTGTCTAGGGTTTGCTTTTTTTCTAAGATATCTCAAACAGTGTTACTACAGTGACAGTATTTAGTCAAAGGGACTAACTTTTTTAGCTTGACTGGGGACTCATATTAGGTGGCATAAAGAGGCATTGAACGAGATACACTCACTGTGTACATTTAAAATTTGACAGTTTTATCAAAAACCTATGTTCGGATCATTCATATTCTATACAACTTACTTATGGGACTCATAAATAATTTAGATCATTAATTCAAGTTGCAAAGTAGATCCATTTCGAGTAGGTTGCTTTCTAATATAGCAATGTAACACGATAAGCGTGCGGAATCACCCTAGACTCGTGCTCAAGTGAGCTTACCCACTTCGCAATTTTTAAAGTTATTCCTTTTGCCCGGTAGCCAATACAGGCGTGTTTAACTATTTTGTTAACTGATCCAGAGAAAAACGACAGTTTTCTACCAAATCATGTCAATGGTAAAGGGTCAGGTGGATGTGGTCAATTCAGTCCATAATCAGGCCAAAGGAGATGGTTCGATTGTCAAATCTTATATCCCGCTTGACCTGGTTTGTTTACCAGGATGTGGAAAATGTGATGACTCCTAGGAAGTGTCATCCTTCTATTTTTATAACAGGCTTCATAAAAATCACTAGCTAATCTCTTTGTACAGTCGTCTGTTGCATATGTACAGTAGAACCAAAGTTTAAAAGCTTGCTCGCCAAATGCTGTTGACATATACTTGCTGCCATATGGGTATGCACATCACCTTAATTTATTTTTCGACTTTGAGTAGTTAACCGCAAAGTCTCTTGCATTTTAATCACAATCACGAAATCGACAACAGATCATAGAAAGCGTTTGATTATTTATTTATTTTATTTCTTCAAATTGTACCGACTTGCTCGTTATAAAAGGTAAGCCTCGACATTAAGAGCCATCATAATCCATCGATAAACGAACTTAAAAAATGTTATAGGTAATAAACCATATTTGTTTTTCTTTGAAATAGTCGAAATAGTGATTATTTTAAGCACCTCTTTTTAATTTTTACTGTCAACGTGCACTCGTACATTTTTCTGTACTTAGCTACCTGCTCGGTGTGAAGGTGTGCCTGACGGGCGGTACGTGACCATGATTTCCTACCTCTTTCATCTTCCGCTTTCACTTGCAATTCAATTGCATATTTTTAATTGGTTTTCTTTTGCCATTTAAATGTGATGTAAGACCAAGAAAGAACTAACATAAGAAATAAATGGTGGTAAAAAATAAACAGACTTAATTGTGACAACCAAGGAATCATCCTAGAAAACGTTCTGTTACTGTATGTATATTCCTAAAAAAGCCGCCAACGAAAGTTCAAGCTGCGTCTGAAGTACATAGGTTAACATATTCATCGCACCATTCATGTCCTCCAAGTTCTCCACAACATTGATTAACCATTGAAGTGACCTTCACAACTCAATCCACCGGTCACCCTTCGCCCAATAAGAAGAACCTATTTACGCTCATATAGTCATAAAATCAAATCTCGGTCATTTCGGTGCGTCTCAAGTTCTTGTCTGTCATAATCCCCAAATACGACACCCATTCGGAGAATCAAACCTCAAAAATGTGACCCGGACCCACACACTTGCGAATAAATGTCAAATCGATTACCGAATACTAATGCAGAAAGAAGAGTAACCGGCAGCGTCTTATCTTATCAAAGGACAATTGAGCAACAACAACACAGAAAGTGACTCTTTTTTACTTCCTTGTTATCGATGATAACAGGAACGTGGCCACCTCATTCGGAGCTGCTCATGAATAGTTCCATATGTCCGACGTCAGTGTGTGAACGCACTTAACCCTGGGCGGAAGGGACACGGGAAGTGCGTATGCGTATTCAACCAAAATTGCCTTCGAGTGGAAATGCCGGCAAGTGGCCCAGGCTCTGATCGTATTTACATAGCTCAGAGAATAATTTGCTTTGTTGCCATAGTGTCGCGTACTTATGCGACAGCAGTTTGAGATTTCCAGAGGAAGCTCCTTGAAGTAGTCACGATTTACATTTTATTTATCCGGGATTGCGCTGAGAATCGGGGAAATGCTGCGGAATGTGTGGCATGCCCGGGATGTTTTGAGTGTGTCCTTGAGGGGGACTTGGATATTTTCAATGAAAACATTCCTCACGCCCTCAGGATTGCGTTCGATTACATTACTTGTGTTGCTCTGACGTTTGCTACATATGTGTATACCCATGAGGGTGTCCTAACGTTTTCGTTGGAGAATTATGAAATGCTTATGGCTTTGGAACAACTTTCTTCACTCAATATGGGGTATACAAACGAAGTGATGTACCAAAGAACCAAGCCATGTGCATAAAGAACGATTTGGATATAATTAAAATAAATATGGACCCGCAATCTTATTTGTTGGGTCCATTTACTTATTTAAAGCTCATATTCAAATGTCCTTTTCTTATGTACGGCGCAGTCTGCAGAAGGCGAATCGTTCCTCAAGGTTTTGACACAATCTTCTTTTTCAAATTAGAGTCACGTTGGCATTGGTTTCTACACTTGATGCAGACATAGCAGACTGATTGTTTCAGTCTGTCAATTCTTCGAGGGTAGTGATGGAATAAGTTGTGATTTTAAACTGGAAATTAAAAAAAATAATATTCTTCACTCCGTTTATGGAAACCGACGGATTGATTGCGGAGGAAAATGTACGCATGCGCATCTTTGTCTATTATAGAAAACGCAATCCAGAAAGTGAACGGATGTGGGTGAAGTAGTACCAAAAAATGTTATTATAGAAAACGCAAATCATCCGCGCTTCATAGATTTTGTGATGATTTCAATCTTAAACAAATGAGTTGCGGCTTTCGGGGAAAATATGAGTTGTTGCAACGATAGTAAATTGTAGAACAAGAAACAAATTAAAATGATTGTACATTTTTCACACAAATATAATTTACTTCTCATTTTATAACGAATGTCTTGGGAATCATTTTTGATGTTGATGTTGATTCTCGAAGAAAGAAAAGCACACCGATTTTATTGAACACAAATAGGTATTTTATTTTAAGGAAAGATGCCGCATAGCGATTCAAGAATAATGAATGAGAATGACAGAAGAATCAAAAACTTATAAAAAACAGAACCAAGTTCAACGTGTACAGTAAATCATTTTTAAATGTGTAGGCATTGCTATATTCAACACCCCCTCTCAATGTTATACATTTAAAAATAATATCTTAAATTAATATCTAACAGACATATATATTACAAAGGTATTTAGTCTAGTGCATCTCCTACACCACATTGATTAAGAAACTTTGTAATTATCTCCTTAGATAACGATTTCGTTAACATGTCTGCTGGTTGATTACATGTACTGATATAATTAACACAAATTTTGTTATTTTTAATTAAATCCTTAACAAAATGGTATCTGATATCTACATGTTTTAAACGTTTTACAGATTCTGTGCTGGCATTTATAATTGCTGACTGATTATCACAAAACAAATTTACTGGACATGTCTTTTGGTAGTCAAAATCACATAACAAATTTACAAGCCAACATGCTTCACTAGCAGCCATACTCATTGAAATATATTCGGCTTCTGTCGAGGATAGACTTACAGATGATTGTTTCTTTGAGCACCATACAATTAAGCAATTTGCAAAAGTAAATAAATAACCTGAAGTTGACTTTCTATCTCTTTGATCTCCTCCCCAGTCAGCGTCGCAGAAACCTTCCAGCATTTGATCATTACATTTATAAAATTTGCATGAACTATCATCTGTTGTCATGATGTAACCTTTATCTGTGACGCGATTGACTGAGAACAGATTAGTTTTTAATTCTGGAACGTACAAAACATTGTCTATGACTGTATCAATCCATTCGGTCCCGTTTGATACTTGAACCTCTATCTGTCCGCAACCTGTGACACTTATAACTGCACCATTTCCGACTATCACTGATTTTTGCAAATTGTTTGAAAGTGTTGCAAACAATGCTCGATCTCGACACATGTGTTCACTGGCACCGGAGTCCACCAACCACTTTGAAGTATGCAATTCAGTGTTCGATACTATGAATGCATTGCTTCTAGTTTTATTTTCAGTCCTACTATCTTTTTGTTTTCTAAACCTGCACTGTGCCTTATAGTGTCCAGACTTTCCACAGTAGAAACATTTATCTTTATTATTTGAGTTTTCGTCTCTAGGTTTACTGCTATTGCAATCACTTTGATAATGTCCGCTTTTACCACACTTAAAGCATTTTATGGATTTTTTATTTCTTACAATGAACGCAGATGAGGACGTATTTTGCTGAGACTCCTCGTTCTTTCCTTTGACCCTCTCTTCTTCAATTAATAGTCTGGCTACTAAGTTGTCAATGGTTTGCTTATCGTCAGGTGCCGATTCCCAGGCCGAAACAAAATGCTTGTATTCATCAGGTAAAGACATTAGTACTTTTGTAATTACAAACCTGTCAGAGACTTCTTCGCCCATCTGTTTTAACTGATTTTGCATTTCTTGAATCTTCGATAAGAAAACAGACATATCTACACCTTTCTCATATTTGTATTGAAAGAATCGTTGCTGTATTATATGCACACTAGTCTCAGTCTTCTGCTCATATACACTTTGAAGTTTTCTCCACATTTCAGCAGAACTCGTGCATGTGATGATGTGCAACATGGCCTCTTGTGTCATTCGTGTAACTAGCAGCGTCTGCGCCTTGGCATCTTTAACTTCCCATGCAGGTACTTCAGCGACATCTTTGGGCTTCACACACTTTCCTTCCACAATATCCAGCCAGCCGCTTCCTCTCAACAGCACCGTGGTTTGAAATTTCCAGATATTCCAATTTCTTGAACCCTCTAGCCTGATAACGTCAGCACCATATTTATTAGGTTCCATTTTCCTTCTTGACAACGCAGAACACGTTTTTCTTCTAAAACGAGATAACCTTACTTTATTTGTTTGCCAATAAATCACTAATAATATCCTGGAGTATCTTTCACTTCTGCTGAATTTTGTGTCTGGGCCCATAACCTGATGTTGATGTTGATTCTCGAAGAAAGAAAAGCACACTTATAAAAAACAGAACCAAGTTCAACGTGTACAGTAAATCATTTTTAAATGTGTAGGCATTGCTATATTCAACAATTTTCTTGCTCTTCTGAATACGAAATGAATATGAAATGCAACTATGGAATCCATCAAAAATGCCTTACTAAGCACTGTCAATTTTTCATGGCACCACCTCTTCCGAGTCGTTGACAATGCTCAAAAAAGGTTCTCAAACATTGCCGTTCGGAGTCGGCATAAGACTGTAGGTCCTTTCCACTCCTGAGAGAACAATAGCAGGCACAACACGAGGGGCTGCTGGACCTTCTACGAGCTGTAGTACCACCAATATTTTTTATCATTATACGATACTACGATACAATTCTGATTATTTACAGACCTGCCTCGCGAATATGAAGTTATACCTTATACTACCCTAAGCACCATACAGAAGGCGATCGGACTGTCACATTAAAAATATAAGAAGCAACACTTGTGTGCACGCACACCACTTAATTCACATATGCCACAATTTCATGACGTTGAATGAGTGAGTGAGACCAAATGAGCAGTTTGGAACGTAATCGCAGTTTGGAACCCAAGTGCAGTTTAGATCGCAATCACAGTTTAATTCGTAGTTGAGAACAGGCTGCCAATACGAAAAAAATCACAGTTAATCATTTTTTGCTCAACACAAATGGAGATTGCAGTCAGGCTTAGCCACGTGCTGGTACACCTGAATCTATGTATGAATGGAGAAATTGTCTTGAACGTGAATGAATTGTTTTTCTCTGTTTGAGTGTAAAAGAGTCTACATAAAGACGATCCGCAAACTCTTCAGACTCTGAAAATGAATATTCGTCATGTTACCATCCAATATGATTCAAAAAGTCACCGAAATACGTCTTATTAAATCAATGAATGTAAGAACCTCATGTCTGGGAACTCATCCCCAGGTGGTCTGTATTATGTTCTCTCCTTTCGCTACAAATTAATTATGCCTTAGAATACAATAAGCACACAAAAAATAAGCAACAATTCATATAATCAATAAATGTAGTCCTCGCTTTTCATGAATATCTTACCAGAAATATTATCCACTTCCCTATTGAATAAGAAATTCACTTACCACACACTTGACGAGCCCTTTCCACTTGCCCGTGCAACCAGGAACCCAACTCAACTCAGAAGTCAATTATAATGAAAGCAAAATATAAAAACAAAGCATCGTCATGTTAGGCACGATATTGGTTTCTGTCTACACAACATATTCTCAAAAGATTAATTTCCCTTACGAGAGTAAACAAAAAAAATCCAAAACAATTATCCAACTCGATTGGTATAAATCACACTCATCGGTTATTCACTGCGTCGACACTCACGCATCAGACGACAGAAATGTCGTCAACAATGGCCCGATCTCAGTTCAGAGTTCGTGTGAATTTTGGTCTGGATAAGCAGGTGCTTTGACACGACCGAACATCACCAAGGCACGGGCACGCCTGATCGAGGACCAAGTGAGGTAGACGAGACGAGAAGAACTCCCTCCCTTATCCGAGGGGACAGAATTCAGCGGACAAGTGCAAGTTTGGTGCTTCACGTGATTGTGTTGGTTGTGCTCTTGTTAGAAGTGGTTAACAACAGTAATCGAACGATAAGTATATTATGTCTTGTTTTTTATTTTTGCTTTTGTTGTGACTATTGCTCAATGAAATGATGGATAAGGTTTGGTGGTACGTTGTAGTAAAACGCAAATGAAGGGCGACACCCGTTGCGCAAAACGTCCCTCAAATAATGACACGTAATTTGTAGGGGGTGGATGAGTGGACACACATTTATGAGAAATTTTGATGATTCAGCGCAAATTTTAAACGTGTCTGTGTCTGGGGTACATGCATGGGGACGTAATTGGAAAATGAGAAATAATTTGCGACTCCTTAACGACTTTCTCGTGGTTCATGCACACGAATGGACACTCTATTGAGTTTTAGCAAATGAAAGTATTTCTAATGGTGCACGATGGTACCGAAGGAAAGGCGTGGCAACTAGCAAACGAGCCACTAGCAACAGTGCTTGTTTTATTGCAAAATATTGGTTATTGAGATCGATTTCCCAAAAGACTGACCTTCCTTGGGTAACTTTTGGGAATTATCATGCAATTATTCTGTTTAATTAAGCTCCAAAAGACTTCAAATGCACACGTGAATATTGTCCCGGATGACTTGTGAGCAATTTAAAGGGTGACAACATAGCAATGATAGGCTCGTCAATTGTCATGTTTCAGGAGATGACAATACATAATCTTTTGACTACATTTAATTATTATTAATTTTGCTAAAAAAATTCAATACAATTTCCTTAAACATATTTCTATTCATTTGAAGATCGACTTCATGATAAATTAAGTTAAATAATAATGAACAACGGGTTATGGGTTCGTTTAAACCATAATTCGTTCTATGATATGGAAAACATAAGAGAACATTCTTATTTCTTAGGCATCTCTCTGGGACATAAAGAGGCATGAGAAGTAGTAAATCCGGGGATTTAATCCTACCATTGAGTATGTCCTTTATGAAAAGAACGCTATGAGTTTGTCTTCGACTTTCTAGAGTTTTTAGATCAATTAACGCACATCTAGACCTATAGTTAGGTAAATCTTCGGACCATCTCAGTTTCCTTAATGCAAATCGCGTGAATCTTTTTTGAATGTTTTCAATCCTGTTGGAAGAATTATGATAATAGGGAAACCAAATAACGCTGCAGTATTCCAGGATGGGGATTACTAATGAAAAATAAAGGGTTTTTAGAGTATAAACATCATTAAATGCTACCGTATTCCTTTTCAAAAAGCCTAGCAAGGAATTTGATTTAGATATTATATAATCCAAATGTGCTGAGAAAGACAGCTTTGAATCGAAAATAACACCAAGATCTTTAATTTCACTTGGAAATATTTAACTCCAGATGATTGTACATGCACCATTCAAAAAATGATTTTATGTCTTTTTGAAAATTTAAGCAATCCGTAATTGTAGAAATTTGTGAAAATATTTTCATATCATCTGCGAACATTAGACAATTAGAAAATTGTAAGAAGTACGGGATGTCATTTACAAAAAGATTGAAAAGCAGAGGCCCCAAATGACTACCTTGAGGTAGACCCGACAGAACTTCTATAAAGAAGGATTGTGCGCCTCCAATTTTGACAATCTGATGACGATTAGACAAATAAGATTTTAACCATTCAAGAAATTTAATTTTAAACCCCATTTTTCTCAGCTTTTCAACTAAAAGTCTATGGTGAACTCTATCGAAAGCTTTAACGAAATCTGTATACAGAACATCAACTTGCATTCTATTTTCTAAAGTAGAAATACAAAAATTAGTGAAAAGACATAAATTCGTTGCAGTGGAGCGACCATTAATAAATCCATGCTGTCTTGAAGTTAAAATTTCTTTCGTCGCAAAATTGAGTCTATCAAAAACTAACTTTTCAAATAGTTTAGGAATTGCTGAAAGTTTACAGATAGGCCTGTAATTTTTAATTAAATGCTTGAGACCACTTTTATAAATTGGAGTAATGGATGATATTTTCCACTCCTCAAGAAAGACGCCACTAAGAAGTGATTCATTGAAAATTATTGTTAATGCTTTAGAAAGCGAATCAGCGCACTTTGATAATAAAAGAGGTGATATCGAATCAACCCCTGGCTTAATATTTGAATCAAGCTGAGTTAACCCATTATAGACTTCTTGATCCGAAAGAGAAAATATGTCGAAGTCTATTACCGAAGTAAGACCAGGATACAGGTTTTCCGTATTCGGTATAATGTCAGCATTATAGTTTGACTGAAAGAATTTTGCAAAAAGGTTGCATGTAGATTCGGTATCGCAAGCACTTTCACCATCGAGCTCCATAGAATTTGGAAAAACCGAGCTATTACGTTTTAAATTTACGAAAACCCAAAAGGATCTAGAATTGTGTTTAATATTCCTTTCAACAGTATTTATATATTTAGAGTAAAGAAATCTGCTTAAAAAATCAAATTCTTTTCGTAATTGAATAAAGCGGTTCCTGTCTTCGGATGTGCCAGACTTTTTACATTTCATTAAAGCTTTGTTTTTGACATTTTCCAAATTCTTAAGCCTCTTCTTATACCAAGGA
Source organism: Eristalis arbustorum (assembly GCA_916610145.1). Classification (NCBI taxonomy): domain Eukaryota; kingdom Metazoa; phylum Arthropoda; class Insecta; order Diptera; family Syrphidae; genus Eristalis; species Eristalis arbustorum. The sequence goes on along the minus strand of OU744320.1, from coordinate 26,063,769 downwards.
AATTTATAGAATGTTCTCTTTCGTGCTACTGGAACGAATTGTTTAACTCCATTATATAAAATTGTTTTGAAATTGGTGTACATTTGATCCAAAGATTTGAAAGTATTAAAGCCGTGAAGTCGGTCTTCATCATTGCTTCAGTGTTGTTGCAGTGCATGTGTTGTTCGAACCTTAAACCACCAACTAGACAGGTATTGGTGTGAAATGATTATAACATAGCCGCCGTAAAGAAAAGGCGACGGGAAAGCTTTGATACCACTCGTCACTATGACCAATTCAAGTTTTAAGTCTACGCTATCAAGCCAAACAATTTGAACGAACATTCTCGCCGGTGAAGGTGTAAAAAAGCCGCATTCCGACCAAATCCTCAAAAAATTTACCGACCGCTTGAAGCATTGCCCATGGTGTGTTATTTGGTTATTTTATTTAATGTCCTTTTCCTGACGTCATCTTTACTCAATCATTCATCGCTCATTGAGCCATGCTGCGAGATTGTGAACGTTCGGCTCATGTCGAATTCTGATATTATACCAACCACTAAAAAACTTTCATAAACTCCAATATTTTCTCTAGCTGTCCTCAGCAGAACTTCAAACTTCCACGCCGTAATAAATAGCCCAGTCTGTATACACGATTAGGCAAGGTATTCGAATAACATTGCCACTTTATGTAACATCCACCAGAAAAGCAGTTGAATTGTTTTCCAAACCTAGACAAATCACTTATATCATCAACACGTGCCGGCCATTTGTCAATATCCAACCGCATCCGCCAGTGGTGTGGTGAAACGTTCACCTTTATTGAACAACCCGACATGTAATGAAGTCGGCAGGTTCAGTGACCAGCCGCAGGACAATTGAGACACTTTGAAATAATTCGAGCAATCAAGATGAAGCGATGACCAGATTTTGTGAATTTATTTCGGTTGGACAATTAAATCCGATTCAGTCGTCTCATTGATGTCATCAATCTCAGTGTGGTGGGAAATTGTCTTCACCAGAAATTGTCTTGTCGGTGCTTAGTCCTCACTCAGATGGCTGGGTTCGATGAACTTTGTATTTGTGATTCATCTTGATTGTCCTTGCGAAATTACAAAATAAATCGGATTAAATGGGATTACTGCAGTTGCGGAGGGTAACTATTGATGGAACTGTTGGCAGCAGGGACACCGTGGTGGTTAAGTAAGGTGGGCTGCCTGGTTCGATCTCATCTCATCCCATTTATCGATGACAATGCATAGAGGGTAGAACTGTCAATGAAAGCATCGTAGGTTCCCCCCAATCGTCAGAGAACGATACGAGATGATGTAGAAGTTGATTTTGGATTGTAACACCACTGTGTGTTCTGTGTTCTGTATCCGTTTTCATTGATATCCTGGTCAGCGCCCATTAAATTCTGTCAACGACCGGACGCTTAACAATTGAATCTCCTGTCAAAACCAAATTTGTTGCCAAACAGATGATATCTGCATTGATTTCCTCGTTAGCTATGCCTTCCTTTCAGCCCACATTTCGTGCGAAAGACAAATGTATCTTTGCTGTTCGAATTCCGGTGTATGTCAATGTCAAGATGAAATTGTATTAACTTCCTTACTTACCCTAACGTGACAGTGATGGCGTTGGTAATTAAATGCTGTTCGACATTAGCGCTGGAATACGAAAGCATCCAAGGTAGGCCTAATGAAATTGTGGCTCTGCAATTTTGCGACGCCAGCTCGTGAATTGGGCGTACATTTCCTGAAAGTCGACCTTGGTGTGCAGCAGCAGAGCTCCTTTATGGCATGACAGTTAATAAAATTAAGAAAATATCCACGTACACTTCCCACCCGACATAATAGGAGCATTAATTTGAAGGTGAAACTGTACCGACGACGGTGATGTTTCTTTTTCCTTTGCCGATTCTCCGAAATCGATTTGAATGTCTGAATGAATTCTTAGCTGTGGAAAATTCGATTGACTTTAAGAGATATTTTCGATGCTCTGTGTACTCGTAATAGCATCAATACACGTCAAGGCAACCTCATTATGTTAAATTCTTCAAGAAAAGTAATGGTTTTCTTTGATTTATCTATTTAATCTAAAAATAGTCATAAGGAGATGGCGAGACAAATTTTATTTAGACACCGGGTGGCTTTTATTTCTTAACCTCGATCCAAACAGACAAATGCAGGAGCACAAGATTAAGGATCTCAACAAACGAAGAGGACGATTTCATGATCATCATGAGCGACTATGTGGATTTCCACTTTAGCTAAGCAAGATCTTACTTACTTATCAGGCCGGCGACCCACAAAAGTACCGACCCTGACTCTGATCATTTGTTGCCTTCTATCGGTCACAGTCCTGTCACATCAAGCCCAAGCTCTCTTACATTCGCGATCACTTGGTCTCTATACTGGAGGTTCGGATTCAAGAGACCCTCTTTGTTTGAGCGTTGCGCTCGATGTGGCCGAGCCAGTGTAGTCGAAGGATTCTTGCCTTCCGGACTACATCCACATCCTTGTACAGCTCGCAGGGTTCGCGGTTGTGTCTTGTCCTACATTCGCCTTCCTCGGTCCTCGTTTACCCTTAGACCAGGTCATTTCTCCTGTTCCTCAATTTCCGTGAAGGCTTCCACTAAGGCGGACCGAACGATAATGTCGATGTCGTCAACGTATCCCATGAGCTGAACTAACTTGTAGAAAATAGTGCCTTTCGTGTCAACAGCTGCCCGCGACACTTTCGTCTCCTTGTTCAGAGGAACAGTTCCTTGCGATTGCTATCGTATGCTGCTTTAATATCGAGATGCTGCTTAAAAAGAGATGGTGAGCATCGATTTGAAAATCGGTGGTTTTCTCCAGGATTTGCCTTAGTGTGAAGATTTGGTTTGTAGTCGATTTGCCGGGCTGGAGGCCGAACTGGTACGTGGCGAGTAGTGTGGTGCAAAACGGCTTTAGCCATTCACACTGTACGCTGGATAGGATCTTGTAGGCGACGTTCAGCAGGGATATACCTCTATAGTTCTTGCAGGAGGGCTATTTGAAGTCGCCGCTTTATGCACAAGCCTCAGATATTCGCAGTCTTTAGGCAGAATATTCGCCAGTAATCCAAACAGTTATCTCCAGAAGTCTTCGGAAAAGTCAAGGAATACGCTATGAAATAGGTCACAAATATGCATGAACACTTGTGACGGTCACTTGGCGGATACCATCATTCCCACTTAACAGAAAAAGTAGCAAAAGTCCAAATAAGTAGGTTCAAAATTAATTCAGACCCAAAATCGGGTAAACAATTTTGTAATTGTAACAGGCTTGTTTTTGTAAGTTTGACGAGAAAGGTTTGAGCAGCTTTCCATCACAATGCTGCTCCGTTTGTGTAGGATGACGATGGAGAATGCACGCTGCTCCATCAAGGTAAAGACTTAACCGAGAACTTTGATGTCAAGAAAGGATTCATACAAGACGACGCGCTGTCATGCGACTTTTTCAACATCGTTCTTGAAAGAATTCTTCAAAACTCGAACGCCAACACCGGAACAATCTTTCAGAAGTCTGTAAAACTACTCATGTATGTACATCCGAAACGTGGATAAACCAATCGGGTAATTAAAATATTCATTTTGCCTGCGACTGGTCAAGCTGGCATGTTCCCTCTTCATTAATCACTTAAAATGCTCGAATGTGCACTCATTAAAGTCCATGTGTCGAAATCCACATATATATCTCTCGATATCTGCTCTGGGATAAAAACAAATGAATTCCCGACGTAATCAAAATTTTACGATTGTGCAAGAACACATTCCTGGTGTTCGTTTGATATGGCATGCGTCGAGATAATGCCACCAAAACGAAATCGTAAACAGAACTTAAAAATAAATGTAGGCGCTATTTAATAATGCCAAGATTCGTATTGGAAACGAAGTCTAATCATATTTTATCAAAATCTTTAATGTTCCAGGTCCACGCTGTTTTTTCCTTAAAGACACTTAATTAAATAATAGGTTGTAACTTATATTTTTATTGATCGAATGTATGGTCTTTTAAGTGACTGCCGCTAGACGTGGCGTTTATGCGAGAACTCTCAAGCACATTTCTCATAACAATTTCGGACGCGTATGGTGTTGTTTAGGTAAATTCAATTTGAACGCAGCCATTTAACCTGAAGCTTGTGGGCTTAATCTTTCTGCAAGTACCCACTCTTCATTATCCACTTTCCTTATCGTTGAAAATTGTGACATTGTTCGAAAGGGAAAAGACTTTTTCAAAATGTTTGATGTAATAAGCACCTTCAGAGCCCAAAAAACCTTCTAACACATCCTTATAGTGGCCACCTTCAAATTGTACATCATTGTCTCAGAGTACCCCTTGGGAATTGATGACGAATCGGTTCAGATGGAGTCTCTTCGCGGGGTTTAATCAAATTGAAGAATTAAGGTGATCTGGCCAGCGAAATGAGTCTACGGATTCAAGAGAGCTTGGACAACTTAACACCAAACGGAGTTCGACTGCAGTCTATGAAACAATGCATCAGAGAAGGTCCCACCTAAGCGCAGTCAAGTGGAGAAGAACCTCAGCCAACTGGAGGCAGCTAGCGAAGGAGTTTCGTTTTGTTAATTGGAGCATAGGTCCACCCCTCTGAATTAAATGTTTTGCTCAATTCGCACTGATACTGAACGTCAAACTTCTTCTTCTTTGATTGGCGCTACAGTCAGTGATGGACTTGGACTCAACCAACAAGCCTACCCACCAGCAATATCTTTCACCAGTTGCGCACAGGAGGTTTTCTGAGGTCCTTTGCTACTTGTTTCAATGACGTGCTCTGTTGCGTTGTCCGAATTTCTCGGAATCGAAGACTCTTCAGTCGGGAGCGGATGAACTCTCTAAGTGACTCTCTTAAGCAGATAGACGCTAGCACGTGTAGTTCGTGGTTGAATCTTCTCCTCAAGCAACAGGACCAAGGATCGCACGCAGAACCTTTCTCCCAATACGGCCAAGAACTTCTTCACCCGCTTTCAATAGCGTCCATGTCTCTATGTCTCCATGTCTCCACGTAAAACGCCAACTAACAAATCAAACCGAAAACGTGACTAAACAGCACCAACATGGATCAAATAAAGTACCATGCGTATCAATGTCTATTATCTATGCCACCCGCCAGCATTTCAAGGAACCATAAACAAAACAACACAAACGCTGTAAGCACAATTCAGCTGTGGTTACATAAGACAAATTCTGATCTCGTTAAAGAGACTACCGAATTAACAAGGACAAGTGTAATTTCACCGAACACTGCGCCTAAGGCTGATCATAAACTTGTCCAAATTGGCGAAAAGAAATGTTAATCTAGCTCAAAGCAAACTCACTTCACGAAGTTCCGTGCCATCGCTCAAGAGTACACGATATAAAGTGGGTTTACGTGTCTTTTTATTATTATTTCTTGCAATCCAATTTCCACTCTTCAAACTCCACTCTTCTCATTCGCGCCCACACACACACACACACGCCATTACCTCGTCGCAAAGTTAATCTTGTCACCCGTCTGAATGAGGGGGTGGATGTTCGGTCTCGTAGGTCCACATTAATGGATTTCTAAAACGTTGTCACGTAAAGGTCACTATGTCGTCCACAGCTTGCCTGCATTCGATTGCCCCTACGCAGCCAGTCCAATCGCCTTGAGGGAGTGTCAGTCGTCAGTTCTTCCATGTGATTAATTTAATTCACTTTGTCTTGTCCATCATTGCATTAGCTGTCTGGTGCATCATCATAAGACCTGTCACATCGAACCGTGTCCTGTGGCATTGCATGTCGAAATTGGTTAAATGCGTCACGGGAAAATTACACAAATGCGGTCGTCTTCGGGCACGATAGCAATGTTTCATATTGCCTTATCCCGACGTAGACCTCGCACCTTGTCGCTTGATAAATGGCCAATGCAAAGACACCGTCTTCCACCTTCTCCTCTGATATTAATAATGAATAGACGGAAAGATAAGACCTTCATTGTCGCCCCGTGTAATGCCTCTTCATGATGGGACATAAACTTCCATAAGGGCATAGACGATCACTCCTCACAGTTGACCTCATTTAAAGCGAAATTTATTGCCCCCGCCAGTGGCATGTGAGACGTTCTCCTGTGAACTGACGGTGAAGAGGGACTGATGGCAAGTGTCCGTCTCTCTCCCTTTTGCGCATCAATTAAAAGTAAATTCGCGTCGCCGGGAACTCGTTTCACAAAATTAATGAAGTGCAAAACGAACGCTACAGGATCATATGGATTTCAGGCTCAACTCAGGGGGAAATTTCCATTCAAGTCATTTGTGAGTTCTCTCTTTCGCCACCAATTTAATGGGATTATTGTGAATTAGAACGAACGCGGCATGGGTGGGAGTCTAAGTCGAACGTCAAGCTGTGTTCCGCTGAAAAGTGGAAATGTCTTCATTCAAACAAACTAATCTCGACGAGAAATGGATTCCTTTTATTTCTCCCTTGAACTGGTAACATGTAGCATCATCAAATCCTTGTGGCACATAAAAGTCTCATCAAATGACAAATCGTTAGTTCGGGTAATTGAACCATGTGCCATCAATCAGGCGCAGGGAAGTAACTTCATGCGATGGCTTTTTACTCGCTCAAGCGGGTTCTCTACCGAAGCTCTCTCCAGATGTTCTCAAACTAAATGACCGCGATTATCTGCGAATTATAGCCGATAACAGTGGAATCGATTGATTTCAGTGTCAACACCGTCACGTGGTGGCTGTCAAAGTGGCTATTCTGTTTACGAAAGCAATGACTTTCAATGTGCTAATTAAATTAAAACCGAAGGTAGCTGCATTGTGTTAAATGCTTTTAAATCGTCAATAGCTTTTGAAATCATCACAATCGAATCGTTTACGATGATGTTGGGAGGGCACTGAACATATGTTTTCATTTGCCTCTACCTCCATGTTTCTGGTTGTTGAATGAAGTTGAAGTTACAGGTAGTATTTTACATACAATCGGTATGAGCCAGTCACATCACGGGTTGCAACGATGGGAGATTAAGCAGCCTCTTATTATTAGATAGGAGACTTATTGCTTGTAGCGCAGAGAAAAAGACAACTTTCACGGTTGCGATGGTGCATGATTAACTCAAACATCTAGTGAGTCGAACCTGAAGAGAGGTGAAGAATTTTAGACTTGGTTCGACTCTGTGTGAAATGACACGAATAGAAAAAGCACCAATTAGAAAATAAAATACATACATATATTCTATTTTCCCCTTTCCATAATTGAAAACTGTCGCCAAACCTTTGACCGCAAAAGAAAAATGTCGACATTCAAAGAAGACATTTGAATGTGGGTTAGAATGTCGACGACTTGATTGATTCCTTTAGGGGAACTATGAGCGATGTGTTGTTAACACATGTTAACAGCAACTGTCGGCTTTTTGGAATCTTTTAAGAGTAGCGACATTTTTATAAGTCGACATTTTGATATTCGATTCCACCATTTGAAAAACTGTTAATCGTATCCAACCCGAAATAGGCTATATAGTAAGTTACAACAACAGGCAATTTAACTAAGAAATGAAATAAGACAAAACCCTCACCCTCATTGTCGTTCAAGTGGCGACCTAGGCTGGCTTCGCAGGAACGGGTTCTTTGTCTTTGTTTGGATAAAATTGGCCTTAAGTGGTTGAATCGTTTTCGGACTGCTGGCTTTATTTTAAAATATAAAAAAACGTTAGTTGCTCTACACTCTATACGATATGAAATGTTCTTCTGTTTGTAGACCTTCACCTCCAAGTTGTTGCACCGACCCTTATAAATTATGGAACCTATTGCAGTTAGTAGTGGCCCGTGGCGTTGTTGGTACATATAAGCATCGTCTCTAATGCGCTTCTACCTTGACGTCGAAGGTTCGATGCCTGGTCTGAGCGAAAAACAAACAATTTTTACGGCCCCACTTCATTCGAGTCGAATCTAGGTAAAGCTTCTCAAGCTTGACCGTTCGTAGTCGGCATAAAACTTCCTGTCACTCGTAAGAGGACACTGGCACGCGCAACAGGAGTGGTTGCTGAGAAGCTAGGCCTTCTACGGACTGCAGCGCCACACATAGTATATATATTGGAGTTATAAGCTAATGAATGGTGAGACTTGGCCCCCACCGTGTCTACCCACGTACCAAACCTGATCCAACCCGTGGCAAGCTGAATGTAGCTTCAGGCATTTCCCATGCAACGCAATTAACAACTGAAAATATAAAAGAACTATAAACTAAGCAGTTAATTAAATGAAATAAAATGTTGAAAATCGCGTCAACAATTTAACCAAATTAAAGCAACGTCACGCGACAAAAGTGGCTAAAAAATTAATCCTTTTAACCATTTGCAAAAAAGGCTTATGTACTTCATTTTACGTCGCAAGCATGGGACGCAGCAGATGAAAGATCGATTGTAGAAGTGAAGAATTACTCTTTATTCGTACCCATTGCAACCAAAACCAGAAAATCCGCATGTCTTGCACAAAAAAACTATCCATCAATCAAATGCCACATCAAACATTCTTCACATTCCGCCTCAATTGACATGAAATGTGTACTCACATCGTGTGAGAATAAAACAAACGTTTCTTCAGTTCAGCCTTTATAAACACGTGTATCAAAGTTCCAGGCACAACCCGGTCAGAGAAAATAAGCCACAACCTTGAAAAACCACGTGCATCGGACAATCACTGTCCGGAGGACGTATGAACGCGCCCCCAGCTTAACAACTTCAATTTCCCCTGAAAAAAGACCAGTAATGAATGACCTTTTTCCAATTACTTAAAACCACACCATTAGCACGCAACAATAATTCGGAGAAATAATCGTTCGTGCAGTGCCAAGGATTTCGAAAACTTCAAAACAAAAAAACTATGCCGTCGCCAGGGACGTCTTCGGACTTTCATCCCCAATCGCGTGGCTTAACACATTAATTGTAAATGCTGAGCAATAGCTGCGTCTAGACCACGGCTCAATTCTAACCGGAAATGAGAAATGTTGGTAAGCTCTTTGTAGTAGCAATCAATCACCAAGTGAACCTGTTGTAGTGCCATTGTGACTTTTGAGGGAAATGTTGGGGACCTTCAACAGTACCTGCTACAGAACAAGAACCTTGAATAATAAAAAAGTGCAGCAAAATGTCAAGGAGGCAACAAAGCAAAAAACATTGTATCGACACTTGTGTAAAAATGTTTGTGAAATGTTCGCCGTAAGTACGAATCTTATTAGTTTGGGAAGTGACAGATGCCATGTGGCTCGTGCCGGATTGTGTTTCAATCTGTTGAACAAGGGGTGTGCAAAATTTTAAGTTTCAAGGATTACGTTTATTTGATTGCAGGAAAGCCAGTTGCAGGGTCAGAAACTTCTGCAGAGTTTTTTTTATTGTCTGAAAACGAACGGCTGATGAATGAAAAACTAGTGCTGCGCTTGTCGTTGTAGACCTACAGTTTTTTGTCGCCTTATTGGCTGGATTGTATACCCTCTGGACATTGTAATTTCCGAGCTATTGTTCTCTGACGAGTGGAGTATGCCGACGAGGAACGACGAAGTTTTCCCAGCTTTTTCTGGATAGGTGTACTCTGTGATCATTGTCAGTGAATGTCAACTACGATAGTTGTTCGTGTCTGCAATTGAACTCAGACGCCTAGTGTCGGAGTCGATGCATCCACCGACTGCGTTATTTCTTCTTTGTGTGAAGATAAAAGGCAAGCCATTAGAGAAATAGCCGTTGATCGTTATTGTTGTCTTTGGCTTTCATCTTTAAGCAAAAACAATAAGAGTCGAACTGTCTTGAGAATTCCTCAAAAAAATCTTTATTAATTCATGCCTACGAATTTCTGCGAGTAATCTTAGTTTACATTCACTGGCGTAGAAACGACAGGCTTATGTTTATGCACCATCATCATCTATTGCCACTTTTAACCCCTCCCAATAGGCAAACCAAACTGATACTTCATTCGTATTAAAATTGATTGGGTTTGTTTAGAAATCCTTCGAATGCTTCCGAACAACAAGCAAATTTGTTTGTTTTCCTTGAAAGCACTCCCCCACCAGTTATGAGAACAATTTCAAACAATCACTGGCAAATTAAATCAACAATAGCACTCGAGCAAGGAAGCGAGACGTTCTGCCCACATTCCACCATAGGATGCGTGACTCAAGAAACAATTACCACAAAACAATTAAATAGCAAATTTCCCCTTGCATCCAGTCAGTTGACTTACCGCTACGCGACGGTGCCCCTATGTCCGGGGTATCGTGTGGCAACAGTGTCCTTAAATTATGTATTTTCGAATTGCTTTGAAAATCACTTTTGACATTAATTTAGATGGATTCCGTCCATACTTAGCTGAGGTACGAGTATTTTCATAAGTGGCAAAGGTAAATGACACTTAACTTAGCAATTCGCTCAGATTTTGAGTAAACACCTGGATGAATGAAACGAAATTGATTGAGGGTGACACGTGGTAGATGCCTCTAAAATGGGATTTGAAGATTAGTCAGCTGTGAGTTTTATTAAAAGGAACATCATTTCGCTTTTAAATATTTGCATAATTTATGAAATAAATCTTATGATTTATGGAATGGATTTGAGGGATAGATTGGAAAGACAGACATTGCATAATATGTCGAAAGGTGACAAGTCTTGTTTGCTTGAAGGTATTACTGTTTCTTCGCTCTTGGTTAGCGATAATATTACTAAGCTCGAAGAAGCGTGATATGCAAACAATCAGGGACGCTAACGATCCTCGATCCTAAGGACGGCATTTGAAAAAGAACATGATCATGCCACCAAATGTTGCATTGCTTTCAGATGGGACTTAAATAAGTTAAGCGATCTTGGGAGGAATGGCGGATACACTTCCAGTTCAAACGAGTTCGGAGTAAGTTCACTCTTAAGTGTTTTTAGTAAAATACACACAATTTCTACATTTACTTCTTGACATGTGCACTCGCCGCGAAAAGCACATGCTATTATTATCTGATTAATATCTGATTTTTAATGGAGGAACCGTGGGGGTAGTTACTTTGTATGTTTGTTGGCCTCACTCCGACCGCCAATATATTTCTATGATAATACAAATATCTACAAATTAAAACGATAGTAACCTAAGAATTGCAAGTTGATTTATTTTTCCTTCTCCCATCGAGTGTAAGTGGAGGTATGTATGCAAATTTAGCTTCTCTTTGATGAAATCTACATATGCACATCATTTCTGATTCGAATCCCAAATGGCATACGAGTTAAGAATCCATAAACAACAAATAGCTTCGCACCTACATCACAAGAATCGTCTACTTTCTAATTCAGATTGATGTATTTTTATTTTTAAGAACTCAATGAGAATTCAAAAAGGATCAATGAACTCTTAAGAGAGAAAGAGAAATTTCGTTAGCAGAACTATGCTTCGTCGCCTGGTTTTAAGATGTAGCTTGTTACTTATTCATGCAGCAATCAAATCAAAAAAGTCTGCCTGTAGATCTCTTTTTTGAGAGAAGTCCCTCAGCTCCGCTTGACTAGATATATATACAAATCTTGAACTTTGTTAATCAAATTTCTTTTTGCACTAACTTACTTCTTTAAAGCTAAATTCGGTTACCGTCAACTGCAGGAATTATTTTCACCAAAGTGCACTTTCCGATACAGGAAATATAAAAAATTGTTGGAGAACCTGCCACTGACGTATCCATGAACACACTGCCACCCCATCCCGGAGCCTTTCGCACACCCATCGTTACCTTATCAAGTGCGGATATATTTTTGCGCTTCCTTGTTCCCTCTTATGATATGGCAAACATCCAATTTCTCTCCTCTGCCATCGCCAGAGCAAACAAAAAGAAGAATTCCCAAACTCAAAAGGATTCTTTACGATGTCAAAAGATGAAACACACCCCTTCGGTGATAACATTTGTCCTTAAATCATAAATCACATTCTCGCTATCAACTTTCAACTCGTGGCCGCAGAGCCGAGCACACATATATTCTCGCACAAACGTCCTTGGAGACGGCCACCGGATAAAGTAATGAGATACGAACGAGAAGCAATGAAGAGCCACATAGAAGAACAGACCACTTAACTGGGTTCGCAGACAGCGAAAAATGAATGAAAGTCAAAACCGCGTTAATTTATTCTCACAGAGGGACGCATCCTGAGGATTCTCTTCACACTTTAAGGTACAGCCGGGCGATGTGAAATAAATGCAAATGCAAATGGCAACTGGGATGAGCTTTTTACACTTATTTTTATTCAATCTCTCACCCCATTGAGTAATTAGTGGGATGTGCGTTCCCTGCCAACAGCTTTTGTTAGCAACTTTTGTTCGGTATCTGTTTACATTCTTTGTGGAGGGGGTATGCAAACAACATTTTTTTTACACTCTGAAGTGACACTTATTAATGTTCGTGACGACCTCAGTTCTAATTGAAAAGCGAATTCCCTTAAACCGAGCGATGAATGAGGTTTAATTGACCAAAGATAATTTGAATTTTAAAGACTTGAAGAATTCTAGTTTGTTATTGTTCATATTAGCGTCACATAATTTCAAGGGTCGGTGATGTATTTGTGGTGATTCGTGGCGGGTATGTGAGTTGACCCCAACCTCGACGTTATTGTGGTCTGTGCGACAAAAACGATTTGCACACCTCCTTCGAGTCACTGACTGCTGACAACGATAGTTGTCTTGACTCCTGGTATGTCAAAGGCCCGGACCTATGGGGACTTAATAAAAATATAAGTATAAGTGTGATAATTACTCACAAATTAGTTTGGGGACCATTATTGTACTTCCTTGTTAAGTTCCATTAATTTTTGCTTGCTGAAGAAGCTTGTAAGTGCCAGTTGATGGTTTTACTTTGAATCATGGCTATGCTTCCGGCAGCTTTTCCTTGAGTGACGACATGAGCTTAAGTTAAGTTAGTAATGGGTGAGCCTTACTGAGCGGCTAACACGATTACGTTCCTTAAGCATGCAGCGCGCACCATGCACCGTGTAATCATGAGAATTTTTGTGGTAATTATTTCTATTCCACTTTTGCAAAAGGAAAATCTGATCCGTGCATAGACTGTAATTCTAATTGATTACCACATTTCCTGTGTAAATGGTACTTGTCAAGTGACATCCACACTACAGTGGATTATGCCAGTGAGTCGAAGTATATTAGTCTTGAAACTAGTGAAACTATCACAAAGCGTCCAAACTATGAGACAAACATAAACATCATTTGTAAAAAATATGTTTGTTCTTATATCATTCTCTTATAATAGAAATATGGTATTGTTGGATAGTATTCCGCAGCAGCACCTTTCTTTCAACTACCTGAATAATGAAGCCCCTTATTGAATGAAAAAATGTCTCTGCAAAAGCATCTGAATGTACATAAATTGAAAATAAGAATGGGAAGAACGTGAAAAATTAGTATAATAGAATGAGATGCATTTATTTAAAGGATTACCATCTATCCACAAAGGATATTGAATGCAAAAAAAAGAAACTATTGTGAAACGTTACCTCCCTTAGGGAGCTCTTGGGAGTCCGCGATGTACACTGGTCTAGACCATTTCATAAGCGTTCAACACATTTCCTCACTGCCAGTACAGTGTTTAAATATTCTTTAAAATGATGATAGTCTCCGTAATGATGTTTTTATATCCAAGTACAGCGAGATTGCGATCTTCTCTGCCAAACCCACTCTACCCTTCTGGGGTCGGGAAGGTTACCTTGACTGGTCTCAACGTGCTTGTCGTATTTCACAAAATATCCGCGGAAGTTTAGTTTGGGCATCGCACCGGATCCCAGAGTATGGTGAAAGAGTTAAAACCAATTAATTGAGTCTTTTACATTACAAATCTTTTCGGTTTCGTGAGTTCATTTTCCCAATCAACAAAACGTTCCTTTACTCACACCGATTTTTCAATCCACGTGTGACTTGAATGAACTTTATCGTACTCATTATCTGAAAAAAAGCTGAGAGATTTAACAAATCACATCAAGATAAGAATCAATAGCTTCGAAGAACATGGCTGATGTGCACAGCGATTAATTACAAGTGAAATAGAACGAAACCATTCAGAATCGAATTTCATCGCCATGGCAAACTTGTCCAAATAACTGTGTGGACATATGTACTTCTGCCATTTCTCAGATGAGTGCTTCTGGAATTGACTGATCCAATAGCCAATCTGTCCGTTTGACACAATCGCCGTTAACATGATGAAGCGGAGATTGAGCACTGAAAGCGAATTTTTCACACGAAACCAACGATGAAAATGAAACGTCTTCCCTTTTGATTGCATACGATGAAAAAAAAACTGTTTCCTTTGTGGGATATCACACACTTGTGCGCCTTTATGTTCTTGGGTGTGATCATTTATTATGCCCTGTGCAGGATAACGGAAGATGTAATGTGTAATAAGTCATCTTCTTGTGCCGTCACATCCGAGACGGGATTATTTTCGCTGCAAAATTGTTCGAATTACTTGGTGATATGCTGGCGAAAAAGATTGCTTTAAGAAATAACTGGACAATAAAAATGATTTAAGACGTCAGCGTGAGCTTAAATATTTAATTTTCAATTGTTGACTCTGGAGACACTGTGATTTCTTGTTAATATTGAATTGAATTGGCTTTTTTTATGAAAGCCATCACATGGTAAAGAAATAATCAGAAGATTTACTTCTTGAGGCCTGTCCAAATAATCCCAAATCGACGGAGCTGAGAAACAATCACAATCGCGGTCTGAGAAATTTGGCATGAGATCTCCTAAGGCTTCGAGCGTGTACCACATTATCTGTAGATTTTAGAAAGAGAGGCTGGTTGGACTGCTGCAATACTAGCTCTGCACCTGCTGTAGAGATTGCCGCTTAGTCGCTTAGACACTACCATCATAAGAGCACATCCTTTATGAATTGATAGACTAGGTTTAAACTGTCTAGAAGAAACCCTCTCAATCTTCCATATTCAAAGTCGGTAAAGAATAATACGTCCACACTCGTGAGGAAGCAATAGCACGCACAACTTTTAAGATCAATTAGGGGTGGTAGCTCCTATGTTGGGCCATGATGGACTAACTAATCGAATGTCCAAGTGTGGGACAACGCAGAGGTATAACAATTAACGAGTTTAGCTGTCCCATCATATTTATAGAATTAGTACTCAAATTCCAGATTTCCAACCACGCCCCAATATTATCGATACACGTGCGAAGTGGTCTGGAAAGGTGTCACGTTCACACACTCTTCCTTGTTTTATTGTAACGCAACTCCGTCTCTAGTATCCACTTAATTCCTGAATACATTTATTTAATACATCACCAGAATGAGTGCAATCATTCGCAAGTCCTCACAGCAAGACATCGGCTTTTAATTTTTCAATAGGATCACGAAGTTGACCCTAATTCCAAGAAAAGAAACAGCACAAAAAATTCCACATAAAAAAAACTACTCCGATTCAAAATTGCTCTTCTCAACCGCCCTCACATGTGTACATCGGCAGTATATACATAGGACACCCAAAAGTCCCCAAAAACAAATGAACATTGTCGTACAGAAGTGTGAGTACAAGACGTTTGAATATGAAAATGTTACGTATACGCCATCATACGAGACTCTTATTTTTATTCCATACATTTCGGATTTTATTGACTTTCGCTTGTAGCTCCACCACCACCAGAGATATGTATAGTAAACATACAAAATTATGGAAGCAAATCGTTCAAAAAAGGGTCTGATGACGTCAGTGACGTCACTGAATGGATTTTAGAGATTTTGTCTGTTTATTGATCATTAAAAACGATTTGATTACAACCGGACGCAGGTAAAGCGGAGGCATAAATTCTTCAAAAATGGTCCCGGCTTGAGGGAAGTTATCATTCAAGAGTCGACTTCGGATGGATGACATTAAACGTTTACGGGATTGGAAAATCCCAAATGACTTGGCATCCATAATGGATGCAAACAAAATAAAGAATAATAACGTTGTGTGGGCTTTCGGTTAAATGAAAATGAAAAAAAAACGCAATCAACCTCAGAAATTATTTTTGCTTGCCATTATATTAAGAATTCGTCATTAGAATTGCGTGGACGTGGCAATTATCCCTCATTGGTAATGGATTTCTATAGACTGTCACTGTCTCTATCACAGTCACATGACTTATTCCTTTAAATTCTGAGAAACATTGAGCGGTTTTTATGATGCAGCTTTATGGCTGACAGCTTAAAACTCTACAAAACAGAATATGAAAAAACATACGCGTTGGCTTTATTTCTTTAAAAATAGCATCGTCAAAATAAGACTGAGATTGAAAATAGGATGGAATTCGAAATACATTTCCTTGGAGGGACTCTGGTAGAAAACCTCGTATTTTTGTTGGAGATTTGTTAGTGACCAACCAATTATATTCCAACAACATTTTGTTTTAAATCATCCGAATCAATTCAAGCTACAATTCTTCGTCCTCCTTTTTTTTCGTCCTAACTGATGTCGTTGTGAGTACGAACACGAAACATGACAGACTTGGCTAATGTCTTTGAACGTGCTCGTGGCCAGCACCCGATACGTGTGACTGCTTGAAGCAAAACCAGCTAGACAGCCATTTAAATGTTATGCTCAGAGTATGAAACTATGGACGTAGCTTTAAATTAAAGTCAAAATTGTTGCTTTATTTAGATTTATTCTGCAATAGCTTTATTTGGTCGCAACATGTATCGAACTAGTTGTTGGATAGACAAATGATGAAACAATCATGTCCTTAGATATCGTCTTCAATCAGCAACCTAACACCATACTCCTACACTTATAAAACCTTTCGATTCGACAACAGAATGCGGTAAAATCAAAAACTTCAAAAAGGAATGAGTCACCTGCTCATATTCCTCTCTCGCGAAAAGCAGCACTTTAATGAAGGTCAAATGTATAAATTTCCAAACTGGGTCATTCATTTTTCTGGTTGAATAACCAACGCACTGTCTTGTGACATAATCTTCTACAACCGGCGAATCAATAATAAATTAATTTGTTGCGACCGTTCTTGGATAGCAAAACTAAATCAACCAGAAAATAATACAGTCCCAAGTTGTGAATGGCCACCACAGGAAATAAAATAGAGAAGCGAATAAAAAATTAAAAAAACAAACATCGTGAATCCCATCAACCCAGCTGCAAAACTCTCGATTCATAAGCCATAAGCCATATGCCATATGCCATAAGCAGCATAATGTTTGAGGAAGGTGATATATTTGAAATATTTAACCGCGATTTTTTTCCGTCTATTCTGGCTTTCATACAGACGGATTTAACCCCTTTCTACTCATTGATTTAAGCTGAAACTCAACCTTATTTGTGAACCAAATAAACATAAGCAAAGATACAAATCTCCAAGAAATACCTCTTTCATTAGCCTTTCTTGTCTTTTCATTTTGATGAAATACAATCGACGAGGAGCGCATATCAATTAAAATGTTGCTGACTTCTGTCGATCTCAAAAGGGTAGTCCAAAGGTCCTATACCTTAATGTTGCTTTGTTGAATTCATGTACGGGGAACAAACTATTAGGCTATATCCTATTTACCAAGTCTCATGCACATCCCAACAGACAGCACAAAGTCTGAAATCGGTCAAGTGTCCACCTCTCACTCATCGGACGAAGACTGTGAAGAGAATTTTCACCAAATACTGCTGTTTAAATAACATATTCTAAGAATTCGAACGTAGCTCCGTCAACTGTCCTCCAATAAATTCCCGTTAACCACTGTCAAACGTCATCCGCAGCAAAATGGCGCCCAGACAAAAAACCAGCACTCTGTGTAAGAAAACTTGTGTCACCAGGATTATTGCCTAATCTTCAAAACTTTCTCCATATATAGCCTCCTTCCCACCCAAAACGTTAAGAAAACAATCCATTTACTCAGTGAATTACCCTTGAATCCGTCCAAATCGATGGCCAGCAATTACCTCTAATCCCATCTGACAGCAAGCGCCACATCTAAAAAGTTCTCAAAGAAAAGATTGCCCTCTCTCACTCACTCCTCGACCTGTTTCCGAACTCCTGCTATCACATTGTCACGAAATCCACAAAAGAATATTATTCCAGCTTTAGCCTGTTCTCCCCGCCGGCACAGTCAAGTTTCCCTTCTCCACCGAAATTATCCTTGAAAGTGCTTCACCCTTTTCTTTATGAGAACTAATGAACAAAGGCATTACGTTCTATGCGAATATCCAGCTACACAAAGTCATTAGGGTGGATATACGTATTACTTACCTCAGAGTAATTGAGTGTGCCATTGAAAGTGTGAAGGGTACACCGGTCAAATGTACAAACTCATAAAAATCAAGACGAGGCTAGCTGAGCCACCCATTAAGCCAGTGAATGTGGCGAATGCGATATTTAGCGCTAACCATAAACTATTCGCTTATTTACAATCCCACACAAACACACTCCTTAACGGTATTTAAGGATACACAATAAATACGAATGCGTCTCATGTTTAGGCGAAATAAAATAATTTCAAGTATCAGTTTTGGCGAGCAGTTTTAAGTGAATGACAAACTAATTCTCTGTGAACTTGCACATTATCCTAAATCACAGTTAAAGTATCCTGTCGGAAGGGACTCGAGAAGGATAATTACGAAATTGGACACCAAATTTGGCGGTCGTGCTTTCAGAACAGACCAAAACCGAAACACGCGAATCCAACCGAGAGGGCTCCGACAATACTTACGACCACGACGAAACGACAGACACATGATAGGACTTATAGTACGGCTGTAATTGTATCCTTTCACGCGTCATTAGGGATAATAAAATGTCTGTATATTCCTGTGATGGGCAAAATTTACATTTCCAAGTCATTTCATTGACTGTGCGGTCGAGAGCGAGAGTAGGTTACACCAGTTGCTTTTTGGGGTCAATGGGAAATTGTTTTACAGCTTCCGTTTCAACGGTTTTTTGCGGCATTTCTCCGACCGGAAATGATAGTCAAAAGCTCGAAAATAGAACAAACGAGTGAACGCGGAATATCATTATCCTTTGACACTCAATACGCTTTTAAGAGGGCTTCCTTGAGCACGAGTATCAAATATTAGACCTACTTAGGATCATTATTGTAATTTATTTTCCACGAATCCATCGTGTTCGTGCTCCTGAATAGGATCTCTTGATGGGTGCCTTGTTGGAAGTTCATTATAAATTCCAGAAAAAACTCTTTCAGACGGAGAGAGTCAAGGAGAGCAGAGTGAAAACTTAAATAAGAACACATCTGTGGCGCAAAGTCATACATCGTGCAGCTGTTATTAAAAACAGTTCATTATAGTTTTCCTTTGTGCAACTCTGCAAAGCGATGGCTAATTCCCTCTGACATGTGTGGGTGGAAGTGATGTAAGCAGTTTTTATGGTTGGGATAGTGTACAATGCAATCGAGGTTTGCATGTGAGGCCAACACGCCAGAGGATTAAGGGATAAAATTAATTCCGCAGCAAACGGCAAGCGTGGATGTTTCACTTCAATGAGTTCTATTCTGTCACGAATGCAGTCTAGAAAAAGTTTGACATGATGAGGAAATCAGAAAGCGTCTGTGTGCTGGGACAAAGAAAAATAACAGCTTCCGCCATGGACTTAAGTAATTAGGGACTGTGAAGCAAGAGATTGTTTCTTGTGCGAATTTAATAGAAATGGACTTGACTTTTTGCTTCAGGACACCCCGAAATCGTTAGCTTGTAGTGGCAGCATGATGAATTGAAACGAAAAGTCTCCCAGACCAAAGTGGATAATGGGAGATATGTGGTTGTGAAAGTAAATTAAAAAGAATGCTCACAGTGATTATACAGATTTAGATCAGTATAAGTTTCGAAACGTTTCCAAAATTTCACTCTACATATTCAGTCTGGGATGACAGTTGCGATTGAAACATGTCAAGCGCCGCCCATGAATTTGATTTCATTGCGTGATTTGTATATATTTAATTTTTCAGTCACACAACATTATTCTCTGTCCATCTTTTCAATGGCAAGCACGAAAATATTCCAATCAACTTGACACTGAAAGAGCGACGGCATTTATTCAGCACCCCATTGAGCTTCATGGTTCAACAGCCCTTCCCACTCTACACTTACGCACACACTTTGGTTCCTATCTTGATGCACCGTACCCGAATTCAAGCAACGTGTGCCAAATACGTACCCTTCCCCACCCAAAAACAGAGGGAAACTGAACCGCCCACGTATCCAAATGGTCGTGTACCGTGTGAAGTGAGTGATACGGTTTAACACTCACCCGCACTGTCATTGCCAACGTTGTCATCATTCAATTATATTTTTATGGTCATTTACTAATAAAAAAAGAAACCTCCACTGACTGTGCTATTCAAATGTGGTCCCAGCATGGGCGCACCGAACGCACACCGAATTCGTACGTGCCGCAGAAAGGTATGTGCGGCCCGCTCTGGAGACACACTCTTTGGTCTGTTCGCATTCGGACGGTTACATAATTGCATTGAACGAGAGGAAATACAATTTAAAATTCATATTTGAACTGACCCTCTGATACAATGGCATTGTTGGACAGCACCGCCGCCATGGGTGAGGGTGAGCATACCTCGGGCATAGCCTAATCGATAAATCTGAATTCAAACTTGCAAGTCGATTTTTGTGTGAATTCGACATAGAGATAGCGCTTCATGTGTGCTAACAAATGTTTCCGGAATAACGTTAAGCATATGAAATGATTATGATTTTTTTCTAAATATAGTATCGTCTATGCCAAGGCGATTCGGCAAGAGTTCATGTGCTGTATTAACATGTGCGCACGTGATTATAGCCAGCTACGCTATAAAAGGCAGGTTCGATATAATTTGTCCTAGTAATGTCAACAGCGTGACCTTACTGTGTGTGTTGTCGGTGTGGCGATGATGGTTTGGTGGACATTCAATCAATACACTGGCCACTGCCATCAGATCGGTACTCTTAACACACGCCACTCGACGCACGTTGAACAAGTGAATTCTAGCAAAAGGTCAACGTCAAGAGAGGTGGAGGGATAAAACGTTCATCGGAATGATAACTAGGAACGGATTTTATAACCAGTTGTTGATTAGGCGGTAATGGGCACATAGAAAGGTAGGCACGTGATTGAATGGAATTTCGTGGAAGGGAAACAATTTGATTGGATCATTCAACAAGAGGTGTCACTTTGATTCGATTGGTTTTACGAACACTTTAAGTTCCAATAATAAAACGGGCCAGAGGTAGCCTGCGCTTAATATCTGCAAAGAAAGTTCTGTCGTTAGACGGAATATAGGTCCGTTTCCTCATTGGAGTGATCATAGCACTCCGTGCGATAGGAACACTACTCCGGAAATGGAACCAGAACGAGGAAGAAACTGAGACGATTAAACATCTGTTTTGCCACTGCCGCACGCTACAAAATCGCCGCCGGGCTTCGTTGGGCCATCGATTCTTCACTGAGAGTTCAGAGGTAGCGAATGCAAATATGATCAGTGAGTGAAAGGTTAGAAGAATTGTTTCAGAATTTTGAATCAAGGGACTCCCAATGGACACTACCCATTCCAATCTAAAGAAGAATATGTGACAAATGCTACCCTCGGCTCTGTCTGCAAGTTGTCACTTTCTTATCAATTTTTTCGGTATTGTCACGTTCATAAATTTCCTTTGATGTGCAGCAAGCATTTTTTTACCAAAAGAACCAAAATCCCAATCTCTAGGAAAACATGGAGATCAAGAGGGGTCTATAAGTAAAATTGAAGAATGCAGAATAGAAACCGCTCTGATATAGATAGAGTCTTGGCTGCAAGCACTGGGCACTTGTCCATAGGCATACAGGCTGCTACACTCGGTATACCGTTTTACCCACACTGTCATACCTGCATCGACGCCCACTCAGAGAAAAGTCTGTCTCACGGAAACATCCACACAAAAATATATCGAGTTCGTGCAGCCCATCCTTAGTAAACTATCCGAGATCAGTAACCAAAGTGTCTCACATAATTAAATTCCTAAACTCCACAGACAGGATTTATATAAAAGTTCTCTTGTAAGTCTCTATAAGTTCTCTTGTGAACCTCCACAACAATCCCTTTGACTTGACAGCACGACAAATTTACAAAAAAAAATGCACATGAGCGAATGTGAGTCTGATATCCGTCTGTCAACAGACCAGATTTACAATGCAACACTATGTCGCGTAACTTTATTTAGTGTCAAATGGGATTGTTCGAATCAACCGCATATTGTCAGAGCCTTTTCCGAAATTGAATTTTCCTGCCATCACGTCTCGATGTGTATCCAATTATGACTGAATAAGACTAATTAAATGTACATTCAAATAACACCCCATTTTCTTTCTCTCTCATTTTTTCCAGACACACAACACAAGGCCATCAAAAAACCCCACAAAAGCGTCCCCCACAATCATGCGCGGCCTGGGGAGAACTTAAACAAGAGGACAATTCAGGCAAACACCATTTCAAATTGAAATTATCGAATGGATGCATACGTTTGCGGCAACCACGGTTTAATTTACATTCCGACGATGTCCAGCATCCACACCGTCACTGCTCAGCTGTGCATATACGAAAATTCATTATTGCGTCCCATGCGGAAATTACTCGTCAATTATCCGGCAAAGAATTATACATGAAAAAAACAATCTCTACAAGTGCACTTGAATCTCTCACTGGCATTCTCTCGCAGAGGACCACCACATCGACTGCATCCAGTTGGAGGATACTCCCACGGACACGACAAGCGGGTGCGATAAAGTGTTTGCCCACTCAACAGGAAGTCCTCAAAGGATAATTGAATTATATCGAACCAACCGAAGGAAGAGTTCAAAAGCGAAACGAAACATATTTTATCTTTGCTCACACCGCAGACCTTAAGTGCCAAGTGCCGCAGTGTCGAAATGTCCGAGTTTCGATTCTTTTTCTTCACCGACGATCACGTTTACCATTCGGATAATCCCATCGCCCTGCCCATTTCACGGTTTCAGCCAACCAGCCGGCTCGCCACCGCCAGCCTTGACGACGAGGAGGTCTCCACGGAACTTAACATTCCGTATGCGGTGTTCGAAATCCTTGTGGCTGTGTTCGCAATTGTCGGCAACCTTATGGTAATTATCGTATTTCATCGCGACCGAAAGTTGCGTAGACGGACAAACTATTATATCGTATCGCTGGCAATGGCAGACTTTTTGGTCGGATTACTAGGCGTTCCGTTTGCTGTGCTGGCCTCGGTGGGGCTCCCGAGGAATTTGCATGCCTGCTTATTTACCGTGTCGCTTCTGGTCGTCTTGTGCACGATATCGATATTCTGCCTAGTCGCTGTATCCGTGGACCGATACTGGGCGATACTCTACCCCATGGCGTATTCCAGAAATGTGCGGACCAAGACAGCTATTGGTGAGTATTTGTTTGTTTTTATTCCGGTTCGACAATGAAAGGGCTTTGAGGAATTTCTATACGTCCTTCTGACGCTGCGGGAGAACAATAAGCCTCGTTCGCGTGGGCGGCTGTGAACGCGAACAATACAGATTTTGTGTCTACTTTTTGCGCGTTTTCTATTCGTTTTGCATGGATGTACAAAGCGCCTTTATTTTCACGCCAAGGTTTTTTTTTCCGGCAAAAATATTTGCTTTCAGGAAGAGTGTTGAAGTGGCAAAAAGTGCAGCGGCTTTGAATGGACATTATTTGACTGTCTAATAACAGGGGACGTAGCACTTTCTGTGTTCCGCTTTTTGTTTGATTCCAAGGCCTGTGTGCAAGCAGTGCGCTTCAGCACCTGATTCATTTTTCATTTTGATTTTGATTAGGCTATTAAATAGAGTTGCATTTTTCCACTGCAACAATTATTTTTTTTCGATCTGTGGCGACAGGCAACCGGTATTTTTTTCCGGATAGACCGGTAGACAGAATATGGAAGGACATGCATTTTGGTATCATTCAGCCATTTAGTTAGGTATATGGATAAGTGGCAAGTGGCCTGCCAGCGGAATAGCCAACGCACTTAGACCATTCTGATCCCCGCAGTCAGACTACTACCACTGATCTACAACGCCATGAAAAAAAAACGACAAGTGGTGACTTAATCGAATTTGAAAACCGGATAGAGCTTATTTATTTTGCTTTTCAACCGGCCTCTCTATCCAAGAGCAGGCACTAAACCATATATGTTATAATATGACTAGGTAGGTAGGAAGTAAATGACTTAGGCCAAGGTAGGCCCGTTGTACTGCCACGTGGGCTTACAAAAAAGAGGGTTT
Source organism: Eristalis arbustorum (assembly GCA_916610145.1). Lineage (NCBI taxonomy): Eukaryota > Metazoa > Arthropoda > Insecta > Diptera > Syrphidae > Eristalis > Eristalis arbustorum. Next base: position 26,039,504 of record OU744320.1, on the reverse strand, counting down.
TAGGTGAAGTATATACACATCCACATCCTCATCATTCATTAACATTTAGAAAATAGTCCTATTCTTTTCGCTATATTTGCTTGGTCAATTGGCAAGTATTGTCTGTATTGCATCTGGCATTGACTTTTAGTTTGCTTTGATTATTGTTTCGTAACATGAAGAAAGCTGAGGGAGTACCTATGTTACCGAAGGTTCTGTCATCTGACAGTGTAATGGCGATTTTGTTAGCTTCGCTGTTTCCCATAAGATCTCCATGGCCTTGTACCCAACACAGGCGAATTTGAAACTCTTCGGATATTTCATTAAGAGATGTGTATAATTGTTTTTTTAGTTTGTAGCTGCGGCGGATGTAACGTTCCACCTCAGCCAGCACAGGACTTTGTTGATCGCCATTGAAAAACACTGCAGTGATTAAGAAGATGAATTGATTTCTCTCCGTCTTCCGTTTTAGATATGTCTGTGCAGAAATGTATGGATTTACCAAATGGTATATTACCTCCATACCACTGGCCTCAGATGGATTGATTTTCTCTGAGAATAATACAGTTGAGATGTATGTAAAGAGTATTCCTGTCCAGAAAAACCCGTCTTAAATGTTGCTGTTAAAGTGCGTGAGGAAGGAAAATATTGTTCTTACTTATTAACCAAGAGCTCTAAATGAGCTGGCCACTTTTAGCGCGGAATCCGTAGAGGCTTTACTAGGATCCACACCCCAGTACATAGTTGAATCTCCTCCAAGATCACCAACGCAAGCAGAAGTAAAGTTCACATGCGGAATTTTTCTCTTGAAGCGACCAAGGATCCCCGTCCGCTTTTAAGATTACCCATGTCGCCGAGCCATAGAACAGGAGTGAGATGAGTAGTGTCTTACATAAAATCCACGTGATCATTCGAGAAACGACCTGACTTGCCTCTTGAGCCAATACGTTTGATCTCGATACTGACTTTATTTTCTGCCAAACCGAGGCAGACGTAGTCGCGAAGTCCGTAACTCCAAAACGTCGACGTTCGTTCACGGCCAGACATTGATATCAAATGTCTAGTTGATGACCCGCTGTGTTCTGTCAATCAAGTGAATGTCTTCCGCATATGGTAACAATTGCACGGACTTCTTGAAGTCCACTTGGCTTCACTTCATGTAAAATTGTGTTATGGTGCTTTGTATTCAAATAACTAACAAACTATTTGTATTAAGTTGTTCATGTTAATTTCAACCGTAAAACGAATTGTTACGTTATCAATAAATTTTCTTTTGCAATCACCCAGGTGGCAACGATGTTATTGGGCACACGAATGATGTCATTTATACCAGAAGACCAAAGAAATCAATTCGATATCTCCGCCTCGAATGATCTACCCCCCGAAGTTCATAAGCACTATGACCTATTAACGCATTAAGAAAGGTTGGCTGAATTTTTGCCTGTTCAAAAATACTGGCGACACAACCTGCTGTACCAGAAGGTTTATTCACCCATCTATTGACAGGTGGATTCACCACTCAATAACTATTCCTTACCAATCACCTTGAATTCGAAATTCAACTCAGCGCCACAAGTTTCCTACAAAATGTCTGCCAACATTCGATACGCACGAGACTCCCAGTTATTTTTAAACCACGAGGAAGCCCTTAAAGTACACTCATCAAAAGCATATGTGTTATGTGAAAGGCTCATTGACAGCCTCGACAGCAAAGTAATTGTTCCCTCAATCGACGTGCTACGTCAACGGGCCAAGCCCCTTCCAAGTGCTTTGCCCCTTTGCTGATGTCAACACCGAGAAACGCGTCTTTCTATTTATAATCCTTCAGCACAAGGACGTGTGTACAAACAATCTCATTTAGCCTTTGCATAGAATATTAACTCAGCTTCGGTTCGCACTCACTTATGTATGTACATCGCGGCTCTCATCTAGGAGTACGTCTTGTAATTGTTTGGGAAATTCTCTTTTTATTTGTTGTCTTTTTTGTCTGAGAACGGGTGCCTTGTCGGTGACTATTCAATGCGATAGTACGCTCTATGGCACATTAATCAATTTGTCAGCATACCATATATTGCATACGTTGACGTAAACTAGGGGGTGTGCCTGAGGCGTTGCATGTGGATTATTGGAATGAATGATTGGCTATGTCGTCGACGCCGGTACTTCACTGTCTTCCGAGCGCTTCAATTTAGTCGAATGCGTGTGTAGTGCGGAAAATGCTTGCAATTTACTTACAGTCTGCTCATGACGTGCTGCAGTAATTAATTAACTTAACTGACGTGGGTGGCGGCAAGTTGAGTTCCATTTTGGAAATCGGATGAAGGTCATAATAAATGCTGTCTATGCAAGTTTAAATTTCAACTTGGTTAATCATTTATGTTCGGAGAGATATGTTTTGTGGGATATAGGAGACGAAATGTGAAGCTGAACTGTAGGTGAGCAATTGGTGGTTCAATCCCCTTTCATGCTTCGGAAGTACTTTGGTTGAGAAAAGAAAGAGGCTGCAATGTAGGCTTTCATCTCCCATTTTAAGAAACTTCAAGAGGAGACATTCTCTGGACTTGTGCGCTGTCATTTCGTTTCGAAAGTTAGGCTAAGCATCAGTCTTGTGGTTGGTTTATTGATGAGCGGTTTTTCATTCAAGTGAATCCTTGCACGTGACTTGACACCATTTTTATCAAAATTACATGTTCTCTTTGCCAACCTGAGCACATTCGAACTTTAAATGTTTCAAAATGGAGAACGCCAGTAAATCCTAAAGCCCCGGCTTCAGCATTCTCCGAGAAGTGTTGTCATCCCCGGCGCCGCCTGAAAACACAATACTGCGAATGCCACAAAAACGGCAATGTTGCACAAAGAAGCAGAAGATGTCCAAGAACTCTCAAATGCACATTCGCTGCGTCGAAATTCTTACAAAATTTGTTTTCAATTGACTGACAAAAGTTTTCTTCTTTACAGGCATAATTTCGATGTGCTGGGTTGCAGGAGCAATCGTTGGTTTCCTACCGCTTTTCGGATGGCATGCCGATGTTGGTCACAGTGCGGCATGCCTCTTCGTCCAAGTCATGGATTACGACTATCTGGTGTTTTTATATTTCGCCACCATTATCACCCCAGCACTGTTACTTTTAGCCTTCTACGCACACATCTACCGCGTTATAATCAAACAGGTTTGTTAAACTAATTCCAAATCCCAGTCGGAGATCCAGTCTAATGGCTCGTTACAGGTTCGGCAAATAGTCACTATGAATCCTGTCGGCGACAATAGCCGCAGATCATCAACAGCTCAGATTCAAGCCACACACAGAGGAATGTGTCACGGTGGAACTATGCTGCGAGTCCTTGGAGCGGCCAGAAAGCGAGATGTCAAAGCAACGCAAAATCTATCCATCATCGTGCTCTTTTTCATGATCTGCTGGATTCCGCTGTACACAATCAACTGCATAAAGGCATTTTGCCCAGATTGCTTCGTTCATCCGAAGCTTACGTTCTTCTGCATAATTCTGTCGCATCTGAACTCCGCTGTCAATCCAGTGCTCTATGCATATCATCTGAAGGACTTCCGGGCGGCGCTGAAGAACCTGATACTGAAAGTGATTGGTGTCGAAGTGGAACCACAACTGGACGCAGCCCATCGATTCTCCTTGGCCAGCCAGCACAGATTGCATTCGATTGAAAACAAGCGGTCGTCTCTGCACGCGAGAATCTATGTTGGTGAGACAATCACACGAACCTATACTCGTGCATACTTACACATATTCTTTTGTGCTTTCAGACTCTCCCATCTGGCTGCGACAGCAACAACAACAAAACCCAAAGAAGGACCTCTCAGGACAACTGAGTCCTCGCAGCAGACCATCCATTTCGAACAGCCTTGCCGGGGTGCACCAAACCGTGTCGGCCGTTGCATCAGCTACAGCTGACATCGATCGAGACATCTGGAACATAATGGAAGCGTCAAGCGGTGCCGAAAAAGAAGAGGACTCCCCCAAACATCCATCCTCATCGATCGAAGGACGTGACAGTCCGTATTCCTATGAAAATCACAATTACTCATCCAGTCCCGACGACCTCGACTACGATGAGGTATTCCTCAGTGTCGAGCAGAACAACCATCAGGCATCCGCTGCCAACACAATACGCGACAAGCTCCGCTCGGACGACGATTCCTACAATGAAAAGTACAAATTAGCACAGAGGGCGCTCACAGACTCTTCGTTTAGTGACTACGAAATTCCAAAAAGTCACCTCATCCCAGCCTCCAGTGAGACTACGGTCAGCTTCAGTCCATCACAAGGAGGCCTCGAAAACTGCCCACCTCTAACTATGAACACCGACAGCAGACACTCATCGACGATCTTTGTCATAGAGAACGACACAAACCCCCTGTCGCCTGGGCACAAGCCGAAATTCAGAAAGTCGCCTCGACTTTCAGTGGGCCTGGTCGGCACCCGCGCTAAATGCCGCATAACTCGATCGTGCAGCTGCACCGGAGACACAGAGCTAGCATCGTCAAATAGTAATAATAGTATAAATAATTTAAGTAGCAATAATAATAACAACAACAGTCCCACATTTGGAGAGAGATTTAGTCCACTCAAGGTGATGAGCAACTTCATCTTTCCCCCAGTCAAGCATTCCAGTTTCATTCATATATTCGCTGGAGGCGATAGCCAACAGCAAGAGCAGAGGAAACCGAGTCAGGAGAGCTGTGCGTCCAATGGCGGCGGCATGGTGGTGAAGCAACGTACCTCTTCGGATAGTTAAGGTCTATGCTCTAGGATTGAGAATACTCAAAGCATTCGCATTGATTTGTTTCCTTAAAGTGTGTTTTTTTTTAAAGTTTTGCCATCAGTTCAGATTTTGTTTGGAAGAGACTCTTGCAGGAAAAGTGCATTTACCTAGTAGGAGGGGTTCTGAGCAAAGGAGGACTCCGGTAGAAATTCAGCAGTTGAAATGTCAATTCCTTTACTCAGTGAGGTTCGAAAAGGTTCTACCTCCTAGCTCCCTAGCTTCACGAGCTCCATTCAAGGAATCGTTATTCAGAGAATAAGCACAAGCTTCGGCATGATATTTATGTCCATACATGATTTCTCGTCGGAAATAAACAACAATTTCGGATAATCGTGGGTATCTACTTCCAAGGTTATCGCAGGAGCGTCTAATAAATTATATCCAATGAAGCGAACACAGACCTTTCAGAAAGCGTTTTGTTCAGTTGACATTTGAATCGATTATAGAACCAAATCGCGTGAGTTCGAATAAAGGCGCAGCCATAAAGGGCAATAATCCAGCGAGAAATAGGAGACTATGACTGTATAAAGAAGTTCGCTCAGTTTCGTTGTTTCATAGCTAACTGAAGTTGAAGCAGAATTAATCATTCTCCAAGAAGGTTAAGCACAGTTGGTGTTAGCGTTGTGTCCAAAAGCAATTATTCCTCAAACCATGTTGGCTTTCACTTTCATTTGTATTTTACCCTCGAAACTAATCGATCTAGTCAACTGCTGTCGAGTCAAAAGCATGCTAGCTTACTGCCTGCATTATCAGTCACAACTCTGAGATTCAGAAGGACAGTTCATTGTCCATTCTAAGACGTCATAATGTAAGGTTGTCACAGTCAGGTTTGTTTTTAGCTTCAGCCCCAAATTTGTTCGGAACGCCATGTGCTAGTTTTTATCTGAAAATCGTCGGGGTGCGCCTTGGGTTGGTCTCTCTGCGCCATCTGAGCCGCCAACAACATCATTGGTTGGTACTTGCTTACTAAACAGGCCGGCCACTCATGAAGGTTGCGAGCCTGAGCAATTGCTCAATTGGTCTCTATACCGAAGGATCGGTCTCCCTCTCCTTCTGGAACGGGCAGGAGGCTCGTATTCGAAGACACTCTCTGCTTGAGCGTTGCTGTCCATGTGGCATTGAAGTCGAGAAATGTTTGCCTTCCAGACTACATTCACATCCTGTTACAGCTTGTAGAGTAAGCGGATTTTGGTCATCAGTTGTTTTGACTAACCGAAGTAGCATCAGATGCCAAGGGCGATACTCATTAGTTGGTGGTTCCTGCAATTAGATGATGCATGCATAGTTATATTGCCAGCAGTACGTTCGTGTCAGATTCCAAAGTTATTGTTCGCCGAATTGCATTATGCCGTAGATAGCCTAGTAAAGTGAAAATTATCCCTGTCCTTTACTTTTGTTGAGTTTATATCCTTTAATCCTTCGGGGGGCATTGGGCGTTAACAACATCTGCTCACCATCTGGTTCGAACTTCTGCAAAGCGTTTTAGCTCATTCCTAAAGTGTTTGAATCCTTTTCAACCGTTCTTCGTCAACGTTAGACTAGGGCGCCCGCTTTTATGCCTGCCTGTGGCAGCGGATTCCACTGCGTACTTCCCTTCACACCGTAGAGTGTTTCCGACCCACTGCAACTTCTCCTGCGTATTGTAATATTTATAGGCGTCCCGTTCTTAAGTATAGCTGGTTGTTCGAGATATGGTTGGCCAAAAAACCCTAAGGATGCTCCTTAAAAATTAGTTTACGAACGATTGCACCTTTAGTGTGATAACTGTGCACCGATTTTACGTTAGAGCGGAACAGTCGTTTGGTCTTCAACCTAATTCTATTGCTTTTCCAGATCGTGGAGCATTCCGTACAAAGCTTTAGCCCTCCCGATTCTAGTTCGCACATCAACCACCTAAGTATAGAAAGCTGCTAATTTTTTTGACATCCTGTCCGTCAATGTTCAATTGAGCGTTATTGTCAGAAATGCTCACTACTTTGGTCTTTTCTGTATTCGTTTTGAACCCCACGTTTGTGGACCATCCAGTGAAGGTCCATTATGCTATGCAACAGTAGACAAACATCGTTTGCATAGTCTAGGTGGTTAAGATAAGACAGTCCACCAAAAGTCATAGTTTCTATCCGACAATGCTGAACGCAGTACATCGCTGATAAGCACCTTAAACAATAGTGGTGACAGTAGATGCCCCTGACAAGCTCCTCACTCTGGACCTCATAAATATTCCTACAGATTACTTCAACCCACCAAAGCCAACGTAGTCTACCCCGCTCTTGGATCTCCCTACGGGTCCCTCGGTGCCATACATAGCCAACATGGCCACTTCTGTCCGAGATGACAAATGGTTTATCCCACGTTTCCCGAAAATCATGTAAAACTTTAAGAACTATCCGAAAGAAATGGTTTCAAACTTGTACGGATACAGTTCAAGCGAAAGATTTAAGTAAATTATTTACTACTAAACTAAACTAAAACAAAATGTCTGTGATTAAGATCTAAATATTTCAAAATATGTGAAATTAATTAATATATGGTATGCATTTTTATTCTCTTTTAAGTTTTACACATTCTAATTTATTTTTCTAACTAATTTCTATTTCTCTGTATTTTTTTATGTTTGAGAAGAAAACGAATAAATTGCTCAAGTATTACATAAATGTGTAAATGTTTGTAAACGATGCTTTTTTTCAACCTATTTATAATCATTATCGTCTCGTTTATACATTTGCACGTATGTGCGTGCATATATGTGAAATGAGAAATTCCTTGTCGAAATGTCATGTATATAGGAAAATGTATGTACCTTTATAATGTATACTGTAGAATAGGGAAAATATTTAAGCAAACGCTGTTATGTACAACACGGCATGTAGAAATTACTATTTTTTAATGTGTATCGTATTTATTTATAGTATTTTCTTTACATTTGTTGTATAAATGGAATCATATAAATGGATCAATTGTATTCCAAAATAAATGTTTAAAGCTCTTAAATGGAACTGAATGGCATTGGGTTTTTTTTTATTCCGATGCGGTTAGTTGTCTCTGAACTGTGTTGTGTACGTGGTGAGAGAGGTAACCTCACGCAAAGGCCAAGTCCTTTCTTCGTTTATCTCGTTGATGCCGCCTAAATGGATCTAGCGCAACACAAAATTTTTCTTGGCCTTGGAAGAAACAATTTAGGCTTGAGCATTGAGACCAGACTTCATTTCAAAGGCCCATGGCCATCCTCAGTCTACGGACAATTCTAGTAAACTAGGAGTCTTTGAAGGGCATTGGTCAAACATGCCGCAAGTCTAGGATTAAGGACTTCTGTAGGTGATGCATGGTTGAAGAAGAAGAGAAAAACTATTCAGACATACTCTGCAACTGCCCAGCATTTTCGTCCATTAGGGAACAAATGCTGGGATAATACTACTTTAACGAATTAAAGGACTTTTTCGAAAATTATGTCAATTCAATCTGGACCAAATCGAAAAAACAAAATAGTTCCTGGAAAAAACGGCCGGTAACCGGGACACAAAGTGGCAACACACTGGACCCTTGGTCTTAAATAAAGGCAGCCACTTCACCTAAAATAACACCTAACATCATCAACGTCGCAAAAATGAGAGCGAACTTCGTCTGTTGCGTCCAGGCCTCTAGTGTTTCTTCAAGAGAATTCTAGAAATACGAAACCGTGGTAAGGTCCACGTGCTAAGAAGTCCACCATTCCATTTTTATCTCCCGAGGTCGTCCATGACTGAAGCATGAACTCTAGAGAAAGTTACATATTAGGGCTGAAAAGAAGTGGTAAGACATCAGACCGATGGGGCTGTGGGGGTTGTGAAGGATGATCTTCAGGTTGCGGCCAGAGTAGCAGATCTTCTGGATGGTGTCCAACTTGGAATACACCCAGTAGACATTGTCTCTAATTATGTCGACGATAAGGTCGCACGGGTTGGCAATGCCCGAGGAGAGCAGCTCCTTAAAAGGGTTCACGGGTTCATGAAGTTCTTGCGGTTCGTTCGTACAGGTTGCCGGTCACACAGCCGAGGGCGAGCCCGCGGAAGCCGCTCCTGCCAGTGCAGTAGTTGATGATGTGCTGTAGCTCGATTCAGTTGGACCTAATCCTGAAGATTCCGCGATTGCCCACTTGATCCATTTCTCGCGGAATTCGACTGGCTGGATCAGTTGGTCGGAACCATGGCTTCGAAACTGTCCGTCATCCGGCCGATTCACATGTACCCCGAACCCGAAGTCGTTACAGCAACATTCGCATCCATAATGGCAAGCAACGCTGTAAGACTTAACACCAAGCGCTGAGCAAATACCATCTCGAGGAGCTTACTAAATGTACATACATGCGTTGTGCTGACGCGCTGTCAACACCATGCGTTATGAGAGTACGATGGGATGCAAGGGCGCTGCCGCAGTGTTACTATGACGCATGTGCGTTGCTTTGCATCTGGTAGCACCATCTACAGACTATAGGAAAAGCTAAGACAAAATATATGAATTGTTTTAAACTCCATTTTTATGATTTTTTATAACAAATACGAACAAATATCAACAGGCATTAGACACTAAAACTATATTTTTTTAAATTCATCAGTGTAAGTGGCTCATTTCAAAACTCTTAATGCGTCATTGTGAACTGACCACATTGAAATGACATTTTCAAAAAATCATTTACAAACGACACAGAGGTTACGGCGAAACGTCAAAACAAAAGAACATCTCACGTGTAGAGAACTAAACTAAGCGCGTTTCATCTGATTTTCGAAATTCAATAAAAAATGTCTTCTTTTTTCATCAAAAATAAACCGAAAACAGGGAAAAAACGAAAGGTAACGTATTTGTTCGAGCATAAGACCGCATTTAATTCATTAAATTCCAGCATGAAGCACCAAAACCATCCAAGAGCACCAAAACCAAACCAAAAGCTTCCCGTTCAAAAGATGACGAGGAAATCGACAGTGATGATGCTTTCGACAGTGCAGAAGGCGAAGGACCCACAAAGTATGTGAGTGATGAGGAAATACAAGAAACTGCACAGGACAAACGGCTGCGACTGGCCAAGAAATATCTGGAGGAAGTTGAGAAGGAGGAGCAGAAACGTGCTGAGGACAAGGAACTCTACGATCATGTCTCTCATCGACTACAAGAAGAGTACCTTGAAAGTGTGGGAAAGTTAAGGAAGCAAATTGCAGCTTCCATTGTTGGATTCAGTGTGGACACAGTTCTGAAACATAAGAAACAGCTTTTGCCTCTTACTTCGCTGGTACTGAGCAGCGATGGGAAGTATTTGTTTTCCGGTTCCAAGACGCAACACGTTGTCAAGTGGGATATGACAACTCAACGGCCGGTTGGTGTATTCGACGTTCAGCCCCACAGAGAGGAGCCAGAGTCGGGCATAAAGCGGAGGTCGAATGTGATTGCCATGTGCATGTCGACAGACATGAAATTCCTGGCAGTCGCGGAGGGTGGCAAAAACATTCAAATTTGGTGTCCTCGCGAGTTGAAACACCTTAAAACATTCAAGGGACACAGAGACATCGTGAGTGCTTTGGTCTTTCGGAAAGACACACATGAACTGTACTCCGGCAGCAAGGACAGGTCGGTGAAGATCTGGTCGCTCGATGAAATGGCATACGTGGAAAGTTTGTAAGGAATTTCTTGACTACTGTGTGGAAGGGAGATGAGTCTTACTTGTGCCATTCCTTTCCAGATTCGGTCATCAAGCACCTGTCACTGGAATCGATGCGCTTTCTAGGGAACGTGCCATTACGTCGGGAGGGATCGACTGCAGCGTCCGGATATGGAAGATCACGGAGGAGTCGCAATTGATTTACAACGGCCACCGAGGGAGCATCGAGAACGTGAAATTTGTAAATGATGAAAATTTTGTCTCCGCGGGTGATGACGGGTATGTTCGTTTGTTTTGCTCGACAGCGGGAGTGACTTGATTATTTTCGTTGATTTCAGGTCACTCTGCTTGTGGAGTGCGCTCAAGAAGAAATCGCTGACCACGCAGGCGACTGTGCATGGGAACCAAACAAATGGGGAAGCGAACTGGATTTCGGCGCTTGCCGTTGTCGTGAACACAGATTTAATCGCCTCAGGTGGGTTCTTCGACAGTTTCTTGGACTGACACCTCCCAAAAAAACAACAACGATTTCCATTCAACACGTTTTCTCTTTGTCTTCCGTTAGGTTCCTGTGACGGTTTCATCCGCCTCTGGCACATGAGCGATCACGGACGGAAGCTCACACAAATCCACGAAATTCCCGTGACCGGCTTTGTGAACAGCCTGGTGTTTACTCAGGACGGTCTGAAGCTTATTGCCTGCGTCGGCCAGGAGCATCGACTCGGCCGTTGGTGGCGGATAAAAGACGCGAAGAACCAAGTGTTGATTATTAACCTGAAAACCAATACAACCTGATCAGCAAAGAGAGACGCCTTTGTTTTTTTTTTTTGCGACATTTATTTAAACTTTTGCTTGGGACTAGAAAATCTGATACGCTACATGAATACTGTGGAATGTTGTGGGGAAATTTTTATCCAATGTCAGAGCCGCCGCCCTCGCCGACCACATCGGCGATGGTTGCGACCAATCGTCTGCAGTGTTCGATGGCGCAGGTGGTAGTCACGAGACCCAAATGCATGCAGAATATCTCGTAGCACTTGATCTTGCCGGGTGACGTTTTGGGGAAACCAAGTTCGGTGAACTGATGGTAAAAGTCGGACGCCATCAGTCCTGGAGCATGCTGAGGTTTAGCCGCGGAATGATTATAGAAATGGCTCTGCAAGTCGATGGGTTTCATGGCTACTGAATTCTGGTCTTCAAACCAGAGGAAGTACGAGTAGTTGAACGTCTTGTCCTTCCACATGACTGTGGTGTGGCCCTTCTGCAGGTAGGACCGCGTGAACTCCACCATGGACCAAATGCGGGGGAGAACAGGAACCATTTTCTCTTCTTTTGTGAGATCTGGCGCGATCATAGTGCCCTTGGTCCGGTTGATGTATATGAAGTGGACGAGTCCGGGAAACTCCTCTAAGTATGATTCAATGTTGAGATTGCGTTCGGCTTTCACACTTAAGAACTCTGAGAACTCCAGTAGCTTGCCCTCTACGAATGATGCAACGTCGGGAATCTGCTCCAAGGCGATTTGACTGCTGTCACAACAGGTGCAGGTGAAGAGTGACTTAAGGTCCTCCAAAAATGGTGGTATATTCGATTCGATGCGCACAGCGATTTCCTTCTCGTAGTTCTTGAAATACTCTACGTACATTTTCTTAATGTTCTCCCATTTTGAGGCGAATTTCTTGTGGCAAGCCTCAATTTCATCTCCCCGAAGCTTTGCTTTTTTGAGTGCATCCAAGGTTTGCTTGACATATATCTCCAGGTTGTCAAACGAGGGCTTAACAGTGTCGGTGTCGCCCTGCACTTGAACGTTGAGGATCTTCTGCAGCACAAAGAAAGTGTCAAAAATGCTGCTCGCGACTTGGAGATTACAGTACTCGATGACGAAAATGGCTATGACGCCTTTGTCCAGTTCCGAGCAATGGGCTATGCACGGAATACATCCCGAGACATTGCTTGCATGGTCACCTTCAAGGAAAATTGCAACCGAACGATTGAGCTGCCTTGTCTTCTTGGTCTTCTTTAGAGTCCTCCCCAACAGCGACAGAAAAAGGATGTCCGAAGCACTCAGGCCCTGTGCCGTACGTGAGGAGAACGAAGCAACGAACTTATTACTGACAAACAGAAGGGCGTGTGAACGATTCGATCCTACATCTTTTAACTTCTCCGTGGCCACTTCAAGGGTGCGCTTTATGGAATTCTTTATCTCCGAGTTTATCATCAATTGCGGCATAGCCTCTACGTGCATACCTTGATCTGTGCGAGCCAATGACTCATAAACCTCAACCAAGTCGTCGAATAGTTCCTCCTGAACTTTATCCGCCGCAAAAAGATTCGGTCCGTACAGATGCCGCGCCAAGGATATGGCTACGTCGCAATTTCTGCGCATAATTTCGATAGGAACCTGTCCGATTTTAATGAAGGAAAAGCCGAGAAAATCACCAAATGTGAAATTTAAATCTTCTTCGCATTGGATACTGCTGTAGGTATTATCAAATTGGCAGAACATTATCCTTTGGGAGTTGACGAGTGGTGAGAATATCTGAAGGACTATGTTGGTGTCGATGGGAGTGTCTGCGTCTGCAAGTCCTTGTTTCTCAGCGATTTGGTGTATTTTCTGTTTGAGATCATCGTTGAACTTTGTGAATACCACATCACTGGAGCTATTAAATGCAATTATTCCGTTCATTTTTCAGTTTAATTCGGTTGCGGTTGGGATTTACTTCATTTTACTTTTTTTCGCAAGTAAACTGGAGAGAGTGATAAGAAAATTATTTCATTTCACGTAAACAATTTTTTTGTTTGCAGTTTGACGTAATGTCACAGGGTTGTTATGAGGAGAGTGTGCTCTTTTAATGGTGGTGCATCTGAAGGTGGAATTTTTGCGGGGGAGTAGATTTTTAAAAGAATGTGAAACGATACCAATTGTTTGGAGATGAATAACGTGTATGATTTGTGTATTTATAGAGAGGAAATTAATACACCAAGAAAATCCGAAAACTAACTCAAGTCCAATTTGGTTGGCAAAGCTGCTTTTTAGATAGACCGCCATTTGATATCTAACTATGGGACACGTCTACTGATACAGGGACGGAAAAAATTGAAAACGTCTGTTTGTATATCTTGACGAAATAAGCACAAAATATGAAGCACCAATATTATCGTTTTTGCCTAGTTTAGGGATATTAAATTTTATATGTTGTTTTTTTTTTTTGAAGAAAATTGAAATTGTGAATTAAATGCTGAACAATTGCTCCATAACATGCATTACATTTACTATTGTGAATTAGTATTGTAGGTTACGTGCTTTTGACAAAACTATATCAGCTGTCAAAGTTGAGACGGCTTACTAGTGCGACTGAAATTTTTGATAGGATTTCATGACAGATTTGTGATAAAGAAAAATGGGAAAATTAATTGAGGAATACGCATTACAAGGCCACAAGGGCCGCATTTGGGGAGTAGACTGGCATTTCAAAGGCAATGCCTTTGCGTCTTGTGGCGAAGACAAAACCATTCGAATATGGTCACTTAGTGGCAGCAAGTGGACGACTAAAACAATCCTGTCTGACGGACACAAAAGGACCATTCGAGAAGTGTCCTGGTCACCCTGTGGCCAATACTTAGCGTCGGCCAGTTTCGATGCAACTACAGCTATTTGGAGCAAAACCTCTGGTGAGTAATGCAATCTTGAATTGCAATCTTTAATTGTTCGCATCACATTTCAGGTGAATTTGAGTGTAACGCCACATTGGAAGGCCATGAGAACGAAGTTAAGAGCGTGTGTTGGTCGAAGTCGGGATCCCTGCTGGCAACTTGTAGCCGTGATAAATCCGTTTGGATTTGGGAAATCGTAGGAGATGATGAGTTTGACTGCTCGGCTGTTATGAACTCGCACACACAAGACGTGAAAAAGGTTGTCTGGCATCCGTTCGAAGAGATCTTGGCATCGGCGAGCTATGACAACACCATCAAGCTATACAAAGAGAACACCCTAGACAGCGACTGGGAATGTACAGCAACGCTAGCATCTCACACATCGACGGTGTGGAGCATCGCCTTCGATGAGTTTGGCAAACGATTGGCCTCTTGCTCTGACGACAAAACGATCAAAATCTGGCAGTCCTACCCGCCAGGGAACGAAGAAGGTATCGCAACTCCAGACAATGAGACGGTGTGGAAGTGCGTATGCACGATTTCTGGCGAGCACTCACGGGCAGTGTACGACATATCGTGGTGCCACAAGACGGGACTTATAGCTACCGCCTCTGGAGATGACTCGATCCGTATATTCAAGGAAGACGAAGGTTCGTCAAAGAATGAACCCACATTCTCTCTGGTCACCAGTGTGGACAAGGCACACTTACAGGATGTGAACTGCGTGAAGTGGAATCCTGCATGCCCGGGGCAGCTCCTGTCGTGTGGCGACGACGGAAACATCAAGATTTGGAAATATGTTGAATAATTCGATAAGATTTTAACTTTTAAGGCAGGTTACAGAGATACAAAAATATATACATTTTTCAAGAAACTCTTGTGTTTACTTGCTCAGAAATGGTTCGTGCAGTGTTTTGAACAGCTTTTTCGCTTTTCTTGGTCCTAAGCCTGTTACCAACGAGAGTCGTTCTTCACTGGCGTTGATTATGTTCTCTAAGTTCCCAAAATTTTGAAGCAATGAAACCGCATCGGTTTTGTTCACCGGCTTGATGTTTGTCAGTGCAGCCACAAGCTAGATCAGAGAGACCTCTAGTTAGTCAGTTGTATTTCGGTGTTACTAGATTGGATTACCTTCTGGTGAGGATTCGAATCCACGCGCTCCATAATTAGGTCGGGTGGTCGATTTTCAAACAATTTGTATGTTTCAATGATCTTCCCTGCTTCCTCAGCATTCCATGCTAGCATGAGAGTGAGATCCGCTAGAAGACTTATCCGAGTAAGATTTTTTAATGCATTGTGCGGTTCCTGAAAGTGTGAATAATTTGATACAACCCTTCACAGCAGTCAAACATAAAATTACTGGAGTATCAACTTGCACCAAAAGAACCCGAAGTGCGTACTGCTTTCCAAGATCTTTAAGCCGTTGACAAATGTATTCCGGATTGAGATTGTGATACTTCAGTGAAAGGTACAGAATACAAGACGTTTTCCCGACTACGTAGTCCGGAACGATGTCCCTAAATTCATAGGGACAGTTTTGGATGCTTTTCAACACGGGATTACCTCTCTGTTTTGAGTGGACTAGTATACAGTGCGGGTTTGCTGGAGCAATAACTTTAATTTTTTCAACTGCTTCCTGACTTGTGGATGCTGTTGGTAATGACTCTTTGGTGGTACCACTTTGAATTGTTGTTTGAACTTTTGGGATTTTCGGCGCAGAAGGAATGTCGATGTTGGCCAGTGCATCGTCTATTGAATCATCAAAATCGTCTTCCATGGTTTTGGCGGTTGGTTTCTTTTTGATTATATCCTTAATCCGCTTTGATACGAACTTCAAATCCGAATACTGACGACTTTTAGTGACAAGCAAATTTGACATAAGTTTTGACAGTTTTAATATCGAAGACGCACACCATAATACTTTGGAATCGCTGAACTTTATGTCATTTAACTTTAAGGGTTCGCTTGGACTTCATGAAACTTTAACAACAACGGTTAAGGGCCGATCATATGAGTGCGCCACGGATGCGAACTTCGCTTAGCACATTGCCAACTCAGCTTGACAGCTCGTAAAGGGATTAATTCGCAGAGAAAAAAGCTTTTAAAGCAGTAATAAGGATACTTAAACTAACTATTGTACAGATATTTGTCGATAAAAAATAAAAAAACTCAATAATTCGATTCCATCGTGCATCGATCCTAACGCATTGGAACTTCGACGTAGTAAGTTCTATTCCTGGTCACGTCATTCGAGACACTGACAATGCTTTTCCTGCCTAGCTTCTCAAACTTGGTAGTTCCGATTCCGCATAAAAAACGGTAGGTTCCTTTCACTAGTGAAAGAACAATGGCACGCACAATGCGGGTGGTTGCTGAGAAGCTAGTCCCTGGCCTTCTACAGGTTGTATCGCGACCCATAATAAAATATGCTAGAAAAAGCTCAAACTCAAAATCGAGGTAGCTAACCAGATTGTCCACCTCAATTCACAAATGATAAATTACCGCTGCTGAAGTGACTTGTATGGAGAGTTCCACGTAAACTCGAATGAAGCGTAATTTGTTTTTAGTGTATGAAGAGGAAGAGGGGTAAGATTCTCTTCACCGTCGTTTCAACAGTCCGGAAGTCTGCAATTTTTAAACGATTGCTGTCTGCATTCCTAAGACGTAAGAATTTGGTCCAACTCTTCAAAGATGCGATCGAACTTTTTTGATCGAAATACTTGTTCGTTTCGCAAATACAGTCGCGTCATAGTTGTAATAACTACCTTACTTCCTTTGAAAAGTGTAACTCAAATTAACAGGCAAACAATGCATATTTCATAAGTTAAAACATTTGAATCTGCGCAGAATTTGCTCAATGTCTGTCAGTTAATGTTATTTAATAGGATTAATTGCGCACAATGAACAAATGTTTGTATGCATAAATATGTGTGTGCTCACGATGCCATTAAAATACTTAAACCAAGGCCGTCTCGACGGAGCCCAACCACTAACACAAACAGAAATATTCTAGACTCCACTTAATGCATTCAAACCTAAGAATGGTAATCAAAATGAACTAATCCCAGGCCAATTAAAAATCAACGTTCTATTGCTGCGATATATTTTAAGCTTTATGCGAGTAACAACATTTGGTACACAGCGGTGTACGCATACATATCTTTGCATACGATATTCCCTTGATTAATGGAGCAAATGGTGGCACAATCGTGAGTGAGAAAAAAATAGACAAATGCTGTAATTGCACACATCCCATGCAAGCCGATCATTAGAATATATCACTCTATCAGTTGGAAAAATCTTGCAAATGCATCTCAGCTTACCTCACACTGCATTGCATTCCATGGCTTCGGTTCTGTCACACCCCCGCTATACATAGAGTTACACTCACAGCTTGACTGTGGTTTGCGCAAAGTACTTCACACAATCGTGACCGTGCACCGCGCCGCGGTCGAGAGACGAGCGACGGCACTACTCGTACTTTCAGTTTCTTCGAATCAGCGAAATGGAACAATTTCCCGCTTTTGTCACCTCCTCCGGCAACCTTCAGCGGGGAAAACTTGATTATAACTGTTGCAAGGAAATCTACTGCGCCTACTGAAATCAGATATGACCGTTGAGTTATCTGGCAAAGGCAGAGAGGAATTGGAGAATGTCTGGAAAATAAAAACTTACCGGCAGAGCCTCTCCACAAGTACTTATGAGCACGCGTTGAATACGCATCAAGTGACGTCTTGATTGACGGGTCATTAAATAGAGAATGTGTGGGCCAGGTGATAAAATGCATTCATCTCGGGGAATTGTTCACTTTCACTGAAATATATTTGTTGATCTTAAGCAGAAAAAAAACGTTGCGTTTGTAGAGGGTCAAGGCTGAACTTGAGTCAACTGTTCGCGTGCTGAGTGCCAACTTTCGTTTTAATGGGTATTTAGTGCAAATGAAGAAGCATTAAGTACATTACCCAATTCGGATGGTGATTGGAACTTAAACGTGTTCAACACGTACTCTGTTCACTATGACTTCGTGTTGAGTGGTGAATGCATTTTTTTTTATACATACGTTTTTAATATGTGTCAATGTTGCTTAGGTTCATGTACAAACATATCTTATGCGAAATTTATGTGAGTGGGAAATAGATGAATTCATATACAGCAAGCTAAGTCATCCTGAATACTACTCTGCCAGTGTAAAGACCAAGTCATAATCTGCTCAAAACAGCTTGGTCTTGACGACTGGAAGCAATGGATTGTTCAATCTCAGACCTTCTACCTTCTCCTTCGACCTTCTCTAGTCCTCTTTGCCAACATTGCCAAGGGTGTTTTAAAGTTCAAAGATGTTCATCTTTCCACTACCACAGGAACCCAATTATAAGAAAGTTTCACCAAAAAGTTACTTTAATCCGTTGTCAGTGCCAAGCTTTGTTATCTAGAATATATTCAAGAAGCTCTCTTCACTGTCTGAGCGAAGTTCTTGAACCAAAGTCTTTCAGAAAAACATAACATTTCTGACTGCTTCACTCTTAGGAACAACGTTTTACCACGCAAATAGCGAAACATTCATTCATGGATTGTTGGATACCTTTAATTCCACTGTTATGGTAAACTCTATAAAGTTTGTAAAACTAAATTTTTTTAGTTCGCGTGTATACGTGTACAAAAAACTCTGCTATTGTTTAAAGCAAGAATTGCACTGATCATCAGTAACCATGAAGCGCTCGGTTTTCTCAGATGTTTTTTACATTCTATCTAATTATTTTAAAATCCAGGACAATGGGCTACACTGTTACATGAATGTAAGCCGGAGACAATTTTTTTCGACACACGTTTTCTTAACGTCACCGGCGGGAAGGTGCGACGACAGTATTGGGGCAATTCAATTGATTTCTGGTTTGTTCCTTTCCTATCTTTACCTATCCATTTTTTAAAGGTGATTTGAGTGAGGACCTTACATTTAATCAGAAATGATACATCAATGACATGCACCACACGTGGTCTCTTGGAAGCTCGAACTCTCTCTACTACAATGTTTATTATTAAGTAATTCTTCCGATGTAGCATGAAATTCTCCGCAGAGTGCGTAGTTCTTGAGCCGCTTGAATGGAAACATACAGGAGTAACCCATATATTTGCTTCTGCGTGCGTTGACCATCAAATACCTAAGCATTTGTATCCCATGTAGGACACCTAACACGGTCAGAAACAACACCTCAACACTGAAATTTTAAACATCCAAGACGGAGACCCGAAACCAATGCGTATTCCAAGCAGGTGTCAAAGCAATTTAAGCTCCGATTATTATCCATGGGTCCAATAGACAATCAGGCACATGTTAGAAGTAAAAATGCATGACCTACATAAATACTTAAACTTTACTAAGTGGAAAAAAGCTTCCGATGAGAGAAGAGCCAAGTCTTTCCACTGTTGAATTAATTCTAAAAGGTAAGGGCGCAAGGCAATGAATGAGCTCTTAAACCGATTTTCCTGCATTTCGAAAAAATACTTCTTAACAGATTCAATGCAGCTAATGATCACACTTACGTATATAATGTATAATTCTGGACCCTTGATTAGGAGTGAATTGTGATGTCTATATGAGTATATAATAGCTCCATAGAATTCGCTACTTCAGACCTTATTTGACTTAAAAAATCAGTCAACAGCGGAACATTTACATCCTCTAAATGTTTAAGATCATTGACCAGCACTGCGCTGTCACTCTGAATACAAAATAGTTCTTTCTCCAAATCAAAATATATTTTGTAAGCCAACCAGTTTCTATACACTTGAAGACTGTCTAACAGTAGTGCTAAATGTCACAGCGACACAAGACACACTCGTAAATCAATTGCAAGTCAATCGAAGGCACCACTAGGAACGATCATAGGAAGTGACGTAATTTTAAAACAAAGAATACACTTTTTTTTTATCTGAATATCTTTTTTTCGACACAATATTTTCGCGAGTCATCAGTTCAGCAGAGACAGTGGGTATCAGCCCGCATTTGTTTCCATCACCTAAACAGTTAAGTCTTAGATCATCTCTCCTTACAGAGATTCAGTGCCGACACAAATCTTCCCACATATGTTTTTTTAATGACTAATTAGTTGATTGTACCCAAAAGGAAATCACGGCAAACCTCCAAGGCAAGAAAAAATAACACATCATTTTTTTCAGAACGTTCCCATCTGTATACACACATGCGATCGTTTGTATATGTAACGTGAAATTTATTTTCAATCAGGTCCAACAAATTATTTCATTTCAGTGAAAAAGAAAGGAAAAAAAAACAAACAGATAACTAACATTTGAGTTCTTAAATGTATTAACATGGTAGCTCATCGTAGCTGCATCGGCATTCAGATACCCTTCACTTTGGCCTTATTCTGGTCGTGATATTTTTTCTTAACTGAAATGCGAAAAAAGGTACCGATATTTTGCAAGCAATTCAAAATATCTCCCTCCGTCTCTGATACTCACTTGTTATCAAGGTGTCGGGATCTTCTTCTTCGTCGGTGTGCTTGACCTTCTTCCTAAGTTTTTTCAAATATGCCATTTTGTATTCCTCGCTCGGTTTGCCACCCAGCCCATAGCTGACTTCATACACCGACAGGGGAATCACAGTCGAAGATACAGGGACCAGATCTAGGGGAAAAATTACTCAAAATTTCATCCCATAGGCACCATTTGTTTTTTTTTTTATTATATTCGCAAGGCTTTAACTTTCACTAATTAGCGTGTTACGCACCTGGTTCGTATTTATCGTTATCGTTTTTCTTATAGAGCATCGGAGTGGCCAATGCAACTCCCACTAGGAGCACAAGGATAAACATGCAAGAAAATGCATTCATTTCACTGTTTTGCTTCGCTTTTATTTTACACACGAATAAAAACTGAATTCACTCTCGATTCGCACAGACGCAGCAACGCGAAATCAACTTGTACAAGCGATGCGACTTGAAACTGCAAA
Organism: Eristalis arbustorum; assembly: GCA_916610145.1. Lineage (NCBI taxonomy): Eukaryota > Metazoa > Arthropoda > Insecta > Diptera > Syrphidae > Eristalis > Eristalis arbustorum. The sequence goes on along the minus strand of OU744320.1, from coordinate 26,018,484 downwards.
CTGAATGAAAACCAGGTCTAGAGGCGTTTTTTTACCTTGGCGGCATACACTATCAAGAGATGTATAACATATTTAAGTTTATTTTGGTTAGCGGAATAAAAATTGGCATTCAAGCTTTAAGCGCCTCCGCCTCTATTGCTCTCTCTTGCTCCCTCTCTCTCTTCTGCCACACGGGTGGGAGGTTAAAGCCATCAGTGATCAGTGTGTCCATTGGCATTTCATGGGTTTCGTTTTGTGATATTTTTCGCAAAGGTAATCTCGCGTTGTTGTGAGTTGTGTTTTGTCATTTCTGTTGTGCTGAGATTTTCTCGTGATGTTGTTTTGCAGTCTGTTGCATATTGTTACCCAATTCCGTTGGGAGAAGATGAAAGTGAGAGGAAAGTTTATTTTGCTGCCAGAGGTTGTTGCTTTCCATCTATGCATGGTGTCGAATTGAGGGATTACAAATGTTTTGGTAAAGCAAACGCTAATTGGGCAACGGGGCGTATGTGGAATAACATATGCATGCGGATTGTGATGGGACTGCCTTGTGCACGTAATTGTTGCTTATAGTTGCGGTGAACTTCAGAATTGAGAAATGCTGTACTTACTGGGAAGTGCGATACATTTGAATTATTGTAATCGACGTGTATCTTAGATTTTAAACACTAATTTGATTTATTCTCTTCTTTAATAGATTAAGCTTTTCTCCTTTGAAGCATATTGATGAAAAGTTATGTGTTACTGAACTATGATCATGGATGAGACGGTGACAAGTTGTTGACTGCTAAAAAGGATCATGCTTTGACCAGCATAGGCCGTATGTGGCATCACGCTAATCATGTAACCTATATCCGTCCAGCAAGTGGATCCACCTTTCAGTTTTCTTCCCCAGTTATGTAGCAAACACGCATGTTGTGAGTGCTTTTCTTGTCTCATTGGGAGAAGCGAGACGATGATTGAGTGGGTTTTGGCTTTTCGGTAATCCCTGAGAATAGTCGAGAGCAGTGGAGCTGTGAATCATTTAAGTTAATGATAACTGAAATACAAGTTAATGGAGGAATCGACACAACCACCAGTGTGGCCATACCAAAAAATTAGGACGATTTCATTATTTTTCATTTAAACAGCGACGTTATTAAGTTGTTTATTTTCTCCCTCTTGTTTTGTGTGGTCTAATTGATCTACCGTTTAGTTTAGCTACAGCTAACAACAGTATCAGTAGCCAGTAAACCCGAATGATTGATTCGAATCTAAAGCTTTCCGTGTACCGACAAACTAACTAACTATGTCACACCGACACTTACGGTGACAATTACAAATTCAAAATAGAACACAGTAAAAAATAATTGTTTTAAGTATACATTTATTGCATTGTTACTGCCGTTTGTGCCTACACAATAGTTTAACAAACACCATTTCACATTGAAGTTCATTACACTGCTTGGTTTCATTTTGTTTTTTTTTTTTTATTTTTTTGTTCTTCATTGTGTATACTTGGAAAAAAGCATTTAAATAATTTGTTAAAATAAACAAACTTTTCATAAAAATAAAATCTCTTCCTCATAAAATATGTTTGATTTAAAATGTAATTTTTATTTACTTCATCTTCAAAAATGACTAGTTAAAGTTTCGGTTGTTTGTTTTTCATATATTCTTATCATCATTAAGTGTTTTGCTTTTTAATTTTTTTTAATATATATATAATTCAATATATTTTCTTTTCATATATATTTATTTCTTTTTTCTTTTGGTTTTAACAAACTATTTACACATTTATTTAAAATTAAACAATAAATTAAAAAATTACTACATGTTAACTTTAGTACTCAAACAATTCCACTTCACGTTTCATTTGTTTTTGTGTGTTATACTTCTCATTTCTCATGGAATTTCCCAACAATTTCATTTAGGTAATAATTTATTTGCATTTTAGTAATTTCACTTATTTGTTCATTGTTGCTTTGGTTGTTGGTTGATGTTGTTCTTGATGTTTTTAATTCGGTCGGCAGTGTTTTTTTTTATATTTTTCTCATATTATTAACTTTAAAGGTTTTAGCTACATTCACTTAAAGCATATTTTGGAATTTCCTTCATGTTATTTTCTCTTATTTCTGAATGTTTCTGCTAGTTCACAGGACAAGTTGTTTTCTTGAAGGGTTTCGTTTTTTTTTTGTTTTTAGTTTTGTTTAGAATTTCACATTTATAATAAATATTTGTATGTATGTATATATTTTCTTTATTTAAAAAAAACATATTATCTACAGTAAATATGAAAAATAATTCTCTTTAACTACACTCTTGTCAACAGAACATATATTTACTTATGTATGTATGTTAATCCATGCACTATTGCACGCAAAAATGAAAATAATAACAAAATTTTAGTTATTTATACAACAAATTTCATCTTGAGATATTAATAAGCGTTATATTTCTTTGTAGGGTTTACATTTCTTTCCATTTCATAAAATTAATTTTCAAGTTTAATTGAATGCATTAAAAACTCTTTCTTTTACATAGTTTTGTTCATTTTAAATAATTTTTTTAAGAAAAATTCAGCAACATATTAATAAATAGTATTTCGTTCCACTTAGGCGAATTGAGACATTAATTGATATTAATATGGGAGATAGAAGACACAAATACCAACGTAACACTTAACATTTAACACTTTTGTTTAATTTTTTCCATTTATTTATGACATTTTATTTATTTAAATTCTAAGTATTATTTTTCATCTTTATTCAGACATTACTTCTTTTTTATTTTTGTTAATTTTTTTATTTATTCATATTTCTGGGATTTAAATATATATTTTTAACACTACACACATAATTAGTATATTTTGTTTTAAATATTTAAATTTATGTTGGCCTTGTTGTTCTTTAATTCTTATGTATTATTTGAAATTTGTTTGATGTGTTTTATTGTGAAGCAAAAGTAAATTATATTTGCATAGTAGGTTTCGTTTTTGTTTTATTTACTTGTTTTGAAAGCTAGATGGTCCTTGGTGAGATGGCTTTACTTAAGATATCATAAGAAAGTTTGATATAAAATGCACTCGAAGCATACTCTAACAATTGCGTGCAAACAAATGGTATTCTATGAGATCGGTATCGTTTTGTTTGGAGTAGTAAATTCTGTTAGTTAAAATGTAAGCTTTCTACCTCCGTTGAGTTATATTAAAAGCATTCAAAGAGGAAAGACATTTACAGAAATATTAATTACTTAGTTGGTTAACTAAGTGATGAACATGAATTACTCGTTGATATCATTTGGTGTAAAACACTTTATGTCACCAAGAGAGGGTTAAAATAACAATATTTGCAGTTCAAGACGCTTGTTGGTTGGGGGCCAGGTCCACCCTGGAGTTTAACGCAACCTTAAGTAATAGGTCAGACAGCCCAGTAGTGGAATACCTCTAAAAAAGAAGTGACATGAAAATTAAAGTTGGCTCAAAATTGATTCAGGCGGCCGGATATTTGCAGTCATGTGTGCAAAACTGTGTGTGAACTCTGAATTTTCATTTGTCCTCAGCATAAATTTCAATTTCCAGACAGGCAAAACAATTAAATAATTTGATTACCAATAATCCTTCAATTACCCCCTCATACCAAGAACACTAGCTGAAGTATCCCTTCCCGACTTCATGAGCTCAGTTTCCTTAATTGGATAAATTTTTTTTATAAAAATTAGTGGCTTGAGGATGCTCACAGTGTTGTATGTATTGGGTGACTGGTGAGCACCGCTACAGAGGAAAATTAGGTCAAGATAATATTGAACAATAGATGGGTTCATGGCACTACAAGAAATTCGATTGGGGACTACCTCCGCTGAAGAAAATCTTAATTCAAAAATTTAATGCAGGGAGACTATATTATCCCATTATCTTATTAAGGACTTATAAAGAGCATTTTTAAAAAGCTAAGTGATTTTCTGCAAGGAAGTTGGGCGGGGGCTTATTAGGAAAAAAGTCAGCAAAACTCAACGATCGAAAATCGATTTCTACTGTTTGTATTTATTTTATCTGTAAGTGCATGAATATTTCCTCTACTCAGAATGTATATAAAAGCTGTGTACGACAGAAGCCATCTACATTTGGATACCATAAGACCCTTAAACAAGCCGTAATGACGATTTATATTGTTAATTTTTTTTTTTTTAATATTGTGTCTCCTTAAAGAGAACTCGTGGGAAATCACTGGTGGTTTCTTGTTTTTAATCTCAGTTTCTTAATGCTGAATCATTAGTTTTTCTGTTTCTAACATAGTTTTATGTTGTTTTTTATTTTATAAAAATTTAACAACTCACTTAACAATAATCTTATTTTTTGTTTTTCAATTTGCATTTGTTTCTTGCAGTTCAATTTGCTTAAAGTTTGTATAAGTTGTTATTTATTTAATTTTTTCGTTATTGAAACACTTAACACAAAAATACGGATTAGGACCGAAAGATGAGAAAAAAACAAATATATAGTGGAGTTCGTTTACTATGTCTTTTTTTAGAACCTTAAATTGTTTAATTATGGTTAAGTATAAATAAACGATTCTAGTTTGTAGTTGTTGTGTTTAAAAAATAAATTCCATTTGTATCTTTATGTAGCGCATAGGTTTTTTTGGTATTAAACTATTTTGATTTTTCTTAGTTGACTTGTTTTCTAATTCAATAAAAATTAATGATGTTTCATTTTCCATATATATATATATAAATGTTGCTCTGTCTTTTTTGTTGTTAACTTATCGCTATTTAAATATATATTTTGTGTTTTTGTTTTAGTTTTCCTTGACTTTTGTTTTGGTTACAATTAATTTGTTTGTTTCATTTTGCAAAATTGAACTAGGATCTGGATGTAAAAGTTTTAAAGGACAGTTTCCATTTCGGCAATCTCCGTTTTATACGACCTAAGAAAAAGGAAAATCATCATTTCAAAAATGCACACACACTATCGAGTCGCAATTGATGTTGGAGGCAATTTTATTTATGCACGTACTTACTTTGATGTTTGCAAACAACTAAGATTACATATTTCGTATATACTATATACTGATATTCGGACGTGGGACCATGCAAGACTCAAGCTTTTAGAAAGGACGCATGTATAAGCTAAGGACAACTAAAAGCTGTGGGAGCTTCTTCTTCTCCACGAGTTTTCCCACATCTATGTAATAATACTTCGCAAAGAACACTACAATTCATTGGGTAATTTGACAGGCTTACTTGGACTTTACGATTACTAGAGATTTTCTTTTATTATTTTTCTATTTGTCGAAATCTACAGGACACTGGTTTAATGTTACAAGTACGAAAAACAGGCGACTCAGGTCGTAAAAGTGACTTATCATTAAAAACGTATACGAGTGTGCAGGCAATAATTGAGTTTGTCCATCGGATGGGGGTTGGAGGGGGCGTAATACTTGCGATATATTACATGCAGGAAATTAAAAGAAAAAATGAAAAGTCCCCGAAAGACAAGAAGCCGATGTCGAACGCACAAAGAGTGAGTCAGGCATGAATGGGTGTATACATGAAAGCTGTATACAGAGTACTTGAGAACTCAATTCGAGAAGACTCATTTTCTTATGAACAATGCATGATTATCGCGTGTTGTATTCATATCCATTGTGAGCGTACTTTTTTTTGAGATAAATATCGCAGTAGTGAAACCAATTATTGCTTTGAATTATATTCAAGGTAAAAGATCAACCATTGTTCCATTCAACAATGAGTTCACGTTTTTCTTAGTTTATGTGAAAAAATACTTCGTGTTGGCTTATGGCGCAGTTGTATGTTATCACCAACCCCTCATCCCAGAGCAAGTTATTTTTAACTTTCAATGGAATCACAATCAAATTTAGTGCGGTTAGCTATCTGGCGTATTTACAAGGATGCCTTTTGTGTTCCAGGTCGATATTCTTTTTTTTTTAATGAAATACAATTTTCTTTATGCACTTCATACATGCCTTAAAGCGTTATGTGTGGAATCTGAGTTTGAGCTGGTGACCGCATGGTCATGGAACATGGAGCCCTTTAACGATAAACGTTGCTGTTTATATTAATTTCTCAAGCAGCAAAGTAGAAAGGCTTTTCAAATAGAAGTTGTTACTGACTAAGCCACGAACTTTTTAATCAGAATTCAACAAAATATGAAGCATTTTAAAGGCCACACGTTCTACACTCACTCAAGTTAATCAAGTTGAAGTTAAAGGTTAAACTGAATGATGAACATGCACATTCCCTTTCAAGCAACAACATTAATAGTAACAAACTTACCACCTGTATAAATCTTGAGCACTGCCTCCTAAGCTTAGATTCCCAAGCAGCGGTGGACGCTCCTTCGTGTGATGATGGTTCAGCAAATCGCTAGAAGATGCCAACCTACAAGCAAAATCAAACCGAACAGTTCACATTTGCATCACATATTCACCCGGCGAACACTTACCTTAATTGAGGTGGTTTAATACCATGCTTGTCCATGGCCTTCTCCAATTGTCGAATTCTCAGTCTGGCCATGTCCAGCTCATGTTTGACTTTCCACAAATGTGTGTCACATATGGGATCGTTACAGCGATGTTTCTTAAGAATTTCCGTCGCCTCAAATACCGCTCCGCGGAAGGTCAACGACTTTCCCATTGACAGCGAGATCAAAGCGCAACAGCCACCCCTATCGGATTTCGCTAAACGCTTGCGGAAATATTTAAAATACACATGCTCTAGCAACAGCAGAAGGGCTGCTAACAGTATGCCAGCCATTAGGAGAAGAAACGCTGACAAGAACTGCTCCAGGGCCAATGGGTCTGAGGACTTGTGCTCCTGTTTTCCCGGCCGACAACTGCCTGTCATCCAGTATCGACGCAAGCGTTCCAAATCACCGTTGGCTCGAAACTCTAGCAATCTCTTGTTGAACATCTGCACGTACTTAGAGTTACGACTGAATGCGAGACCATAACCTTGAATTAGACAAAATTGAGAATAGGACCCTGACACAATTTTGACATTCTCTTACCAGTCATAGCATACCAGCTGCCAACTGTCAACAGTCTGCAGTCCTCATCTTGGGCAACCAGGTAGTCCAGCACCGTTCCATCGTAGATGAAGCAGTCCAGTCCACCATTGAGCACGGAAGCAACGCCCTCTGCAACACTGGTCTTGTTGAAACTTGAAAAGACACGAGTCAGTGATTGTTGGAGCACCTGTGGCGATTGACTTACTCCTTCATGTAGTAATGCATGTTCTTGAAGTACTTGTTGATTGTGGAGTCCGTGTGACTGTAAGGAATGGTCCCGAACTTGAAAGAAGGCTTGTGAGAGTACGGGAGCGTTAACCTGGTGTCGTTCAAGCCACTAAATTCGTGGAACTCCTCTCTGCAAAGGATACATCTCAGTGTCCACGAAAAGCAATGTAATTAATTAATTTACCTCGTTATCATGAAGGCAGCCAAGTTGGCAGTGTATATGGCCAAGAACACCACAGCGAATAAGGCCCACACGTTGGTCATAAAGCGCGATGTAAACCCCCTTGGGGAGTCCACGTGCACAGCTGCTTGAAATAATACCGCCCACACAAGCCAATACGTCCGGAATAGCGAAAACCTATAAGGAATGACCGAACCCGTCTGAAGGGACAATTTCATATCGAATCCGCTCGGGGAAAGCCACTCAAACAGAAATATCATAAATGTCGCTGCTTGAATTGCGACAATGCCAACCTGAAAAGAGAACAGCAATTAATCTCTGCGGTGTGCAACCAGTGCAAAGATTGAGCAAAAAAAAAAAAAACCCACCAACATCCACGAGGCTGTGTCAAAAGGTTCCAGAAAAGCTGTTGGCGATATAATTCCCGTTCTCTTGGCCACAACGATGGCAATGCCCGTCTCCATAAACGGTTCACTGAAGTCGACAACCGCTTCTCGTTCCGTATTAATCATCAGTGACGTGAGCACCATATCGGTCTTTCGATTGACCAAATCCGCAATGAGTCCGTTCCATTTGCCATTCTCCAAGGTACCCCACTTGCCGTCCTCGACCCGCACCAGTTCGTACGTGAAACCGAGCTCTTCGGCGAATTTCTCCAAGAGATCTATGCAGAATCCACTGCAGCACTGGTAAAAGGATTCATTACGATGAGCCTGTCCAATGTCCACATTGGCGGTCATTTCATGGTCGGCTGCTACACGACAAAGTACTCCCCTGTCCATTAGGCATTTGCCACTGACCGGATCAGCTGGTGAGAGATTAATATAAGGCGCCTCCTCTAGGAAGGTAATTTTTAAATGAAATTTTTCTGGCACACCCTGTGGTGGGGCATGGGAATTGCCTGGCCAAGCTATATCTCTGATATCAAGCTTTTGTGTTTCCCACGACTTCCACACGCCAATCTGTTTGGGGGAAAAAACACAAACAAACAGTCAAACATTTCTGTCACGATGAGTCTGAAGTGTATCCTGCGTGTGTGAGTACGTGGAGGAAAATGAAAATATCAGTGGACAACATATCCTCGAGGATGCTTGACTTCAACGATTCTTAACGGAACTTGACGCAGAAATACCCTCCAGCGAGTGTAGTTTAATTAAAATCACATCCTCCATTGCACACATATTCGCTTCTTCCTCCGCCGACCAGCACAATTATACTGATGGACATGAGCTCCACGAACGTACTCTCATGGAAGTGACGTCGATTTCCCTCTCCATCATAACCCATCACTACCAGTGTTTCCATGCAGATTTGTTGTTGTCAACTAATATTTTAATGAATTATTTCTTCGCTGACAGAATCAGCACCTTTAATCGAATTAACATGTGCGCTTAGCGAGATCTCTGGAAGATGATTGTCATTAGCTTCCGTCGCATATGGTGGATGTACATCAAAGTCGAAAGTACTTTTTAACGCCGATTTGGTGGCAACGCGAAGGGAGGGAGAGGCGCACAAGGAGTTAACTGTGAAGCAATTTTGTGCGCAACAAAAGGCAAATCTAAAATTGTCGTCGAATGGTGACGAGAAAATATGCCGGAAGTGAGAAGAATCCTTGAGCTTTAGCTTATTTTTTTTTATTAAACACTAGCATTGTGCTTAGAAATGTTTCCACAGAAATGGAGGGACATGTGAACCGACTTCAAAGGGAGAAATTCGATCAGCTTCCTAATATTCTATCGCTATTGCCAAGGAATTGCGAGAAATGGTGTTGTACTCCTCTAAGTGGTTCAATTGAGAATGTTGTTCTAGGAAGTGGGTCATTGGATCCGGTATAGCACGGATATAACACCTTCATTTATACTTCAATCGAGTGTGTTGATATGGAAGATTCAACCAGTGATTTTCTGAGTCTATGGCACCATATTGAAGGCATCAAAGGAATTGTGAATATATTTTAATCAATCCTAGCAAAAGCACATCGTTCCACAGCGGTCACCATCAGCTGTTACAGAAGTTGCGTCACGTTTGCGCAAATACCCCAGACTACTTTGTGAAGTAGCACATCGTCCATATTGAGACTGGATCTTCACCACGTTTCTCAGGCTGACACTACTGTATGGCGTCAAAGTTTCGTAGACAGCACTGGACAGCACTGGTATTGAACGATTTTTTCTATCTCCTGGAAACAGTCCAGAAGTGACGAGAAAACTGCAAGGAGATAGCAATAATCAGTTCTTCGGATAAACACCTACACCCATCCCTCCGTTTGGAAGGCCACAATTGCTTGGACTGGGACTCGGCACGGGTCGCCGGTCAGTCCTTTAATTTGATCGAACCTAACCCCGTTTATTCGGTGAAGCATTAATTTACGGAAGAATTGTAATCCTTCAAAATTGTTCATGTGGCTGTTTTGAAAGTGCAACACTTTTTGTAATCACTCTGTCCAGGGCAACCACCGACTGTTTCGCCCCAAAATCGTTAACCCAATCAACACATCTGTAAACTTAATTTTCCCTCTCTTCAAAAAACACGAAACTCATAAAAAAAGTAAAATAGTGTCCTCTACCTCAGACAAAGTTGCGAAACCATTTTATTCAATTTTTAAAATCGATAAATTGAGTGTACGAATATCTCGTGTTTATTATGAAGACCAACGACCTAATCTGTTTAAGGGCAGATTAACTGCAAAACAAACTTTGTGATTTATTACAAACCTTCATAAAATCTACGGAAATGAATTCGCTGAGAATGACTTGGCGATTTAACAACCCCTATTTGTCAGTGATGAGACAGAACAAACCCAGTGGAGAATGCTCAGTCATTAATAATGAAATGCGATTGAATAATCATTAAATTTGTAAGCCGACACTGTTGTAAATATTAACTTTTACATTTATAATGACATTTTAATTATTATTGCTAATATCCGTGGACTTCAAACATATCCACGATTATCCGCATAGCTTTCGTGGTTTGGTATAAATCCCGGAATCGTTGCATGATTATTGTGGTGAATTCGCGTATCGACCGATGGAAATAAATTAATTTGGATACCACACAAACAAGGAAGAGTATATTCGCTTTTCAAAACCTTAACACATTATCCGGTATTTATTCGTTCCATTGGTTCATACGGGGGTTTTTTCAATGTTCTGAGCCGATGGTTTGCTTGGATAATTTTGGAATTAAATACAGCTTGTTGAAAACACGACTGGGTTTCTGGAGATGTAAGCAATTTTTGTCACTTTTTGGTAGGGAAAGTGGGAAATTGCACAATAGCACTGAATTGGATGTGGAATGTTTTAATAATTTTAACACATTGTAACCTAACCCCTTTACGAATGTCAACTGACACATGTCGTCCATTTCGAAACGGCGGATAACAGACAATGCTGCATGGAATATGAATGTATTAAAATCATCGAACTGGAAATCGAAATTAATATACATACTCCCTCTTTGTATGGAACACAAAACGTTGCCATATCAATCGCTGGACAAAAAAAAATGAATGTGCGCATACAGATGAATGAACAGGGTCCGATATTTGATACCTTTTTCAATTTTCAGGATAAATTTCTCATTTACTTAACTTCTGCAATGTCAGAATAGAATTGTTAACTATTCAATTCATTGCTAATGAAAGAGATTACTGGCTCTGACAATTAACTGGGCTGGAGACAACCACAGAAGCAGAAGTCGTGCACCGCCTTATGTTTATATATAATTTTTTGAACATAAATAAAGCATCCAAATGAGATTGGTACATTTTACACATTATTATCTAATTGCAGCGAGTTGCACCAGAATACGAAAGCCTCGAAACAACGGGCATATGAAATTTCCTTCGAAGATTAATCACAAAACAGTACTCCTCAGTACACCGGAAGATGAGGACTATGATACCCAGAAATCCAACTTCATTGGACGGCTGACGGCACCCATTTGGAAGTATTCAACAGATCATCAGAGATTCCTCTGGTTCTCCCCCTGCCGTACCCCTGCACACATCCTAAGCTTATGTAAAAGTTATTCAATATGTGTTTGGTCTACTGTAGATTAATTGAATAGGCAGGAAAATTGTCATTAGATATTGAAAAGGCTTCTTCTAAGCACATTGCCAAACCTGAAAATGACTGCAGCAGTATTGTAGCAATAAATACAGCATGGTAGCAATAAATATTGTTTTTAGTCAATTGAAATTAAATGTTCATAATGACCCTTGCACATAGCTACGATCTATGAACGAGAAAGCGCAGTCAAATGCAAAATTGGCCCTTTGCTGGGTCCTTGGGCACTTGGCTATTCCTTGAAACGAAATAGTTGATACACTAGGTAGGAGGCAGAATGGAACTTGACATATATATGTCTGCCTCGTCAGCTACGCGTTACATTCCTTCAATGGCCTGAATAAAGAAACGACATGGGTAGCAAATCGACCACTAGGAAAGTGTCCTAAATCCATGACAAACATCTATAGGTAAAATACCCTAGCCACAGATTTTGAGCATAAATTAGTCTTCTCCAAATTCACGTTGTCACGTATGTATATATGGTATGTCAGCTCAATTTGTGCGAGAGTTTCTTGAAAAATATTTTCAGAGCGCATTTGATCGCAATAGAATTAGTGCTGCCTCTATTCCGTCAGGCAATGGTGACACAGAATAAAAATTCCTTTGATCAAGCCCCAACTACGCCGCCAGAGCACTTCACACCTCAGCATAGAGATCACCCCTCGTCCCTCATGAGGAATTAACATTGAAATCATGTAACCTGTAGTGAACGTATCAAAGACCAATAAATTCATTTATTCAATGCCGTTACGCTACGACGACACCCCAGTATTTCAACCGCGATTTTACATGAACAAAACCAAAGGCACTCTTCAGAAAAACTTGAAGGTGCTCCCGAGCACGTGCTTAATTTTAAAATGTATGACATACACATTCGTCTTCCCCTAACCAGCACCAGAAGCATACAGTTCGCTTCGAAAACTTCGTTCGAAAAACCAGACTGAGCCCATTGTTTTGGCGAAAAGATTAATCTTAACGGGAACTCAAAATCGGATTAATTAAAGGAAAAAAAAGGGAAATGTTCGCACACAGGAAGACTCACTCAGTGAATTAACTTAACTCAAAAAGTTCCCGGGAATTGGATAAGTTTTGTCAAAAGGAATTTCAAAACTATTTAATTTTCACATTTCGCTTACAAGTTGAAGTACGTACCTCTTCCCAAACTAAATTCTTGTTGTTTGCACTTGGACGGAGGTTCATAATTTTCAATTCGGCAGATTTCAAATCACCATCGGCTGTGAACTCAATGTTTGGCTTATTTAGGTCGCCCTCAATCGATACATTACGCAGATACTTGAAGAAGCTGTAAAATACAAAAGATAAAGTTTAACCACTTCAACTGGGAAACTTATCTCCTTTGTTTCCCGCACTCAACGTCTACTAGCTTTATCTTCATCATAAACATCATGGTCATAAGCGTTAGCTTTAGTATGTGTTTTTCTTTTTCTTGATTCGATTTACTTACATTTCTCCATTGTCCCATCGTCCACGTCCCTCATCGTCACACGAAAGAGATTGCGTTGTCAACTTTCTCCCAACATTTGCTGGATCTGTCAAGTATGCTTCCACTCCATATCCATAGATCTTAATCGCATTAGAAATCTCATTCATCAACGCTCCACTGCTGGTGTCAAAATGCACTCCCAACATCCCCACCGGAAATTGAGGATGTGCATCCTTCTTTTCAATTACGGACTGACTCACCACCCACACGTAGTTCTCTCCCGTCAACTTCAAATCTTCAGCCTGTTTAAGGATATTGATGGCTTCACCTTGAGTGGCATAGAGGAGCATTACTCTGGCTTCACTGTTCACCAACTCCCGCAGGTCAGTTGGTCGTGTTACAACAATTGAATTTAAAATTGTGAATTTGAAATGTTCCTGCATCTCGGCGACACGCTCTCGCACAGCCTGAACGAAATCATCGTGCCCTGCTATTTGAGAGGTAACCACCGAGAACTGATGCCACTTGTAACGTTCAAGAATGCTCAACATGGCCGCACTTTGGTGTTCTATACTCGGTGCCAGCTGAAGTTGAAGTGTCGACTGAGAGGCACGTCGTTCCAGGCCAGAATTATCCGCATTCCATGAGATAACTGGAATGCCCAAATATCCGGCCAATTGTAAAAAATACTGAGCCGATGCAGTGCTGTGGCCAAACTGTTCATTGTTCATCATATACAGTATTGCGGAGACGTTCACGTGAAGAAATTCCTTGCAGAGTGTACTCAGGATTGCTGTTGTGTAGAATAAAAGAGAGAAAAGAGGACATTATTTAAATATGCTTGTGAGGCTGATACTGGTATTTATTGATTGAAATTTCATAACTGAAACATTTTCCAAGGCATTTTATATCGAGGACACACTTGGAGAGGCACACAAGTCTACTCCCTCTGTGTACGCCCCACGTATCGATAAGGTAGCGAATGGGATTCCTTTCGGAATCATTCCGCACGTATTCAATTATGTGTAGGTTTTAATTAGAAAATCTCATCAGTGGTACAGTGTTTCAAGGATATTGGAATTTGAACTTAATCTGAATATTATACTACCCCTCCTCTGCCACAGATTGGCTATCCCTTGCAGACCTCACATTTTTGCTCCTCACAATGATCACTGTCTGTTCCGCTCGTTTTGAGGAGAGTAAAGTACATTCTTTTCTTAATTACGGAAACATTATTGATTTTTGTTTGGTTGAAAAATACACACTGAGCCAATGTGCCAATTGAAGGCATAGCAAACGAGTTTACACAAGCAAAATATTGTAAGAGATCTAGGCGTAGCCTCGTATACATGTAGCTTGCGCTTGGGTTTTTGCATGGATGCTGACGGCCACAACATTGCTGCGTTGAAAGCAATCATGCAATGTAGGTAAATACATCTGTCGGTGAACGACAGGAACAAGTGCAGAGAACAATATGCTTTATTGTTCGCTCATCTCTCCGCACATTGACTAAATTATGTTCACTAATGAAATATTGAATGACAAATAGTTTGGTTTTCAGAAATTTTGCACGTTGCTCGCTCTTTTTATTGGACATATTTAATTGGCAGCATGCAATATTCAATAACCAATGGGAGTAATCGGAAAGCCGACACAGACCTATTATTATAGCCACAATTACGAACCGTAAACATGGAAATGAGCAGGAAGTTCTGGTCAATGAGGTAAGCAATTAATTCAAAACGAATTTAAAAAAAAAGGTTGGAGAAAATTTTTGTATATTCTGTTACAAAATTCGGAGGAGGTGAGGTCGTTGTCTTAAAATTCCGAACCATTTTAAAAGCCTATAGACTGCCGGACAATATTAGTGAGTTCCAAACGCAACTACATGGCAATCGAGGAGGCAAGTCGTCAAGGAAGAATGTTGCTATTATATGTAGTGATATCATAGCAAAGCAGTCATTAAAGCTACTTGCTCATTCACTTCACACTCTTAAATTGTAAAGGAATACCGAGATTAAAGCTAGCGCCATTAGTATAATATGTGTGGCGCTGCAGCCCGTAGAGGGCCAGGGCCTAGCTTCTCAGCTTAGTTTTATGCCGACTCCGAACGGCCAAGTCTAAGAAGCTTTGTCTAGACAGGAAATACTCTTTAAGCATTGTGAGTGACGCGAAAGGGATTATGGCCGTTAAAATTATTTTTGTCGTTGCCTGCAACAGACAACTTCCATGAAATACACTCCCGTTGAAAAGTCCTTTCGTTTCACAAACTTTAATCCTTAAAAAAACCTTTGCTACTTGATTCGACGTGTTGCCATTTTGCCTGTACATGTGTTGGGTTAACGCCAATCTTTGTGTCTTTGTTAAAAAATTAGCACGTCCTTATCCAGATCATAAATAGTAAGTTTTATGCCGAACATTTATGACACGTCCTTGTCCAGATCATAAATAGTAAGATTTCTCAAAATTCGAATAGTAGACCAGGAGCATTGAAACAAACATTTACGCAACCTATCTTCAAAGTTAAACATATGAGTAGTAAACCAGGTGAACACGCAACATCTGCCGGTATGTACAATGCCAATGAATTAGTCAGAGTTATACATATGTCTGTGGCTTGCGGCTTTCTCCACTTTTTTAATTAACTTTGCCTAAATGTAATTGTTTGCCTGAAGTAAAAATACAAACATTTTGTCTTGCTTGTTTGCAACTCAATTAATTTTTTTTATTAGGAAACAAATGTGAAACATGTCAAACAAATAATATTTCCTGCAACTCTGCTTGCATTCGCCCAAAACAAATTAGCTCCCATCTTCAAATGACTTCCATTCAAATTATTATTTCTAAGTAGTACAAATATATTTCTTATATTTGCTTCTCTGTTTGATCCTTGAATACAAACATGTGTATGTACATGGCTTTGTACCTACAATTCTGATGAATACTTTGTTTTCGCCCATCGTCGCATCCCTACTTTGTTTTCATATTCAATATACCAGGAAAGGATATTTTTTGCTTCCTAGAATTACTGGGATTCTAATTTTATTCATATTACTATATCAATCGGGTTAGACGATTTTAAGCACCGCCCGCAACAGATCTGACGCAGCAACCAATTGGATCGGTGCCCTCCTGAGGATGAGCGTGCACACTTTCTAGTTACTCCCGCATAAACATGTGTACATATCGCTCTCTATGTACATGGGTGTTTTCCTCAATTTCGGCATAAGAAAATTCCTTAACAAGACTCTCGTTGACGTTACCATGGGTGACGTCCTTTCCTGTGACATGTACGCCGTACAACGTGATAGCAATTCAATAACGTTGATTTTATTTGGGATTCCTCCATCATTCTACGACTAACTTCGTACACTTATTTCGAAAAACTATCGATATCATATTCGCAAACAGAAGACTTGTGAGAATATCCTGCAACTCAGCACTGTGACTTTTGAACTCGTTTGAATAAATTTGAGTGTCACAAGAACAACATCGCTCAACTTTATCTAGTCTTTGCGTTGAAACGAGAGCCCTACTTTTCTATTTTCGTGCACTGCCAATATGGCAGAAATTTGAAATGCCTTCACTTGAAGTACTGCTGTAACAGGAGGGGGATAGTTTTCGTCTGGCAATTCAATGTTTATTCGATCATCTGACGATAACGTAAATTGATTTGTAGCATCGAAAATTCAATCGTAATAAGAAATGCGTTTCCAGTGGAGTTGTGAAGAAGTGCGTTGTCTGGAGGTGCATGATTCGGTTATGGATGGATTGTTTTCACTTTAACGACACCATACTTTGACGGATCATACTTATTAAAAATTGCTCACCAAACTTCGTCGTTTAGCATCGGTCTTCTCCATTTTGTCTCTTTCATTCGTGAGAGGAGCCAGACACAAGTCCTCTCCTTAGTTAGTGCAGTCCATTTAGTAACTCACAATCATGGAGTTCCTTGTAAACAGAAAACAATTTACAATGTCTGCAAGAGACACGGCAAAATAAACACCCGAGGAAAAGAACTATGAAATGATTTGCGCTGGGATTTACCACAAAGAAAGCAAAAGCATGTTTTTGCTTGGTATACGTTGACTTTCGGTCCCACAAATAAACACTTTACAAAAACGTGCTCACGTTATTTGATTTCTCCCCGCCTGCAGGAGAAACTGGCTGTGGTGAGCTGAACTTTACCGCTATATAGACTTGGTGGACTGCAGCATTTGCCTTTCCCGTGTGAAGGGATTATCCATTCGAAGAAGTTTCTCAGCTCTCAGCCAAGAATGCATTGTGTGTAGAACAAACTCCACGCTGTATTCTGTAGTTTATTTTTTTTTTTCACAAAGTCACGCATATTCCAAGAAACGCGATTCAGTATTCTAAATCTCAATTATCCTATTGTACATCCATCGTCTTAGTTGTCCTCTTCCTTCTCGGTTATAGCCAACGATTTCACGTATTCACATTTAAACATATTCATGCGGTCGAATAAATAAGCATGTAATTAGTCAGAGACTGCTACCGGAAGTAATGTGTACCCGTGTAACCGTTTCTGACCAATGATATGCGTATTTTGGGCGACAAGGTATAGCAGTATGCATGACGTCGTATACCACAAGATCAGAAGAGTGCTCACACTAGGGCACAGTTGAATAATCCATTCAGGGCATGCTTTTTGTATTCACAATATCCTAAATACAGTTTTCATAATGGTTAAAATAGCTGTAGCCCAATCCAGTTTAATTGTCAACAGTAGAAGATCCTTTCTTCTAATTTGGGTTTATTTACTGGTATGTTGATGTGTGGACTAAAGCAACGTAGTCAGCATACTTGGTGCGTTGACAATTGTAGCAGTCTTGTTTTATTTCCCATTCCCGTTGACCTATAGGCTATTTGACAGCAACAGTGCGGCGTACCGGTCATAATGCACAGAGGGCCTTTGATTTGCATTCATAAACCATTCGGATAGTCTGGCAGGATCAACTCTTATGAGTTCAATAACTACACGAGCCTAAGAGGTGACCGCCCTGCATACTAATCGCTTAAGAACTAACCAGAGGTCTGAGTAATGAAAACAATAATTGCGACAATGTTTTAAAAGCAACAATAGAATAAGAGCAATGATAAACAGAACATGCTTCATTTCCTAGCTTAGCCGTTGGACAGTTTCTTTCTTAGGACCACTCAGGACCTGTGATGATCAAACATCAATTGTTAAACACTAACATCACCGAACTTTGAGACAATTTAAAGTTTGTGTCCTTATTCACTGACTACCCTGCCTTAAGTGTATGTAGAGGCATTTTATTTTCCTTGGAGGCTGATCCTTTCGTAGGCGGATCCTGTCCAACCTTCTCGCTCGTTTTCTATGAAGGTTCAGGGACAACTATATACTCCGATAAACTTCTATACCGCTTTTCATTCTTGCTTAGACCGTATCTTAGCAGCAGCTTCCTTCTTGTTGTAGAGCTAGCTAGAGTCGGAGATAAATTTATATTCTTTCTAGGGAAGCCACTTGTGTTATTTTCCTGCACCAATATTTTATTTTTTCAATTGTCTATAGTCAGTGGCGCGAATATAAAAGTCACTGACTCAAGTGTCGAACAACATTTGCCAGTTTGTAAATTGTATATGCTCTACCATATTCATCATTTTTAAACAAAAACGCCACACAAACGGAACCAGATGCACACCGTTAACATCCCAGCCATTCAGAATTCATGGAAACCTAAAGTCGTGAAATTGCGCAACGAGCCTTGGTGAAAACAATTGACGCGCCCATATGTTGTTGCTAAACTTAATGTCATGCGTGGTTGATCCCGATGTTAATTCAAACGCAAATCCTGTTGTAATTACTCAAATAAAAAATGGTATTTAAATGTTTCTAAGCGCCTAGCCATGCATTCGACATGTGTACACGTGTTCACACAACGTCTGACTTTTTTAACATCACAACTATTCCTGCCTGGCATCTGGTTAGTTTGAACGGCCCTTAAACATTTTCCCAGTTATCGTTTATGACCTTCTGGACCGCCCTTATCGTTTTGTTCATTTTTAAGTGCTCTTGAAACAATGTGGTTAATATTCCATGGCGACTTCAATGCCACGCCAAAAGCATTTGCGGTTACTCGAATGACATCAGAAACGCATTTGTACGCCGTGTTGTACAGACTTCTGTTTCTGTGGGATGGGATGGATTCAGTGGGTTCGCGTATGGGGGTGCTTTTATCGATTACAATAAACCTTATACGGCGCAATTATGCTAAAATAGTGATTTAAAGTAGCATACCCATCAGGTCTAATATAAATTTTACGGTCCTAATCAAATGGCTCGGATTCCGTGCCACGAACACAGCCAGCTGCTGTACGATGCGATTTTATGACTTAATGAGAACAGTGTAAGCTGTTCGAAGATGCCCCGGTAGTGAGATGTTCGATAAAACATCCATATCATTTGTTGTGTTAAAGGTTTGGGATTAAACCAGTAAATCCAGGTTTACAAAGGGATAAATCCATAAAAGCAAGAGTCTTCAAAGACTTGCCATAACCACGCCAATAGACCGTGACTCAAATAGTGCACAGAATTGAGAATTTTACGCTTGTGTTGAATGGGCAAGGGTATTCGAGCGGACAATGATATTTATTCAGCGTTAATTTTACGTTCACCCAGCATTAGAGAAAAATAAGTCATCTCGAACTAAACATAAACAGCCGCCGTCTGTCCATGTCAGATATCTATGTGGGGTGTTAAATGGACCAGGATCGTATAAAAATACATTCTACCATCCACCACATACAACTCCAGTTAAAGTTACTGATTGCAGACGCTCCCTCAGCGGCATTCTCGATAAGTGATTAATATACAGCGGTTATGAAAACAATCCACACATAACTGGATAATCGGTTGGACCTATGGTGGTTTGTTTTTGTTTGCAAAGGATGCCAATTAAAGTGCAGAAGCACTTCAAAATCGATTATCGGTCTATTATCCCAGCGAGCAGCGAGTTCCCCGCAGTGACCTTGGTCGGGAAAATAGCATCCATGTGGGTTGCTTGAATACCGAAGTGATTATTGGTGGAGCTTATCGGGACAATAAGGGAAAATGAATGCTTTGTTTAGTTAAAGTTGGGATGCATTGCATTTTTATTGGATTCCAATATTGACACGGAAAATGATTTGCCACTGGTCAACGGATTACTAAACTGGTATTCTGACGCAACCCATGTCTGCCTGATAGGGAAGATAAGGGAGCAAATAGTAGAGTAAAAATAACCATTAGCGGATTGCCAACTAAGAGGGATATTCAAAGGAACTAACATTTATTGAATTGAAATCTGTAGTCCTTAAATCGGACGCCAACATTCCCTTTTTTGTATTCTGTTACTCATCGGGGAGCAAAGAATTTCCATAAAGTCAGCATGTCAGAATAGTCGGATTCATGGAAAGCGCTTAAGCCGCCGTCGCCTTGGGCATCCCGCTGTTTTGCCTGCACGGGTGAGCCGACTTCACCGCATGACATATGCATGCGCTTTGTATTTCCTATTTTTGTAAATGTCAGTCAACACGGGGTATTCGATTTACAGCTTGTGGTGTTCACTCTTAAAGGTGTTCATTTAATTCAACATTCAATTTACATTTTACATTTAATTTGTGCAAACAATTCTCAAGATTCTTAGTAAAAGTCTGTTTACGAGTTCTTACACCCTGTATGTGCACAAGTGGTGCATCCACCAAACAATACCAAACATTTTGAACTTGATTATTCAGTGGAAACCATCACCTTTTCCAACTGTTGGTGAGCGATGACATACCGAACACAGTCTTGACTTCGGCGTAATTATTCAGCCCCAGCGATCTGTTGATATAATGTAATTAACGTAAGAGGTTTTTGACTTCTTTCTCTGTTTTTTCTTGAATATCTTCAAAAATCAGCGCGCACATCACTTCGCTCAGGGAACTAGAGAATTAATTGCTGCTTACACAGGCTTGTGAAAGCGTATTCTTATCGGAAAGTATACACGAGGAAAATTTGTGGGTTATTGAAATTAGCTATATATACTTGTTAGCATAGAATACAATCTCTTTCGTCGGCTTTACAAATTTCCTACAAAACATATTGATAATTATAGTATGAACTCACGTTCATCAGAAACGTAGTATCCACTCATTATATCATTGGAAGTTGAAAGTTGGCGGATAAACTCCTCCTGCATGTATACATCGAGTTTGTAAAAGCTTACAAGGACAGGCAATGGAAAGGTTTTTTATTCGGTTTTTTATTCTCCGATTCAATGCTTAATTTGCGTAACTTTTTAATGAAATGCAATTTTAAGAGATGTTCTACCCAGCGATTTAATACGTGAAATGTGGGGATCAAGTGAGTTTCGTTTGGCTGCGGTGCAATGCCAAGCGCTTTAAACCTTATTTTGCTTCACCATTGAGCACAATTCAAAGCCATTTTGATCAAATAACTGATGGCGTCAAGGTTGGGGTTGTTTTCAAATTACGACGTCTTACATCATTATGTAGAGGGGAGGAGAGTAAGAGAGACCAATCGATATCATTACATTTTTATATTATTCGGGTGAGAAAAACTAACATCTTAGCCCATTATGCGATAAGGCCACATTTTCCTCAACAAAAATATAGAATGGCAGGCCAGCCAATATACTAGAGAAAAGAGGTCTTTAAGAGTGGCAATGCGTCTCTCTCAATGTGGGAGCGTAGCTGTCTCGGATAGCAATTGCACAGTCGGTTCTTCCTAAGTGGACCTTGAAAACTAACAAATTCACGTTTAATACTCCAATTGTATGAACCACTTTTAACTTCTGAAAGTAGTATTACTCCTCAAATCAACATCCTGCGCCTCCTCGATAACAGTCAAATATCTGATCGCGAGTGTATGGCACCTACAGAACGGCCTTTTCAAGACAGAAGTACTCTGAATTACTCGAAAGATTTGAGCCTAGCAGACGCTGTAGGATTATGAGCATGGAAGTCGACGCACATGTCCATAACGCCTCAGGTCGCCACAAAACTCTTACTATCCACTGCTTACATTTTGTTGTCAAAATCTCAATGTTGCCGGATGCACTTCAAACTTTCAGGATCGATTAACGCACACACCAAAACATGCAAAAGGTGTGCGCATGTAATAGGTAGGTCTAATACGGCCGCTGTGGCAGTTGGAAGATGAGACGTGAAATCCATAAGAAAAGCCTTACTAACCACTGCTTAGATTTTGGGGTAAAAATCTCAATGTTGCCGGATGCATTCCAAACTCTCAGGATCGATTAACGCACACACCAGAACATGCAAAAAGGTGTGAGCATGTCACAGGTAGGCCTAATAGAGCCGCTGTGGCAGTTAGAAGATGAGTCATGAAATCTCTTAGAAAAGCCTTACTAACCACTGCTTAGATTTTGGGGTCAAAATTTCAATGTTGCCGGATGCACTCCAAACTCTCAGGATCGATTAACGCACACACCAGAACATGCAAAAAGGTGTGGGCAAGTCACTGGTAAGCCTAATAGGACCGCTGTGGCAGTTGGAAGATAAGTCATGAAATCTCTTAGAAAAGCCTTACTAACCACTGCTTAGATTTTGGGGTCAAAATTTCAATGTTGCCGGATGCACTCCAAACTCTCAGGATCGATTAACGCACACCCCAGAACATGCAAAAAGGTGTGCGCCAGTCATTGGTAGGCCTAATAGGACCGCTGTGGCAGTTGGAAGATGAGACGTGAAATCCATCAGAAAAGCCTTACTAACCACTGCTTAGATTTTGGGGTCAAAATCTCAATGTTGCTGGATGCACTCCAAGCTCTAAGGATCGATTAACACACACACCAGAACATCATTTTCGCACTTTTTCTCACTGACATCTGCTCTTTGGACTCCTATGCCGCAGATTTTATCTTCGTTCGAAAGTCGCGCTACAAAAGCAATGCACCAAAAGCTAGTGTCAAAAATTGACTTGAGATGAGCTCCCTGTAACTGGGATAGACAGACAATAGACAGAATTTGAATGTGTTAATCACAAGTAACCAACTTGCAATTTTATTATGTATTTTTATTAAAATGTTTTCAATTACCATTTCAGTAATTTTAGCACCCAATTCCCTCCTCTATTATACATTTTTATCAACCACGCCGCATTGGCGTCAAATTTCTGAAGCATAAAAAACACCTTGATTATTGGAAAAAGCCTAAGAATGTCCGCATTCCAACACACAATGATATCAATGAAAAGAAACACCCTGCAATGTATTTAACGTAAGCCACTTTTCATAAATTGCACAAAATCATTGCAAACCCCTTGCCATCGTGAGCCTCCACCCATCACATTCAATCTCAATTGTTGTCACTCAAAGACTACCACATCGATGAAATGTTAAATCTGTCCAAAATTATTTCGTTTAGGCACTTAAATACCGATCAATCTTATTTAATTTCCCTCTTGACGTCACCAACAACATGCGAAAGGCTATAAATAATGACGCAAGACATTCGTTATTCTCTCATCCGAATGTTTTCATTTTATTT
The DNA here is from genome assembly GCA_916610145.1 of Eristalis arbustorum. Lineage (NCBI taxonomy): Eukaryota > Metazoa > Arthropoda > Insecta > Diptera > Syrphidae > Eristalis > Eristalis arbustorum. The sequence continues at coordinate 25,995,034 of OU744320.1, read as the reverse complement.
TTTTGTTGTCTTTTTGTTTGCTTTTTTATTCCCCTTTATTTTTCCATCCGCCAATCTCTCCACTAAGCAGTACGTACTGCACACTAATTTCATTTACAAGAACTAAACCAGGACGATAGGTCTTCATCTTCTCTCAGTAAGGTCGCAATCCGAACGAATGGATGAATTTAAGGCGTAAAGAATTTTAGGAATCTAAGCTTCATGGTCTGCCGAGCAGATGTGTATCGGGAATGTACATCCTGTAGTTTAGGCCTTTCATACACCCATGCAGGGATATAGAAGGACGCGTGTGTAAGGGAAAGCATTCATTTTGGCATTTGGCAAGTAATATGGTTAAATGACATTCGTTCTCATCCTTCAAGACAGAAACTTCTTAACAGTTTCCGTTTTTGTCCATTGCTTTCTTTGAGTCGCATGTATCCTTTTATCTGCAATGGCCATTCCATTCCTCTAGGGTTAGTGACAAAAAAAACGAAGAAACCGAAAATGAAAAAAGAGAAAGAACAGAAAACATTTTATTGTCGTGCAAGGCTTTGTGAACTTGTTTTCGTATTTTGTATTTATCGATTTTATTGATTTTGAGTTTCAGCGAGTTACACTGATTTCCATCTCTAACGAATAGTAATGGATTTATGGGAAATGCCATTCTGTTGGATGTGATTTTTGTATTCGACGACATGACAATGACGACGATGATGAGAAAGAAAAAGGCGCTTGGGCCTTGAAGCGATTAAGGATTATGGCACAATGGCTGTGGGAGTGGGTTTTAATATTCCTGTGCTGTCCTCAGTGGAAGCAATAAGTGCTGAATAAACATCTTCGAAGAATACAAAGTGACATTTAATACATCGGACATATCAACGTAGGCTTTTGAACGAAAAAAAATCTCTCTCGGTTTTCCCTCGAATAAATTGTGTGCTAATACGAAACAAAACGATTGCTCTAATCCTTTTCCTAAATAAACTCACAATCAAAGCTGAGATATAGCAAATTTAGCCGAATATGCAAATGTGACCCATCCTTGACAGATGAATAAATATCGTTGCCTCTCACCCGAGCACATTGCTCTTGAATGAATATTTGTACATGCTAAAGGTGACTCGGGAAGCTTACAACGTTTTTTGTAAATATAATAAAGCATAAAGCGCGGTAGAGCACGTAAGGGATGCCGAAACATTTAACTAATTTGAAAAGGACAGCAACCCTCATAAAGTGAAACTCCCCAACTGTGGCCGGCTATCTTCCTGAAAAGGATGCAGCAGCCATGGTTGTGCTGATTCAGTGTGTAGACACAAATTTAACTGCCGGCAGGGGGGTTACAGCAGATCCACGGAAAAAACACATAACTGCCTGGTTGGCATACCTCAGGTGAATGACTTTTCCGTTGATGGCCGCAGAGGGGCTAAAATTTGATTTGTTGACTGTATGAAAGGTCCGCTAACAGATGAAATAATTTGCGGATGTCATAGGCATCATTTAACGAGAGCAATTCAGTGAACTGAATACGATCTATAAAACTAAAACAAACAAATTTAAAGCACTTTTAATGTAGTTGAAATTTTGAGGTTATCAAGGCTTTGATTCACTCAAAAATGATAACAGATAGTCAAAGCGCTACAGTCAATAGAGTGCGATACAAGGATGTGATTATTAACTTTTCCGTGCATCAATTGACCTCGGACGCGTTGTTGCCGAATATTGGACGTATAAATTGCGCCATATGCATTGGACATATCAGTAGTCGTCAAATCGCCGAAATCGTATTCAAAATTCATGCCATACAATTATGAATGATCCACATGAATTTTACATATAGTTCTTGCTTCTACAAAAACAGACACCCTTTATTTTAAAATTCAAAACATACATTCCGATTTTTCATTCACGCTCGTTGGAAGGTCATACACGTATTTTTCCACATCTGATTTATTTGTTACCCGCTATACATAGATTTATTTCCGTTTTACTAAAAAAACTGTATTCCAAATTACGTGTTTATTATATTACTTTCACTGATCAGAATCAGGGATGGAATATTGAACATACGAAGTAATTTTTGGTGATTGATTATTAAAATATTTCTATCTATCTCTATTTAAGGCAATTCGGAACAACAAATTATGGCAAATATTTACATCGAAAAGCCAAAATGATTGCAGCGATATGCTGCTTGTTGTTACATTATGCGAACGAAGTTCCACTCAACTCTTCCTAATATAGGAAGAATAATTCCATATAACTTGAACTCTAAGCTTTGAAACTAAGTCGAATATTGGATTTCAACTTACGTTTTGCAGGGAAATCAAGGTCATCTTTTAACCCGCTCAAGGTAACATGGAGAAACATCACCTGAACTTTTCTTCGACGAAACACAATATTTGAAATATTTGATTCTGTAGTTAAGTCAACTCTGTGCTACGCTGGGCAAATCTGAGATATTAATGAATACGAACGCGTGGAAAGGCTGCAAAGAACCTTGTTCAATTTACCCTTAAGTACTGCAAGCTATTTTAACTTAACTATTCACAATGTAGTTTCTCTCAAGCAGAAACCCGCTTAACCAAAAAAAAGTGTGGTACGAGCAGAGAAATGAGGATTAATGGCTGTCTAAGTAGGATTGCTTGTGGAGATTGATCCTGTTGTAATCAAATAATGTAAACTCTTTAGAATTAATCAGAAACTTGAACATTCTGTTCGTGATGAGTTCTCAACGAGGGCTCGAGAATCAGAGAATAGAATATTGTACGTACAACTTTATACTAATTTGTTGGAAATATCATTGTGAATCCTTAAGGCAAAAGAGAAATGATTCCACTAAGTAAGTATCTGCCCTATTTTTTCACCTCAGCGTCTTGTATATGTCGCTAAGAAGACATTAATCATGCACGAAACAAAATTGTACAAACTTATATCAGAACGGTAATCGTATAGAATTATGCTGCTTAGCAATTAAGATACAAAAATGTATGTTCTTATTAATTATCAAACACAAAATTATAATAATAGTTTTAATAATTCAAATTTAGTACATTGTGGTGGGCCGTAGCGTTGTGGGTATGTGCGCTGACCCTAACCTCGATGTCGTAGGTTCGATCCCTGCTCTGGGTGACAAAACTGATCTTCAAGACCCCAACTCTTTCCAGTCACTGACAATACTCAAAGATTATTTCCTGTCTAGAAGTAGCTTCTCATACTTGGCCGTTCAGAGTCGGTATAAAACTGTAGGTCTCTTCTATAAGTGAAAGAACAATAGCGCGTACAACACGAGTGGTTGCTGAGAAGCTAGGCCGTGGCTCTCTCCGGGCTGTACATTAAATTTCGTTTCGGAAATGTATTCTTAAAGTAGATCATGTATTGTATTGATGCATTTTTATTAATACGGGTACTGTAATAGTCAGATATTGACCTAGGTGTACTGCGTGCTATTGTTCTGAATGGACAGGATCTGACAGGATGGAACCTGCGGTACATAGGCGTTTGTCTAACACGACTTAATACGTCGTTTCATTACATCCTGGCCTAGTCCTTATTAAGTTTTCAATATCATTTTTAACAGTTTACTGAAGCACCATCTTAAGACGAGTTATCTTAAGACTATCAAAAGTCCGTCAGAGGACCATTACGTGGTGTGATCAACTAGGAATAGCACTCTCTTCTATTGAAGATCCGTTTATGAGACATTAAAATTCTAAGCAGCATTTTATGAATATAATTCACAGCACTCGACCACTTTAATTTGGCTCAGTTAAGAAACCAAACCAACCGAAACACGAGTTCTACACTACCGTACACTTGGCTATACACAGATACAGACATCGTGCGGACTACACTTGGAACAGTGCAGCAGCAGAACTTCAAATGCATTGCGGTCAATCCAGAGAGCCCCAATGTTTAAATTTTGCTTGAAACTGAATGAATGGCAATGTTCTGACGGCGGCTGTCGTTGTGGCAAGGGAAGCGTTCTTACAAAGTGTTGCTTCACACTGAAGTATACAAAATGATTTCACTCTTAACTTCTTTTCAATGCCGGCTTCATTGGCAATCATACACAATTCTCCCTGAATATGGGTTAAGGGTTGTAAAAAAATAAAAACAAACTTTGTTCAGCATTGAATTCTACAGAAGTACGTTCACTCATCGCACTGCCAGTCGAGATGAGTATGAAATTCTCAATTTTCAATTTGTATGCGGTCAATAGACCAATCCATTCACGTGGAAATTCGTGGTTCTACTTGTGAAACAATTGCTTACTTAACCTGGGCACAAGTATCATCATCAATCAATGCCACAGAACAGAGGGATACCGTTAATTTTTGGACCTGAAACCTAAATGTTTGTGGGCTGCCGCAATAAACTGACTATGAAATGTGGTGGGCCTTGATAGATCATAAGTGTACGAGGAAATACACAGTGACAAAAGTATAATCGTAAATGGACCATGTGAATATTCCTGGCACATGGTCAGTTTTCGACTCCAATTCTATTGGATAACTCAACACAGGATGACCGCATTTAAGTGCACACAAGTAGAGAAGCACTTCAGCAACTTGAGGTATGATATTGCAAGCTTTGTTGTTAGTTGAGGCCTACCTTTGTTTTTCGAACAGCAAAGGGGATCATAACGATCAATGATTCCATATATTTTGGTCAGTACATCATACAAATGACATCTTTGGATCAGACGCATTTTCAAATCACAAGGGGTCGGTTGTATGATACATTTAGCAAAAATCAACAAAACACCAAACAAGGATATGTTTCTCAATATTAACTTGCACAATTTTTGACAAAAAGTTAATCCATCAGGATGACACCGACGCTCAACGCTCAATACCAAGCGTTTCTTTGATGGCACTAAAAGCGCAAAATGCAAATCACGTATGCATGAAATATTAGCGAATCTTAAACTAGACTCAACGTAAGAAGTTCTCAAGAAATATTCATCATTCCAAGGGAAGCCAAAGAATTCCCTCTGAGTGATGCATACGCGAGTCATTCATCGCGTTTGTTGCACCCGTCAATGGAAAACCGCGCAAAGCTTTTGTACGAGGATTCAGCATCGTGAGTATGCGATGAACATCCTTCTTTTATGAATAAGAACGCGTATACATCACAATTCTGAGAAATGTGACAGTCTTCATCATATGTGGGTAAGCGGTGATGAAAATCGCGTCCATTAAAGTGGTTTGTTCAACAAAGAGGACTTAGTAACTTTTCGGATCCGAGAAATAATTCATACGATTCATATTCAGTTCGCCCTTTGATTGCTCCCATAAATGCAAAATACATACTCTTATGCAAATATTAACATCAGATTCTGTAGCTGAGAAAGGCGCCCAGAGGCGAGACAAACGAAAGCATTCCAGAACCAGAACTTCGACCTGTGAATTGCATCATGTATGTATGCCGTTCCGTTCTCATTAACTGCAGATGACAAGTTTTTTTGATACTTTTTTAAATTCATTCGTTCCTCGATCACAAATACAATTTCATGTGCTTCTTAAGCTTCAGGAAACGGCATTCATGTCGATTGGCAAAAGCCTGAAGCAAAAATGTCTCATATCCCACATATGTTTATTTTTTTAAACTCAAAAACATTGCTCTTCTTCGTATCATATCGTCCTAGTATTTCCTTGCAGAGAACAAAATCTGTTTGTCCAGCAGTAAGCCCGGCAAAGGGACCACAATCTTCTTTGTCATCCGTTCCATGATGTGGCCTGCAGTAGACTGTATGCCAATAGGTTACTCTGTGTCAAGGCTTTTGTGATGCATGCACTCGGCTGAAAATGAACTCATATCAAAGGCAAAAGTCTGGTCTTCAAACCCAGAGAACATTCAGTTTTCCATTTCATGCAATTAGCTTGGTCCCCGGTGAACATTTAATGAATATTCATACATTCCCTCGTCTGCATTGAGCTAACGTGACTCATGGGATTGCATGGGGTATTGAGCTTTTCACGGGTGCGTACACAGGAATTCATATTCGCACTTAATATTTTATTCATTCAATCTTCATTCACACGTGCATACGGCCTGCACTTTCCCATAATTGAGTCTCAGGCGAGTAAGTGATTCCAAGGTGTCCTTTGTTCAAATTGATCTGAAATTTGATTGATTAATGGACGCGTGTATACTTTCAGCACAGACAAAGATATGTAGGTAGGGTGACTGCTAATTCAGTAAAAAGTTCCCGCTCGAAGGACCAAAAATACCTGGCCGTGGGTAGGCTTGTTTGAGGACAAATCTAAAAGCTCATGACTCGACGACTATAAGTGAATTGTTGTAGATTCCGTAAGAGAATTCTCTTTCGTCAGATATTTGTGAAGAAAGAAAAGGATGAGTGGCAAATCCCAACAAATCAGTTGATGGAAATGAGATGGCTCTTGAAATTGCATGAATGGAGAACAAATTTAGTATAACAGTGTAGTATTTGCCGCGAAATTAACGATGCGTGCCGCAATTGATTGGCGACAATACGGTGGGTTCGTTGATGTCGGCACGAAAGAGCATGGATATATCAGTTTTGAGAATGCAGAGCCCAGATTGTTAAGCAGATATAAAACAAAATATTTTTTTGAAAACTAATTTATAACTACCAAAGGTGTCCTCACGTTACCGCCAAATAGTCAAAAAAAACGTCGCTTACTACTGGATGTGTTGGTTTTCAAGGCATAGGCAGAACCGGTCTATGGGCTATGACACATATGAGCCTATGGCGCCTTGGCTATAGAAGGAGTATTACTGAATGTTGTATATTTTTGCGAGGATATTTGAGTATAATGGATCCCAAATAGAGTCAAAATAAACGAAGTAGATATAAGTGATGAAAATTAAATAATGAAGTAGATCTACTACATATGAAGGAGATTTTCATCTCTGGAATACAACACCATGCTGACAACAGCACCATGTCTACTATGTGAGAGATGGTTATAGCAAAGCCAAGTTGATAGGATTCAGAAGGACCAGAAAGATTGTGTATTGATGATGACGGAGTACTACCTCTAAGTGACTGTGTTTAGTTTAAAAAAACGAAAGCGATTTTATATTTATATTATGTGTACAGCATCTAACAATAGTTTCATCGTTTTTTATCAAAAGCTGGTCACTATACCAATTCATGGGTTTTCTTTAGATTTTCTGAAAATTTCCGCGATAATTCGTATCGCCTGGTTTTCAGGCAAATAGACCTTGTTTACTTCAGCGTAAGTTCACTGTTCTTCTGGACTAAACAAATGAAATTTTAGTGGGTTCAATAATTATTCTGTTTTAATTTAGTCTGTTTGTTGTATCAACTGGAAAATTAACCATTTTGAATCCTGTTCAAAACATTTCACATGAATATTTGTTTTCAAAGAATCGATGTTCAAATTTACAAATTAATCATATTCCAATTGCTCTTCCCTTAATATGCTACAATTTGCAGCTCTTCTCAACATGCAACAACTTATCAAGAATTGAATATGCCAGGTTAATACAAATTGAAATTACTACTATTAAATTGCAATATGCCCTGCACGCGTTTTTAACAAGGCACTGCTGATGCCTTCAGTTCTACCGAAATTTGCTGTGTTCTAAAAATATAATATAAATATTTTAAATAATCTATCGAATGATATTACTTCAGAATATGTTTGTTCACAACTGTTAATGTAATCAATTCACAAAATGATTCATCTGCCACTCAGAACAGATAATTTGTCATCTCTTTTGAACTACCTGAACTTTGATCACTCCAAGGACTTTACAAATTCGTAAACACCTTATCAAATATTTAACGAAAGTATGTGTGTAACCAATTATTTTGCTCCTTCACTCCTTGATTCTGCTTCAAGCAAGTCAAAGCAGTTATGTAGGAGGGGACCGCAGCACCCCACTTCTGATAACTTACAAGGAATGATGTATGTCTTTCACATAAAAGATACTTTTGCATAAAGAAATAGCGCTGAGGAACTTGTAACAAACTTTGAACGTTGAATCTTCTTGATCAATAGTTGGTGATACACACATATTTATCCATATCAAGAGGTAGGGGAAATAGTTGTCAAAGATTTATGAATTGATTTTGAAACCTGGTCTTCTTTACGGGTTATCAAAAACATCACGTTACATCACGAATGAAAAGTATTTTATTGCATATTGACCGTCTTCAAGGTCTGTTTTGACAATGGTTACGTGTAAGCTTCTAGTCATGTAATGAACCCAACAAAATGTCTTAGTGCCTTGCTTTTTAAGAAACCATTCATGTTTGCGACGATATTGTTCTCTTACGAAATTGCAATAGGTGATGGCATTTTTTTAACTTGAACTGCCAACAAGTCTTTCTCTTTTACACTGAGAGGCGGGATGAAATCTGTGCATTTCTACATATCCGATGCACGAAACTGATGAAATTCTCGGCGTCGACTGTAATCGAAATTCGGTCATGGTCGTCTTCATTTATACACATTAACGAGTTCCAAGCGATATCAGTCAAGTGGGCACCCCTCATTCACCGAGAAAGATTAGCTCAAGGATTTCCGCAGAAAATGGAGGGATGAGGATACCATTAATCTCGGCCCAGTTCACATCACCACAACCACCACGTCAGCAAAAAGATGCAAATGATTGTAGCGTAATACACTTGAGCGACTTTCATTTTGAATCGATATTGGTGATTCTTTGAAGATCCGGAATTGGCTAACCCTGAATAGCCACACAATTCCTAACGCCTGATTAGTTTTTTTTTCTTGTTCAGATACGGTCACAATGAACTACTGCTGCTCTTCGTGTGTCTCAATTCATCCCCCAACAACCGCTCCAACCAGGTTCCTAGAAATGGGGACATCCCATCACATTGTTATATACATCTTGGGGCGATAATCTCAAGCGCGTACGGCATCTAGTGTCATCTTCAAGTTCGTTTATTTACTGGGACATGTGCAGACATCACCGGACATTTCTAATCTATGTGCGATGGTCATTCGGAAATAGGGCGCACAGTTATTCTCAAGGTCATTGGAGACATAACCAATGGACATGAAATGTATAAAATGTGTGTGTATGCACGTCACGCCCCTGTCGTTGGGTTGTGGGCTGTGCTTTTTAAAGTAACCTAAGCTAATCGAGTTTTCCTGCCTTAAATGGAGCAGGAAAAAATAATTGGAATGCCAGCTAAAGTAGTCTTTTGTTGATGACAGTTTGCTGAATCAATTAGATTTTACACGCCAAGGTTACTACCGCGCCTCCCTTTGGTCCATGTGGAAAAAATGTATCCCACCTTACTTCGTGCTTCCCGGTCACCCTTAAAGACACAATAGAAATTAGAGAGACCTAGAGGTTTAATTTCATTTCTTGAAGGTCATGTACGAAATAATATTTCATTGGCAGACGATTAAGGTGTGTCCAGATTTTCTTTTTTGTACCCACAGTTTTCCACAGTTCGTGACGTCTTTCTTTAAACAATAATGACCGAAGAGTGCTGATGCTGAAATTGATTAATTTTATTTTTGATGGGTAAACTCCCATCTAAACAAGAGCATCAAGTAATTCTTATGGCTGGCCGTAGGACATGTTGCGACGCGCCTGTATTTTGGTCAGCAGGAAACATTGCTCACACCTTCTACTGCCAACTAATATAGTAATATAATATGTGTGGCACTACTAAAGGGCCAGGGCCCATCTTCTCAGCAACCACTCGTGTTGTGCGTTCTATTGCTCTCTCACGAGTGGAAGGACCCAAACGGCCAAGTTTGAGAGCTATTTCTAGACAGGAAGTACTCTTTGAGCATTGTCAGTGACTCGAAAGAAGTGGGGGCATTAAACACTAAGCTTTAGCAGAATATTGGTCACTCATCAACGCCTATCTTAATTCCGACATCTACAAGCACAAACGTCAAACACCAGCAATATAGGACTACAATTTCTTCTCCTGGAAGTACTGTGCAAATGTAGTTATGAAGATTTCTACGGAATTTGTTTACACTAACGCACGAGGTTAGCAGAAATCATATGCCAAATGGTGATTGGTGGGAAGGAGATAAACCATGCCGTGGGGCCATAGAATCTCCCGCAGGTCTTGAGAAATACCTAGAACGTCCAAGTGGAAGAAACTTTCCTTGAAAATTACACCCTGGCAGCAGAATCAGTAACTATGTGACAATAGAGCTTACACGAACAATTTAATCCCTGCGGACTACCTGACCTACTTATCCACCAATCACCTCCAACGGAAGACTGTGAAAGAGTCAAGAGCATACGAGTATCCATTAAGGCGCTTAAGTAACAATCCACTGGTTAAAACAAGAACATTATTAATGAATTTGCTCAAACCAAGCGTCTTCATTTACCAGCACCTTAATTACTACTACAATCAAAAAGGAAGAAGGAAGACACTCATTCATTTAACAATCCGCATTTATCGTGAAAACGAAAAGTTAATCGTCATTCCGAAATCCGAAACAGACATTCATTTTGAATTTGAATTTTCTAAAGCCGTATTCACTGCGAGAACACTTCAATTAAATTCCCGGATACACACTTTATCAGATTGTTAATTTGTACACCATTTACAGATCCATTACCATTCCTCATCACCCGTCGCACCAT